>JAVYIG010001203.1:0-369608 GCA_035222895.1 Strongylocentrotus droebachiensis
CAGGTGCATCAGGTTACCATAGGCACCTGGTGTGGTCGCAATGTGATCCAGTGACGAACCCAACACATCCTCTCTTTTCTCCTTTCAAGGATGGCTTGCATCTTGGCCATCAGGATCTTCATCTGCATCTGATTGTGTTGGATGGCCATCAAACAATCCAGCAACACAAGGCGGCGTTTCTCTCTCCATCTTGAGTGACCTGTTGAAAGTCTACAGTTGAAGAACTGACAATGATGAGGATGCTGGCAGCATCCAGGGTTGCATACCCAAGTGAAGACCATTTGGCATGGGCGACATCCGCCGAAATGAAAGAAGACATAGGTAAAAATTCCGCATATTATCCGTATCTCAACCGTAACATACATATCCAATCCGTAACATCCGTATCCCATCCGTAATATTCGTATCCCATCCGCAAGCATACGCAATTACCGCAAGTCCTATCGTAAGATCCGCAATATATATGTCAAAAATACGTTAAACATACGTAACTCCTACGTAATAGTGTTTACGTACCCCTATGTATCCGCAGGCATCCGCACACCCGACAAAGTGTGCGGATCAGTTACGTATCTAACGTATCCTGCGGATGAGTTTACGTATCTTACGTATGAGTTACGATTTTACGTATGGATAACGTATATTCTGCGGATGCTTACGTATATTTCATCCGCAGCAAAATTTTGAGATTTTCAAAATTCCGCTGCGGATCTGCGTATGTCTGCGGATCCTGCGGATTGAATTACGGATGGATACGGATGCTTACGGATGATACGGATCCTTGCGGATGCTTACGGACTTTTATCCGTAAGCATCCGCAGCTACCGTAAGTGGCCGTGTGACTGTGCCATTAGAAATTGGCATTTGGCATCATTTAAATTTGCAAGTTAACGTGTCTATAGAGGGGCGCCAATCTGAATTATGCAAATTTACATGCCATTTTTTATCATACAACATCGTCAATTTTATTGAGTGATGATCCTAGAAAAAAATCAAGATATTTGACTGACATTTAAGGTAGCAATAATACTGTAAACAATTTTGTTATCATTATTTTTGGTAAAAAAGGGTATTTTGGCGGCCATTTTGTGTGACGTCACATATCTCAAATTGCTCAAGGCTGACAGAGTGTCAGCAATCGGATTCTTCAAATTGATGGTCTAAGGAACTATAATAAAAAATAAAAAAACTATAGACCCTAAAACAAGTATATCGAGATGGCTGCCGGACTAATTCACCTGTTCTACACATTTCACATAATAGCAGTGAAGGGATGTTCCTTTGTCTACCACATCAATTGTTGAGGGTAGAATGAGGAAACTGTATATTGTCTCTTTCTGTGTCCATCATGTTCATAGTGTCTACAAGCTATAAGCTTTTCTTCTTTGTTTGCACTTAAATACTAACTTGTTCCTTATAAGTGTTTCCTTTAATATACTCCACATGTTATAATCTTTTTAAATTGTATTACATCATGTGGAAAAAAGACAATAAACTTGAACTTCAACTTGATAAACAATTGTATTATGTACCCGCGAGCGTCTAGACCGGTTCGTAGTAGTAAATTGAGGATCGTGATTGGCCGCAGATGGCGTTATTCATATGTTGCGTCAGGGGGGCTCAACTCCGCTTCTGCATCCGTCTAGCCATGGGGAAATTTGGAGGTCAAAAGTGCACACTGCTTCCATTTATCGTGTATTAGCCTATGAAGACGACAAATTTTTAGTGCACCAGCGAAATGGGGATTTTGGACTGCGCGCAGCGCGCAAAACATTTAAATTAAAATTTTGAATATTCATGAGCTCTTTTCCACTTATTAGCATATTATCGCAATGAAAAAAAGACAATGCGCATGCGTTACTATATCAAACAAAGGTCAGAGTTGGGGAGGTGTGTGGGGAGGGGGGGGGGGGGGAGACTTTTAAATGGTTGACTTAGTTGGGGCCAACAAACTTCACTGTCACCAGGATGGAAAGTACATTTTAAAAAATTCAGTTCAGTTAAAAGGCAAAAATAATGACCCCATTTCACTCAATTCATTTTTTACCTCTTTTTTTGTTTGTTTATTAACTTAAATATTTCTTAATCAGACAAATTGCACTGATCATTTAGCCCACTTAACAAGTGATATTTTCATATTGTTAGTGTCTAATTAATGAATCATTCTCACCTCGACTTCAATGATCTTCATATTGTGCCCCATTCCCAATGAAATTTCAATTTTGTCTCGTTCTTTTCATTCTTGCATTCGTCGCCACTGATTTTTTTTTAATTCCCCCCCCCCCCCCCCCCCAACAGTAACATTTTCAATACAGGGACCCCTTCTAATAGTGACATTTCCAAGGCTCTATTACCCCAATTACCTATGCTTTCATCATTTCGGCATCGACTTATTCTTTATTTAACCCCCCCCCCCTCATCTTTATTGTAAACCATTTTTTTATACTGCATTTATTCATTAGTCTTGCCCACTCTCTTGTTACATTTCCGCTTTCTCTCTCATTAGGAAGATGGTTAAATCTATCTCGCTGATGCAAGATAAAAAAAAACATCAAAAGGTCGAACACCATACTCAATTCTACACAAGACTGCATCAGCCCCCATCTCACCTCAGTCATACAGCATTATCATTACAGAGTGCCTACATCATCATAATCACCAGCATCATCACATATATTTCACAAAATAAGAAAATGAAAAGAACAGAATTCAGCAGTATTAACATTTATGAACTCATTTATCAACATATTTTGTTTCTATAAAGTCTTTTTAAATCCAACATGACATCAACAAAAGGATGAAAAATGGATGGGGGGATGCTGTCTCTTGAATCAAATCTTTCAGTTGTAAAAATTTACTGTAGATTTTGAAGAAAAAAATATTCAATAATATCAACATGCTATTTTATTATGTAAAGCACAGGTATATACTGAGTTTTATGAGTACTTTATCTAACATTGGACATTATTATTGTTGTTTTTACTACTACCTGTATTATCATTATTATTACTGCTATTATCATGATCATTGTCATTATTGTTACTATTTTTATATTGTTTATTATTATTAAATTAATTATATTAATACAGTCTTACTATTGAACTACATCATTTTATCCCCCCCCTTCAATTTACTATCCAGTTCAGCATATCCTCATATGTTGTCAGAACTTCACTTAAGATTAAATATCAAAAAACTATGTTACATGTACACGCATTTAAAAGAACAAATGATTACTTTCATGATCCTCGATATATCTTCTTCTTCTTCTTCTGGTAATCTTCAAAAGGCGTTGTAGCCTATCACGAAGATGAACTAATACTAAAGATTACAAGTGGTGTGAGGAAGACAGATTGTTTCCAAGTGGGATAAGGAGAGTAGATGCCTCAGAAGTAGTCCCTGGCAGTTCTCTGGACTGTTAGCATGCACTATATTTGCTGGAAGTCAGTTCCATTAATTTTGGGACAGAGTGTTGGGCAAATGCAAACTTGTCTACCTATGTCGCTTCTGGCTTGGTGCAACTGGAGGGTCATGTCATGGTACTTCCTGCTCGTGATTTGTTAAAGCCCGTCTGTACTAGTTTGGCCAGGGGGATAAGACCAACCTGCAAGGTCACTGACAGGTAGTTATCTCATCAAATCAGCTCTCAATTAATATAAGAAAAAGAGGATCATGGGGGACCAACAGCACAGATTAGGCATTGTTTGCTATATAGAGGGCGCAAATAGCTATAAGTAGTGCAGTGGGAAAATTTTCAAGGAAGAGCGGAGAGACCATTGACTATCTTGCGCACCTTTCCCAGTCTTCTTGCACAGTGCCTTGTAGTTGTAGATATAGTAGGCAACTAAAAGGTGCTGATCATCTCAGTCAAACTGCTGCTTCTATTGTGGTCCCCATTGTGAAGAAGCGTCCTGGACATCTGAGATGTTGTAGGGATCCCAGACACCGGAAAAGTTCTCAAGATGAGGGTGGACTAAGGACTTGTACAAAAGAAGCCTGGGTATCAAACCTTCTGGACAACCTGAATAATCAAAACAAAAAGAGAGAAATCAAATAAGATTAAAACTGCTGCATTATATTGGATTTTCAAAAATAGTACCTCCCCTTTTTTTAGGTCTTGCATTTTAATTTTACTAAAAATTGATAAACGTATGTCTATCTGAGTGATAGGGGCCTTTTTAAAGAGAAGAGTAAGGTTTTAGATGTATTTCCAATTATTTTAAAAGTAATTTCCAATTTATTTTAAGTTATTATTTGCTAGACTTTTGTGAACAAAAGTTTGTTAGATAGAAAAAATGCCTTTGAGTGTGTCTTTTAATATGCTGAGAGAAATAAACTGTAGGCAACACCATAGTTTTGTCACCTAAATACAGCTAGAGAATAAATGAGAATTACAAGATATAATGCAACACAAGATGACAGTTCCCAAATCTTTGTATCTAGTCCAAGTCGAGTGCGGTGTTCGCATGGGCTCAGATTATACAGCCTGAATATTTTCGAACTTCATACAAACATACCTTGCCAGAGTTCAACTTAGGGTGTCTTGTTCCTGATTAGATCTACACCATAACATTTGATGATCAGGTCTGGTGCTCTTTGTTGCACTTCTGTGATCATTATCTGCTTCTTTGTTCCATAGGATCTACAATTAAAAGAAAACAGAAACTTAGTAAGGTTCCTGCCATATCAAATGCATGCATTAGTTATCAGTTTATAACTTTGTTCATGTCCTTTAGAGAAAGAAATATCCATGTCATAGTTCTATGTAGGGTTGGATCCAGAATTCTGACCAACATAAAAGGGGGTGGCATAAAATCTGAAATAAACCAATTATTTCAAACAAGCACAAAGACATAACTAAAGCTATGGTCACAAATCTGAGCATGCGACCGGCCGATCAGTAGCCTGCCTCGGTCGCTGCTGGAATTAGGCATCGCCCAGCGATTAGGTCGGTGCCCGGCGGCGACCTACCAGGCACCAAGCGTATTTTGGACGGCGAGTGAAAAGTGAGCAGGCGCCGCCCAAATTTTAACTCCGCGCTAAAACTCAGCGGCGACCGAGCGATGCCCTAAAATCGAGCGGTGCCTGGGCGGCCTCCGCTCGGTGGCCGGGCAGCCTCCGGGCAGAATTGGTTAAAAACTCGCCGCTCGGCCGCCCGAGCAGCCTACTTTGGGTAATGTGACCATAGCATAAGAGCGAAATCAGGGGAAGTAGGGGGGGGGGGGGGAGGAGATACCTTTTTTGTTTTGTTTTTGTTGTTGTTGGTAGATCTAGCCTAGATCTACATTCAAACTAGTCTAAGCTGAATCTGGACCTGGATCACAATAATGACACATGCGCAGGACTAGTCTAGTAGTGGAGCAAACGAGCCTAGACCCATGGCTATGGAAAGTCTTTGCTAGGCTATGGCATAACACAAGCTATAGTCTATAGATCTAGATCTAATTGCCCATTTTAATATTATTAGTAGACCCTACTAGTAGGGAGGCCAATGCCCAAATCTAACTTTTAATTACGAATTTGTTTTAAAATAAAACAAAGATTAAAAGAAAGCATTTACTTTCACTAAGAAAACTCACCCATCTGCCGACTCCAGAAGTTCCATAAAATAGGAGATATCCAGCTTGTAAACACTCCCTTCCTTCTACGCCTTGGCCGTACGCAAGAGAGCCTTGAAACAGATAAATTCATATGTCGCGAAATTACGTTGATAATTAGACAGGCCCGAGGCAATGGGCGTGTCATTGTCCGGACAAAGTTCATGATGAAGTTTAAAACTTCGCGCGAAAGTGCAATCACTCAACAGCGGCTAGCCTTGAATCGGTCGCACACGTACACACCGCGCAGGCAAGCCCCAATGCAGGCTGAAATCCAGCCATCAATGTGCGAACGATTCCATCTTCTACTACTACGAGCCGAAGGCGATGGTTCAAAAATGAAGAAGGAATATACAAATTGGCAGCTAAGAAACATATATAATTCATTGATATTTACCTTAGATGTGTATTCCAACAATTTGATTTCCTCATGAGTATTCCTTATTATCAACGATCCGGATCGAGAAGTTACGAGGTCCAATTAACATCCATCTTGCAGCGAACACAGCAGCATGATCCATGCAGGGACGTGATAGAGAAGGACTTGAATCAAGCAGTTCTCCTTTGACCCCATGCTCCAAGCCGCCGGAAAGTTATGCGCTAATCTGCAGCGGTTGGCCAGGTGGTGAGATAAAAGAGCGCATGCAATTTTAGGATTTAGAATTCCTACATCAGAAAATGGTATCACAGCAACTGTTCGCTGTCCCTTCCAATGATTTCTCATCCATTGTTGAATGTGTAAAGAGTAGAACAAGCGAACACAAACTTGTGTAATTTCATTCTTTTTTAAACTTGAAAAATACAAAAAACACGCGAAAACACGCATTAGCAAACTTAATGTTGTTGAAGATTGTAAATCATGGATCAAATAACGGGACATTAAAGCATGCACAAATTAGCGCATCATCCTAAAATATTGAGTTTTTGACAGGATGTAATTTTTCTTTTACCAACTCTGGCACACAATTTAAAGGCAGGACGGAGTTCTAAATTTGAAAATTTGTTTGATGCACTATTCCCAATAAAATTCCCATATAAAGTTTTTAATTTACACTGTAATTTTGCCGGTAATTTAATATTTTGTAATAAATGTAAAACTGGTGCCTGGCTTCCGAAATTCCCCGCAGTGGAAGCGCGGTTCGGAGCATGGAACTTCAAAGCCAAGTGGAATGTTACACATCCCATTGTTACGCTTAGAACTCAAGAATGCGTTTGAATAAATTACAAGAGTTTCGCCTCCTGTTCTTTCACCTCCCTGATCCATGCAACGTACGTCATGTACGTGTACTAATATTTCTCTCACTCTCTCTCTCTCTCTCTCTCCCTTTCGCTATACGTAACATACACACTCACTCACTCACTCAAATCATGGCTTTCATTTCATCTCAATTGGAGTATAGACTGCTCACGTAGACTTTTTTTTTTACTGAAATATTTTGTTAACACTTCTCATACATTATACTGCACGACACTCGTATCTAGTGCTGTGAGAATAAGGTACTAGGGTCTTAAATAAGACTACGCTTTGCGCACGTCTGACCGGAGCTCAGTGGAGCTCAGACATATGTCGCAATACCCTTTATTTTTGGCGCGAACAATGACGTCACTGTTCACAGTTTTTCTTCTCATTTTGAGATGGATGTAGCCTATAGGGCTCAAACAACGCAAGATGACAGAAACATCGTACTCTATCTACTTTCGAATGTTCAGTTTGTAAAAATCTGTATTTAAAAGATATAATCTTTTTTCTTTTATATTTTCTAGTTGTTAGAAGTGGCAATTGTGAAGAACATCTGAAATGTTGATCTCTATCAAAAGTTCTTTACTCAAAACGGATCCCATATTTTAGTGTCTACCTTCAGCCATGAGAAGGTTTTTAGTGAGCAAACTCTACGCCTCTAGGATTTTCTTAGTCTGTGATGCGCGTTCGTAAAGTGTTCTGCTACGAGATTATTGACTCAAATACGTCAAATCTGCAAGATCGTCAACAAATGGTGAAAGACTGTTACAGATCCGTGATTATAGGTATGTTGTGAAATGTATGATTGTATTTTCTTTTCTTATTTTCATCAATTTTTTTGTTTACATCATTTTTTTCCCTCTGCTAATTTTTTGAAGTGGGCGACGAGCGCGCAAATCGTAGGCGTAGAAGCCTTACGCCCGGGCATTGGCCTCCCTACTACTAGGGGGCTTAAGACCTAGATCTAGACCCATCCCTATGCCACATCTGAATAAGGGGGCACAGAATGATTGTCATTGTGCACCCCCCTCCATAACTTCCACATTGACCCACCTAGACTAAACCAGGCATTTATTTAGTCTTTTTTTTATTAGAATGCATTAGGCCTAGGCCTATAATCTAGCCCTAGATCTAGTAGATGCGGGGTTAAATGCTGTTTATACTAGGCTAGTTAAGTGCTAGATCTAGACTAGACGGTAGACCTAGCCTAGCCTAGCCCTAGGTCCTCTGCTTAGCCTTAATTTTTCTGTCTCTTTCGTTCGTTAGCCTCTGATTTGGGTAGGGTCGGCTAAAGAGAAGAGCCGACCCTACCCAAATCAGAGGCTAACGAACGAAAGAGACAGAAAAATTCAGGCTAGACTATGCTATGTATACTAGCCTACAGGTCTAGGCTTTACAGTAGACTAACAGTAACACACTGTAAAGTTATAGCCACGCCAGCTCAGGAAACGCAGTCGCTTCTTGGTGGAGTGTTACAGCCGGCTAGCACCGGCGAATTGAAAATCATAAACCGCTCGACGAGATCTCGTCGGCTTGGACTAGCAATGAGCCATTTGCGCAGTCAACAACAGGTCCACATCTACGACCGATTACTATCGGTAATCAAGCTATGAACTGAACTTAAAATTATGAGATGTGCTCTAAATAACCTACGGTAAAATCCTGATTGTTTCTAAAAATATTACCGTCGATGACTTATATTAGAGTTCATTCAATCAGTTAATATTCTTTGGTCAGAAGAAAGAAAAGAGGATGGGGTAGGGGGTTAACCGGGTAATACGTTGTGACAATGCGGAGAGCCCCTCACTGCAATGACGAACACATCACAATCATTTCAGAGACCTTCACACAAAATGGATCTTTACTTACTTTTCTTGATATCATAGGGTATCACTTCGATGTCAATGTTCGCCTGAAGATGTTCTGCTTCACTGAGATGTACTTGACAAACTTCTATTATAATAGAAATTCACTTAAAAGAAAAATATTTCATTGTTCGTAATTGAATAACTTGAAAGTTGCAGTTCATACAACCGCCATTTTCGTGGTCAAATCGTAGGGAATTCTGGGAATGCAAAAAATGTTTTATGCATGACCTAATACATAAAACATTTTGTCGATGGCCAATCCACAAACAGTAGTTGGCGTATTTTTTACGTCATTGCTCATGAATATTCATTGACCCTCCAAAACCGTCGTTCAAATCGGACAAAACCCCCATAATGCATCCAACGCAAAACCTATGAAATGTCAAAGGTCAAGATTTTAGTTGGCTCTCTAGTCCTCCTACGGAGGACATACTGTGTATGATCGAATCTCTTTGTGTTGCGTAATTCCTGAAAGTTATGGAATCAACCACGAACCGAAGCAGACGAGATTGTGTAGGCGTACTGACTGTATTCCATGGTTTTATACACAAAAGAGATCGCTGAAGATGTTTAATGTGGACTTCAAAAACGAGGATGAAGTCAAAGACTACATTAAGAACGTAGGAACAGAATATAGCTTCCAATGCTACAAGGAAAAGACACCCGATGGTAAGTGGCCATGGCGGGCCAGCCCCTGGTATTGTGCCCGCCTGGTCTCGGCGCTGCCGCAGTGGTAGTACCGGTGCTTGGCTTCACGCCACGCGCCAGGCCCTAAGAATAAGATAGTGTGTGTGTCGCGCATCATGGATTGGTATTGAATCCAAAGCAACTTTCAACTCATAAACGCTTCTGAATAACTTTGATAATACAGGATTAATAATTATTATGATCATTGGCTGTCTTAATTGTGGATTAGGATTTAGGAAGCCAGGGGGCCGTTTCTCGAAACCGTCATACTAGATTCTAACGTTAGATTCTAACTACAACTTAACAGTAGGGGCGCTGGTCCGAGAATGAGGATCGTCCTCATAAACAAGGATATCCTCATAAACGAAGACAAAATGCGTCCTCCAAAATAAGGGTCGTCTGCATTTTCGAGGACGTTTTTTTTTCATCGGCGCTCTGGGGGTTTCATGTTACAGAACGGCCCGCTGGCGATGCCAAAAATGGATTCCCCGGGGGAAAATAACCCTAGTTGTCCGTCTACTTTTATGGGTTGTCCGTCTTCCCAAGGATTTATTGCTCATAATGTGAAGGTCTCTGTACAAAGTCAATGTAAATTGCATCAAGAAAATCATTGCAGAATCCGTTTTTTGCATCGCCAATGCGCCGATCAAAAATATGAAACGTCTGCGAAAATGCAGACGGTCCTTATTTTTGAGGACGCATCGGTCCGTGTTAAAGAAGACGATCCTCGTTTATGAAGACGATCCTTATTCTCGGACCAGCTTAATAGTACAAGATGGATGAACGACATCTCGCCACTGTCACGCAACTTGTCAGCGAAGTGTTTCACGAAGCCGTCTTTGCCAAGGTGAGCGACAACTTCCGCGACAAGCGAGTTGTCTATTACATGGGCCGCGAAATGTACGATTAGTTTCACTATCATTTTGAGAAAAATATAGGGTCTAGACGAGTTCGGTACGTAATTCTCTAGGATGCGAAATTCAAATGTAAAAAAGTGATAATACAAATTGTACAGAAACTTTAAAAAGCTGAATATAAACATTAAATCACAAATCATTAAACTATAACATATAAATAAGAGAGATAAGAATGTTACACACCGTTTTCCATAGTCGATCCATAGTCTTTTCTTAGGATACCGTCATACCTTTGAGCCTATGTGCATTATAATTCCCTCTCTAATTACTTCGATCTTCCAAATTATTTTTTTCTATATCAAATCAATTATATACCAAGTATTTATGAGACTCTAGAATAAAAACTGGCTGAGAAAAGGTATTTTGCCTAAAATTCCTCGTTACAATAAACAAAAAAGTACGTATTGATAAACAATCACATTACGGTATCCTTCAACTAACTTTTGATTCGACTGTCAAAAAAAAAACACTCACCGGTTTTTCTTCAATTTAAGAATCTTTACAGAAATATGCAAATCGTTTGATGATCTACATTTGATAATGACACTATTTATTATTTGTTTTAGGAGAATTTATATGTATATATTTCTTTTTGAACAATTTTAGCCCAAAAACTTGATTAGAGTTATTCTTGATAAATCAAATGGATCGTGACAAAGACTATGTTCTTGAGCTGCTAGTATCGGGATATATCGATATCATGTCTGTCATGGCTTTGTTAAACGGTTTATCCACTTCATGACATCTCCGTAGGTCGCCGACAAAGATATTACTGTCATGGAGTTGGTTTCGAGAAACGGCCCCCAGATGATTTAGTGAGTGTGTATCACATACATGTACATACTAGGTCTACTGGCACTGCACTGCATGCACTGTCTGCACTCCAACTCGACTACCTTCTCGAGCTAGTATCAATATCTAAACCCTAATCATGACATGAACTAATTGAATAATTAATTATGTCATTACAAATCTTTATTCTCAGTTTTCTTATGTATAACTGATTTTCTGATAGAACTGAAGATATGACGTATATATATTCAATACTGCCTGAACGCCATTAAACGATTAGGTACCAACAACAACAACAACATGACATGGAAAGGTGACTCTGCTCTGAGTCCGAGTCTGACTCTTACTGAGGTAGCAAGAGAAAAATGCATTTGATGAAATGAAGTGCTTTGTTTAGGACTCCCATTGTGATTGCGGAGATCGAGAAAAGTTGTTTTCTATGTCGTGATGATGCCATTATTAAACAGGAAGATGTCAATTCTTCTCTTTTCGAAGTTAAACAGCCCAAGCCTATTTATTAATGGTGCCATTCTTTTTCGTCCCCTCTCTCTCTTCCCTTTTTTCCTCTACATTTGCTTCCTTTTCTTCCCCTCATTAAATCTTCTTTTCTTCCTCCTTTTCCTTTCTGTTCATCTTCATCTACATCATACATGTACTACTTTTTCTTCTCTTCCCTTTCTCCCCTCTCTCCTCCTCCTCCTCCTTCTCCTTCTCCTTCGGTCACCTCCTTTATCTCCTTCTTATCCTTCCTTCCCCCCTCTTCTCCCCCTTCCCCTCTTCTGAACACAGGTTGTTTCAGACTGGGTGACTTCTTTGCTGGTGTAAAGAATGACTTCCCCCAAGCAGCCAAAGCCTATCAGTTGAGCTGTGATGACTTTGACCATCCTAGAGGCTGCAGTAAGACTGGGGCTTATTACCTCTACGGAAAAGGTAAGAATCAGGATCTGAATTGGATTTGATCTGTGTTATGAATTGAATTGGGCTGAAATATTAATTGAATTTAATCTGAATTGTGAATTTAATTTAATCTGAATTATGAATTTAATTTAATTACTTAGTCTGAATACGAATTGAATTTTGGTCTGCATTTTGAATTATCGTATTTCGTGTTATCTATGTTCACGTGAAATGTACTATTCTGTATTTCTGTATCCATTAGTATCTTATTGATGTTTATAATATGTAATTTTGTATTGACATGCATACGAAACAAATTTTCAATAATTAGACAATAACATTTGAATTGAATTGAATCCTATAAAGTGACATTGAGTCAATACCTTCTGCAGCTGCAGGAATGTACACAAATTTACTTAAAAAGAAGACACCCCTCCTTCCCCCCCCCCCCCTAAAAACCAAAAAAGATGGGATTAAGGGCAACTCCTCATCCTCCTCTTTCTCCCCTTCCATCTTCTTCTTCTCCTTTTATTCTTCTTCTTCTTCTTCTTTGTCTTTGTCTTCCTCTTTTCTTCTTAGTCTTCTTCTTTTCTTCTTCTTCGCCTCCTTGTTCTCCTTTTTCTTCCCTCTTCCTCTTCCTCCCTCTTCCTCCCTCTTCCTCCTCCTGCACTTGTTCTTTTTCTTTGCCATTATATGCCCTCATGGTGACCATACGGTAGGAACACTCCCCAGGGAGTGGAGACAGTTCATTCTGTGCTTGAATCAATCCTATGACTGGGTTAATAATATCTGTACAACACTTAGATATGGTATTTCATATTAAACGCTGTATAAACCTAGACTATTGTTTTTATGAAGTTCCACTAAACAAAACAAATATTCATTATCATTTTTTTAATATAATGCAGGTTTTGAGAAGAACAAGGAGAAGGCTCTTCATTACTTCATCAAAGGCTGTAACCTAGGCAACCAAGATGCTTGCTTTGGTGCAGGCTCTGTCTTCTTGTCATCCAAGAAAGGTACCCCAGACTCGGAGTTAAAACAAGACAGGGACAAAGGGCTCAAGCTACTTGAGACTGCGTGTAAAAAGGATCACCAGGCGAGCTGCTTCAACCTCAGCGCTGTGTACCTCAAGGGGTTGGGCGGCATGGAGAAGGATATGAAAAAGGCGATTGAGTATTCAACGAGGAGTTGCGAGCTCGGTCACATGTATGGATGCGTCAACGCGAGTAGAATGTATAAGTTGGGAGACGGGATCGCAAAGAACGACGCCTTGGCGAATAAATACAAGGAGAGAGCGAAGACACTTCACGATGAGGCTAAAGAGACTAACAGACAGTTACATTTTGGACAGACGTCGTGATATGACTGGAAAGGCTTGCTGTTTACAAGTCTGATGGAAATAGCAAAATCCAGGGCTTGACCCTATCGGGCGCCCAGGACTCAAATGGACGCCAAAACTCGAAGTCTAGAGTCAACATTGAAATTGAAATATTTACGTTTGGCTTGTGCTTTAATACCTGTGCAGAATTAAAAGCGGTCACTACAGACCCCCTTTCCAAAAAGTGAGTGTGTAGCCATGCAATACCAAAGCTTATGAACATGCAATGTGTGTCTGTGAGATATTGTCTTTTGATGAGCTACCAGAAATATCATATTCAGCTCTTCAAAGACAAGCAAAGAAATATTGATATTGATTGATGAAGTGAATAATTACAAAAATACTTGTGGGGGGGGGGGGGGGGGGACGGGCCTTTTCTGCAACTGAGAATTACACCAGATAGGAGGGGGGCATGTATTTAGGATTTGCTCCACATCGACAATGAAACAATATTCTCATCATTTATAGTTTGTTAAGGCTATGCTTGGAATGTATTTGTCCGTTGATGACATGCCTTTGCCTACCGAAGTGCAAAATTCATGTTAAACTGGTACTACTGCAGATGTTACTATAAATTGATTTCTGTAAATGCCAATAAGCTGATACAAATTGCAAATTTCAAGGTTGTGATTCGATAAGTAGGTTTACTAACATATTTCAATTTTATGCATAGTTTTTAAACAAAGCATTTTCTTGACAACCTGAAAGCTTGTATGAGGCTTGCCCAACATAGCAACAAGTAATGTATGCAGACTGTATTCATTAATAACAGGCAAGTAGGTCCCTAGTAAAGAAACATCCATAATTTTGAATACTGTTAGATTATTAATCGAGAAAGTTTGGCCCAAAGGCCAAAGCTAGCTGCAGAGAGAGTTGCAGCTAATAATTGATCTGCAGGATGGAAAATGGAATAAATAAAACAGACCCCTGCAGTTACTGCTGTTTAAGTGATTGAAAAGTATATATGTACTGTCCATTTTACTAATAGTTTTTATTAGAATGTTGCAGAGCAATGAAATATTACAGTTTATTAAACTGTTTGAAGTGAAAAAGATTATTCTGTGTTTCAATTTGTTTTGTTGCACGATACCTTGATTTACTGAGAACCTAACAGTTTTGGGTGTGATGCCCCCTACCCCCCCCCCCAATCTTCATAATAGCAAGACATGATCAAGTGCACGACCTTCAATTCCATTTAAGGTGGGGGGGGGGGGGGGGTGGAATCCTTTGGTTGTTTTATTTTGTCATTGTTGAAGATGTCTTCCTGTTGTAGGAAATCATCAATTTCTGTCGTTTTATTTTGGACGCAATTCATCCTTTTTCAAATTGAAAAATGTTTCCTCTGGGTGTATTTATACGATTTGTAAATGTAATGACAGTGTAAATTTACAAATTAGACGCATTAACAAAGGTTGCTAAAGAAAATATTCTTGTTGCAACTAGCCTGTATTGTATGTTAAAGGGAAAGACGAGTTTTGGAAACGCTCCCCTCTCAAAAAATGAAATGGAAGCTCTTATTACCAATCATGTGAAAGAATATGTTTTGACTAATACATGATGAAAAATTTTGCCGGGAAACCGCCTACTAATTGATATATTTGGTAAATTAGTTTATCTATTGGTGTGTGAGAGATAAACGCACGTGTCGCGAACGTGTGCGTAGTCCCATATACATCTTTCTGTGTAGAGTGCTTGTAACTTTATGAAGACTGGGCCAAATTTCTTATCATTTTGACGATTCCAGACCCTTGCAGTACACACCAATACTTATATGCTAGATGATCAACCTTTTCTGATCGATTCCACAACGTTTCTTTCACAATGCAATCGCATGACCATAACTGGTCTTTATCTTTAAGCTGTCACGATTTGATCTCGATTGTCATTTTTCCAGGATATTGCAAAATGTTCAAATTAATTTTTCATCAATCACTTTGAATTCAATTAAATGTACACTGTACATGTATTTTAGAATGGAATTTTTTCTTCAAGAATTTAAATCACGCATGCAAGTTTCAAACAAAAATAATGGGATTATTTTCTGTTTTTACAGCAATTAATATCATTAAACATCCTTGCACAGATGCACACAAGGGTTCATTGCCATTTGGTCTACTACCCAATTGGTCTATTCCCATATGATCTAAACCCAGCCAGTCTACTATCTACATGGTCTAACAATCATTTTGTCTACTTATCGTTTGTTTTAATTCCCAGTTTGTCTAATTCCTATTTTGACTATCCACGTGGTTTAATAATCATTTAATCATAAATAATCATAAATAATAATCATTAAATGATTATTAGACCTTATGGATGGGAGACAAACTGGTTATCAGACTAAAAGAACAGTACTGTCTGTACACAAAATGGGTAGAAGTATGAATAATTGGAGATTTAGACCATATGGAGATTAGACCAAATAGTGAGTAGACAAAATGATTATTACACAACGTAGATAGTAGACAAACTGGTTGTAGACCAAATGGCAATTCACCCACACTTGTACAAGTATTCCCAGCTTCTTGTAATGCTCCATTCATGTTGCCTGCTACTTCCTTTTTCAATATAATTTTCTTTTAGACATCCATGATTTACAACTTTCTTTCACACAAACAGGGGCGGATCTAGCTTTTTGTTAAGGGGGGTGTTTGACCCAGTGGTGGATCCAGAATTTTCCAAAAAATAGCGCTGTCACTGTTTTCTTCTTCTTTTTCCCCCTTTTTTGGCCGCCCAAGGGGGGGGGGGGGGGTGTTTAAACCGCCAACCCCCCCCCCCGAGAAAGATATTCTTTCTATTTTTGAAAAGAAATTGGGGATATTTAGTTGGCTTAAACAACATACCGATAGTCACAAAAGAAAAGAAAACTAATAATATCACACAGAATATATTGTTTCAAGACATTTTATTCAACACTAGTTGAAATATTCATGTAAATTCTATATATGTACAATGCAAGAGACACACACACAGCTTCCACGAGATGTCACCAAAAAAAGAGTGGTGATATTAATTTGTAAAAATATTTCATGAGATGGGTAGAGCAAATCACAAACAATGCCCCCTGTATGTAATGATAGTGGTTTCTTTTCCATTCCTACTTCTTGCACAGCTCTTGTATTGACTTGCTAAATGTCGAGTCTTCACTTTATGAATATTGCATTTAATGGAGTAAACGTGTTCATGATGCCCTTGTGTTACAATGCACCACTCTTAACCTCTCTCTGTCGTAACTGTCTTCATGAGCAAAGTATTATTACTGAGAGTCAGGAAGAAGATATTGATAATGCACCACTCTCTCTCTCTATCTAGAACTTGCTTGATCTTTATAGGCAATATAGTATTTGCATTCTAGAAGAAAGGGTACCCATTCTTTCATGTCTGATGAAACACCACTCTTCTCCCTTCTCAATTCAAAAATCTATTGAAAAGCAGTATGATATTGGTATTTGGGGACTGAAAGAATAGGTCCCATTCTTTGCTTCCATAATTTGTTATGCATCATTCTTATCCCATCTCTATCTGAACATTATAGCTTAGCAATATGATACTGGTATAATGGGCAGAAAGAAAGGGACCCATTCTTTGATACACTTATTATCAATGCACCACTCTTATCCCTTCTCAATCTAAAAAATCTGTTGATTAGCCTCATGGCATTGGTAATGAGGTCACAAAGAAAGGGTTCCCCATCTTCTTTTCAACTCTCATTCTCATTTATCATGCACCACTCTGATCCCTTCTCAAACTTAAAATGACTTGATTACCAATAAGAATCGGTATTTAGGTCAAAGAAAGGGTTCCTATATTTTTTGTTTTACTCTCATGCACCACTCTATCCCTTCTCAAACTTAAAATAACTTGATTAACACAAAGAATTAGTATTTAGGTCTAGGAATAAAGGGTCCAAAGTCATGGATTTTCCAGTATTTGTAGAAGGCTGCCACACCTCCTAAA
This sequence comes from Strongylocentrotus droebachiensis, assembly GCA_035222895.1. Lineage (NCBI taxonomy): Eukaryota > Metazoa > Echinodermata > Echinoidea > Camarodonta > Strongylocentrotidae > Strongylocentrotus > Strongylocentrotus droebachiensis. The sequence goes on from JAVYIG010001203.1 coordinate 17,337, forward strand.
GCTGCACAGGACCCAGAGCCAACTCCCATACTTTGCACTGTGAGAGGACGAGATGGAAGAGATGGAAATAGATAGGGAAAGTAGGGAGGGGGTTGGAGAGATAGAGAGATAGAGAAAGAGAGAGAGAGAGAGAGAGAGAGAGAGAGAATAGGAGAGAAAGAGAGGAAGGATGGAAAGTTGAAGAGAATCAAATTGAGGGAGAGAGAGAGAGAATATCAAGCAGACAATGAAGACAAAGATATGGAAATATAGAGAAAGGAGGATAAGGATATAAGAAGGAAATAAGAGAAGAGATTATAGGAGAGAAAGATAAACAGGAATGGAAAAAAGAAGAAAATAAAGAGAATCAAATTGAGGGAGAGAGAGAGAGAGAAAATCAAGCAGAGGGATGAAGACGCATATAGACATGGAAATATAGAGAGGGAGAAAAGAGGATATTAAAAGAAGAAAATATATAACAGATAATAGGAGAGAATGAAAAAAGGATGGGAATTAATAGAAAATACAGGGACGAACATAAATAGAGGAAGAGAGAGAGAGAGTATATCAAGCGAAGGGATAAAGACACAGATAGACATGGAAATATCGAGAGGGAAAAAAGAAGATAAAGGATATACAAAAAAAGAAAAGATAACAGATAAAAGGAGAGAAAGAGAATGGGAAATATAAAAACAAAAAGGTGAACATGAAATGGGAAGGTGAGAGAGAGGGAGGGAGAGAATTTCAGACACAGTTAGAGATGGAAATATGGAGAGGGAGAAAGGAGGACAAGGATATAAAAAGGAGAGAAAGAAACAGAGAGAAAGGAGATGGGCATAGGAAAAGAAAGAAACATAAATGGAGGAGGTAGGAAAAGATGGAGGTAGATGGTGAGTGAGAAGGGGAAAAGAAAATAGAGATGGATATGGAAAGAAATGGAGAGATAGGCGAAGGAAAATATGTAGAAAGGGAGGAAGAGAGAGAGAAACAGTTAGTCTTCCAGATAAATATTACACACAACATCAATTTGTTTTCAATGTTCTTTGTGAAAACTAAATTTGAATTACTATGCCAACCATGAAATGAAATAGGCACAATTCTCTTACAAACTATTATTTAAATCAAAGGAAAATAAAATTGTAAAATGGCATTTTCCTCAAAAATATGTTTTGATAAGCCATTGTACTAGAGACCCCCTAATCCATACAGCTACCCTGGTATAACAAGTCTTAAAACTAAGGAACATAATAACAAATGCTAAATTTCAATAACAAAGTTGCTCTCAGCCAATTTAACGCCACCATTTCAGTAGCTTATAACGGTTATTATATACCTCACTTAAGTAACCCAGCAATCTGATTGGTCGAAATTGCATTCATAAACTTTAACTGTTCCCGAAAATTCGCAGTAACCATGGTTAAAACAGACCTATTTTTCCAATAACCATGGTTATTGGGAAAATAGGTCAGTCTCCATGGTTACCCCATAGGTTTACATGTTAAAAAATGGTTTGAGCGATCGAGGATACCTTACGTGTGCGAAAAATTGGTCGGTATTTTCATACAAGACAAGACAATTCCAAACAAGACAAAAATGGCTCAAGAATCTCTCCCAAGATTTCAACTTATCAAATGCAAGACTCGCTGACAGCAAGAACAACAAAAAGGGTACGTGAAATTATCCATAAACATGTTCGTTTAGTTGCTGAAAAAGCATAGACGTATACACTCTAGACGAAAATAGATCTAGTTGTCAGCGCACCCGATGTTGTGTGTTAAAAATTTTCCCATAGAGATTGTACGCAATGCATTTCTCTATGCAGTCTACGTGCATTCCGCGACCATGCAAAAAAGGTCAAGTTTTTTTTTCAATTCGAGATTCAAACCTTTATAATCTGTTGTGATCCTGAAGGTGATACTCAATAAGTGAGGTGTCATATGAAAGCGCAGGTTCTTCTCCATATTTCCCAAAGGGCCGGCCCACCCCAAAAATTGTAAAAATATCTTGCTTAGACTAGAATCTAGATCTAGTCTACTCTCAAAGATACACTCATAAAAACAACCGTGCAGATAAGGTGGTGTCATTAGTTGACTCTTTTGTTTTCGGCATATAAAAGTATTAATGACTGCTTTAATAATCGAGAAATAGTTGTTTTTATACGCTCTCGGGAAGGTTACAATTGGGCTATTCCCCTCGGCACGCCTCGGGTAATAGCACAATTCTAACCTTCCCTTGAGCGTATAAAAACAACTATTTCTCTCAAAGCAGTCATTAATACTATACTATAACAGGTTATGGATGACAAGCTTTATGAAACAGGGCCCTGGCTCGAGAGAGAGAGAGAGAGAGATGAGGTACACTTGGAGGGTTCAGTGACACAAAGACGTAACTCCATATTTTTCCAAAATGAGTCAAATTTTCAGAAAAATTGTGGGCTTTCCAGGAAACACAAAGACTTAACTCCACCCAACACCCAATTGAAGTCAATGGCTAGTGAAACATAGACTTAACTCCTTAAGGCCAAAGTGCTCAGTGACACATAAACCACTTTTTCTCAAAATGGAGTTAGGTCTTTGTGTCACTGACCCCTCAACTTACTTACTTACTAATAATAATGGAAATAATAATGAGATGAGGTAGAAAATCTTAATAATAAGAAGGAGAAGAAGAAGAAGAAGAAGAAGAAGAAGAAGAAGAAGAAGAAGAAGAAGAAGAAGAAGAAGAAGAAGAAGAAGAAGAAAAAGAAGAAGAAGAAGAAGAAACAGGGCCTTGACCTCTGACCCAAGAGGTACACTTACTCCTTGCTCCCAAGAAGAGCCCTGATGTGCATCCTCCTATGAAGTAGTTAAGGGGCGTATCCTTTCCTCTGAAGGATGCGGTCGCACCAGTCGTGGTGGCAAAGATGGCTCCTACAGCGGCTGTGAGGTGACAAATAAGAAATAAAACAAATGAATACTTATACAGAAGGCTTGCGGGTGCACCATGTGAGAGAGAGGGAGGATTGAGGAGTCCTGAAAAAGAACTCTCTGTAATCTTTGAGGGTTAGATGCTGCTTGTAAGTATCGGCTTGCATGGTGATGTAGTATACAGTAGGCTCGCGGGTGCACCATATGAGAAATACTTATAACAGAAAATCCTGGGAGTGTTTCACAAAGATCCTAAGTTGAACTTATCTCTAAGTTGGACTTAACAGACCTGTATGGAAAGCAGTTAGCATCTTTGAAAATATTTTGTAAAAGTTATTTTAAAAGGCATGCAATGTTGATTCAAATCATTCATATTTTCTACTATCAAGGAGATTTCTTGTTCTTGATGTGGAATTTATGAAAAGTTTAAAACACTTGAATTTTTGCTTTTGAATACCGGTATATTTTATTTTAAGGCTACAAATGGCTCTCCATAATGTTTAAGTCCAACTAAGAGTTAACTTTGACTTAGGATCTTTGTGAAACACCCCCCAGAACCTTTATACACAGGTCATTCATGCATCTTGCAATGCTTACTTTTTTCACTTTTTATTCTGAAAGATACGTTTTGCTCAGGTAATTTTACCTGTCATGCTTCTTTGTATTCAACTCTTTTTTTAAATCCCAGAAACAACAAAATTCAAATTTACAATACAAAGTCCCACATTGGTCCCACATTGTTAACTTAGTGATAAGGATGTTCTACTGCAAAGGTGTGAGGGCTCAGTGGTAGAGCAGTGATCTCATAACCGGGAGGTTCCGGGTTCAAAACAAAGTCAATGCCCTACATTTAGTGCCCTTCGGTAAGGCATTAATTCATATTACCATGTCCCTCAGAGAGGACTTAATAATAATAATAATACAAATTATCTGTAAAGCGCATATCACTAACACAAAGAAAGTCTCTATGCGCTTAGAAAAGAAGGAAATAAAATAGGGACAGAATAGAAATAAACATTCATGCCTGATACATGGAAATAATTAATTACAAACAACAATAATGATACACAATTCCTATATAGCTCACATGTAATAGATTGTACATTCAGGTAATTTTGAAATGAAAATTAAATTGAATATTAAATATGTACATGATACTATAACCATAGAAGTCACTTTGGTGACAGCTTGATCGACTTAAAGCCGTTGGTCTCCTGGTTTACAAGCATGTACATGCTTTCTTAGCAGTCAGGTAAAACAAACAAACTTAAATGCCACTCTGCATCTTCTTGTGTGAGGAGATTCTATGCTACTATTGTCGCATGCAGAGGGTGGACATTTTAGGTACAAGTACAAGTGAAGTTAACATCAGGGTCAGAGTGACAAGATTTCTGATGGGTCTCATGAAGAAAAAGCCTCATAAACTTAAAGTTTTACTTTCTTACCACATGTAGCCGTGAGGGCACCAGTCCTCAGAGCCGCCTCCCCCAATGTCTGGGGGTTGATAGACAGGATTATAGCGCTAGTACCAGCACCTATATCAAGATAATACAGTGGCAATGTTTAGAAATCTGAAATAAGTTATAAAAATATTAATAGTAGTCACATTTTGTATCTTTTACTTACAACCCTTTTTTACCAACGTGCAATACTTTTCATTGAGAGTAGCGAGGTCATTGTATGTACTGTAATCATTGTAATGGTAATGCTTTTTAACAAGTCTACATGTATTATATACTTTTTTCACATACAATTGATTAAGTTCTTATGTTTTCATATTGTTGCATTTGCATACCTGTATACATTGTATTTTACTTGCACTGTAAAAACATGACCGGGGTAATAGTATATTTGTAAAGCGCTTAGAGACATAGCGCTATATAAAAGCTAAATATTATCATTATTATAATTCAGTCTGTGACTGCCAGTAAGTTTAATAAATCTCTGTGATGGTTGAATTGAATTGAATTGGAATTGAATTGAATTGCAATTGAATGCAATACCCTTAACCTGGCCATTGGTCATTGGTCATCCAAACAAAATTGTCTATTTGCTCAAACTCAAAGTGATATTCCAGCTCTAATTTTTCTGAAATTATAAATTGTCCGCTACATTGATCATTGATTGGATACTGGCAGGTGGAGCTTGGCATGTAAACTTACATTAAATTATCTCATTCCCTCCCCCGGCTATGCATATTTTGTTTAAACAACTTTTTAGCCAGTTCAGTCAAATATACATGTACTGTGTGAATGACTGGAGACAGAAAGACAGACAGACAGAGTCCTACATTACCCTTTGCAGTATTTTTGGATTGCTGGAGCTGTACATACAGTATACCTGCGCGTGTAGCTAGCAGCGCATGCATTAAGCTAAAAAAAAACATTAAAAAAAAAATAGGAGGTGGCCCCCTAAAAGCGGGGACGCTAAACATGTAAACAAAAATTAATGGCCTAATTATACATTGAAGGTGTTTGAAGCCCTAATTAATTGGAGAGCCAACAAGCTTAAATCTATCCTCATCTTTTCCGTTGTCTCCGCGATACTGCCATTGACTACAACGTGTATTCACTTCCGGGTTCTATGGCGGGAACGGCCACCCATACTAGTCAATGGCACATATCGCGGAGACAGCGTGGCTCAAGCTTGCAAGTCGCGCATTGGCTGAGCAACTTGCGTACGATATTCATACGCTTGCATATCGCGCGATACAGCTGTTTGGCTAAATTTAGCAAAACAACATAACTCTGCGTGTACGTCTTTTTCGTCGATTCTGAGCAAAATGCTATGAATATTTCAGTGTTTTGAAGGGGCTGTATCTTTTGATAGAAACATCGGCGAGACTTCAAATTTGAAATGTATTATTCTGATTACATTTTTAATTCAAATATCAAACAAAAATGGTGAAAAACGATCCCAAATTGAAAATTGAAAAATCGTTCAGACACCCTAAATGTAGATCTAGACCTCTAGAGTAAAGGACCCGGTTTTGGGCCACTTAAAGAGAAGGTTGAGTTCTGGGAAGAGGTGAAAAATAATTTGTGAGCATTACTCATTCTTATTATGCAAGTGTGGAAGAACATCAGATAAGACATGTTCCCTGAAAAGCATGGCTCTTCAAATGCCTTCATATTCTAAATATGCATGTAAAATCGTAAAAATCGGGGGGGCCGGCTTTTTACGCCACGTGTTCGTGTAGTCCCATATACATCTTTCTGTGTACAGTGTTTGTAACTTTACCAAGACTTGGCCAAATTTCTTATCATTTTGATGATTCCAGAACCTTGCACTACACAAAAATTCTTATATGCTAGATGATCAACCTTTTCTAGTCGGTTCCACACCGTTTCTTTCACAATGCAATCGCATGACCAGAACTCAACTTCATCTTTAAGACAAAATCCTATTTTTTGGACTCTTTACTTCCTATTTATTATCATTTCTTGTTGAAATCATGAAGTAAATATTATTATTATTTAAACAAAAAAAGAATCCCAGAAAAAAAATCACGAATTGCCATGACAATATTCATTTCAATTTTCACTGTTTTGGAGCCGGTTATCGGCATAGCGAACCAGTTTTCGGACGCATGTACAAAGTCAATAGGAAGCGCTCGCGCGCGCCGTGCGTTTCCGCGCTGATGTGTGGCACAAGCGGGCGGAGCAGCTATCCCACGCCGGAGCTCCCGGGTGCTCGCCTGGCCGAAGACAGGCACAGCGGTGATCGGAAGTTGGAATCTGAATTAGACAGACATATCGTGTGTGCGTGGCGGGGTCCGGCTGCATTGATTTAATACATGCGATGAGATACTTTTGAGCTTGCGACCAACACAAAATCGGGCTCTAAATCTGAAAAATACTTATAATAAAGCTCATTTTATGGTACCCATATTTCTTACATACACGCGTAAGAAACTCGATTTTTCAGATTTGGGTAGCGGGACCGCCGATTACATCGCTAAAATGTGATATTTTAGGATATATTTTTCATTGCAAATGTGGTTCTTCAGTGACACTGGCATGGTATGGTATGTGTGGGATATGTGTTGTGCTATTATGCCATGTATTTTAATGTGATTTTACCATGCATCCAACCAATCGGCCGAAAACTGGAGCTGTCCGATTACCACTCCAGCAAAGCATAGAGAGTCAATGCTAATGCATATTGACCTCTAGCACTGCATACATGCTGTGAGGCAGGGACCTAGAAGTCTATACACAAATATACACACCACACAATATTGCATAGACTGTACACAATCATGTCGATACAGCTGTAAGCAAAGTTTGACACTAGACTTACAATTTTAATTTTTAAATTATTCTTTTTAACATCAGTAAGTTGAAACAATTGTATTTTACTGCTATTTAGGTGTCATCAATTGTCACTAAAGTACCGATTTTGAGTGAAATCAGTTGAGTTTTGTACAGTGGTGTTTGAAATGTTGAGAATCAAAAGCACAGCTTTTACTACACAGCCAGGATAGTGATGCTCCTATGTGTGCCGATTACCGGCTCCTTTACTCTAGTCTAGGCCTAGATCTAGAATTTTATGCTAAACACTTAATCAAACTACTTGCTTTAAAACTATGAGGAGATCACACTATCCTTTCTTTTTGGCATTTTCCCCTAATGACAACTTCAAGTGATAGAGTACATGACATAGACCTAGTCTAGATCGAGAATGAGATCTTGTTGAATTTTCTTAACACCCCATTTTCAAATGTTATAACAATACACCAACTTTTATATATGGGACAACACAATATAACATTTAAGAAAATCACTCACCTACAATCGACGACAAAAAGGAGATTTCGAGGGTTCGTATCGTTGTATCGTTACCATTCAGTAAATCAAATTTCGGACGCAACATTTCCTTTATTTTGGGATCCATTTTGCAGATATAAAAGAGGTCTAAAAAAGGTAAAAATGTGAAGGCCTTTCGTGACCTCGACTTGGCTTCTAGCGAAATGCGAACGTAACCTACAAAAAAAAAGTGCACAATTTTGTTTCTGTGTGTGTAATGTACGTACGTGTGCGTGTTTTTTTTTCGTAAGATGGACTGGTGAGAGAAAAATGTACTGGTTGAATTGGGGCCTAATTTGTCAAATACTTTTAAATGTCACATTCGCAAGAAACATAAATCGGAACAAATCAGTATTTCACACACTTGAAGAAAAAAACAACTAAGGGTTGAATATTTTGTATGCAAATATGGGCCGGCCTTTTCTTAATTCTTTTTTTTTTTTCTTTTTCCTTTGGGGGGGGGGGGGGGGGGGGGCAATCATAAGCTGCATGCAATATAATTCACCATTCTCCCAGTAGACACTCCAATTATGACATTCCTGATATGACCCAGCAAGCAAGATATAGATGTAAAACGACTATGGCGTAAGACCATCTGAATAAAAAGATTGCCTATATCAGTGTTATGCTGAGTTCCTAGGAAATATATTCATTCAGATGGTCATATCTCAGCCAATACTTAACATTTTCAATTGGTTTTTCGACATTTGGACATTATTTTTGATGCTCTTTCGAAAAATGAAGAAAAAATTGAGAAATTTTAAAAATAAATTTTTATGACGTCACAGCTTCGGTGCTCTGTAGGGCAAAGGCAACTAGTAGTAACGTATCAAATGCGCTGAATAGTTTCTGGGCTGTCTCTCTCTCTCTCTTTCCACACCTCTCTCTCTCTCTCTCTCCTAGATTCCTCAAATGAAATATTCTTTGTTTTTCCTTCTTTGCAGATCCGATTTTAACCCCCCCCCCCTCGTTATTTTGTTCTCTAGACCTCTTGTGAAAATCAAAAGTAAATATACATTTCAGAAATACACAACAGATTGAACAGAAAACAGCCTTGTGTGGTTCTACACATTTATTTTGATACACGCCCTATTGCAATAAATATGAAAATACTTCTGTTTTGTCTACAAATACACAGACGATTCTGGCAATTCATAACATTATGGCAACACATAGAGACTCAAGGTATATTTTTCGTAGGAAATTGTAATACAGATTAATGACATGACAGCTAGCCTACAGAGCTGCAGTAAGAATAAAACACACAATATAAACACCAATACAACAAAATACACAGTCATAAGTATGGCGAATGGTACAGCAATTTGACAAGCAAACTATAACATGGCAGAATTACATCATTACTCTGATATATTTAAATGCCCAACAGTAATCATTTAAAACCAGGCAATTAATTTACAAAGTGGACAATTCTGCGAAGGAAAACATATTTGGTGAATTTTCAAATGGATATGTTGGTGGCAGAAATGTTGAGTTCGTAATACAGAAATTGTGAAAAAATAGAAACGTTTAAAAAGAAAAATTGTCTGATAGGGCTATTTTGAATAGAACAAGATGTGAATGAGAGAAAGATATGCTGAGAAACAGAAAACAAGAGAGGGAGTCCCTCTCTGTGTGAGGGAGATGGAGAGAGTAAGTGAGTGAGGACCGGTGAGAGAGAGAGGAAGAGAGAGGGAGAGAGAGAGAGAGAGAGAGAGAGAGAGAAAAAAAAGAGGGGGGGGGGGTTGAATGAGGAACAGTGTTTTAAAATGAGGGGAAGAAAAAGAATGAAAAACTAATTACCTACAAATTACTGCAGTATCACTTTTAACATGTTGAACTTTGCTTAACACCCAAGTAATGGAAAGCAATTTAATTAAAACTAATAATACCCAGAAAAGGAATGTGTTTTACCATGTTCCTTAAACATAAAGTGTAACGCGTAAGTAAATTAAACGGGGCCAAAATATGTACAGCATATATTACTGATATTTCATTAATATATTAACCCTGCTACAAGTAGATATCCAACGTACAAACAAATGCAAGATTGGAACAAAAAGATTTCCATCAAATTTAAACAGAAACTTTTGATCATTAATTAACTGGCAAGCTCTGCAATTTGACAGAGAAAAGCTACAAACTCTATCTATTCAACCCTGTATCTTTCGTCAAAGTATGTTTAGCATGAACTATGACTTTTTAAAATATTGAATACTCTATGCTGTGAAAAACTGAAAATTATTCGCTTAAGATTATGATATATCAACAATACATGTAATAACTAGACTATACAATACAGACACGATTACAGGTATATTTCTGACCATGGCAAGACAATGTAGTTTCTAGTAAGTTCATTTCATGGAGATGTTTCTATTTAAGAGTTTATGGCAGTGTATAATATTATATGTAATTATGTGGAAAGCATGCCCAAGTCTGTGTTTAAAACAAAGGGGAAGATTATTTGTCCCCAATCATGTTTCTTTTCATCACTGTTCTTTGAATCCATCCATCGGAGCTCTGGGATTCTTAGATTCTCCCTGCTGCAGTCTAAGCCATATTCTGGAGCATTTTCAAACAAATTTTGTTTCATGGCTAATAATATGAGAAATAAATGTATTTGAGATTGAATTTAAACCTGTACGTGAGTTTTAAACCTGCTATTTCAAGATTAGAACCTGTAGCTCGAAACTATTAAAACCCCTTGTGAAGAGTTGAATCAATACAATCTACATTCCCCTAGCGAAATACATGTACATGTAGGTGCATTTTAATTGGTCTTTAGAAGTTTCTTGAAGTGCATGGTCAACAGATCATTGGAAGAATCTAACAAATATGTGCCATTACCCTTTGAAATTATATTTTTGAATGAAAAGGAAAGTGTTTTAAGGAGTTAGGCAGTGTTGAAGGAAGTTAAACAGTATGAGGGACCTTGCATATTACATCCTATAGTCAACTTTTATTTCAGATTACATATTTCAGGTTTAGCCAAACTGTTTGATGAAACATTTACTCTACAAAAAACAAGAACTGGTACACAATTTTTACAATAATTACATATTTCATACACAATAATGAACTTGTTCTGAAGAGTAAATGAGAATTGTATAGTTAAATTAACAAATCTATACACATGATGAGCTATTTACAAGCATGTACATTATGCTAATATACAAATGTAATCAAGGTATACCAATACTGGCTACCATATCCTAAACAAGACAAAATCAAAATGAAATAAACTAGACTAGACATCTTAATTCATTTGTGACAAATAAAAACAATACAAATTGCACATCTAAACTACATTAGCCAACTGACCTATAATATACATTGACAAATTAAATACTTGTAGATGTACACGAATGTTAATCAAAACAAAATAATGTGAATTTCTTCATCTATACATAATTATCTGAGTGGTGTCCAATTTAGGCTCAGTAACCTTGAAGGTTAAAGATAAAGTTGAGTACTGGTAAAAAAAAGAAAATTATTTCTCACAGAATCAAACGAAACTTACACTGAATGTTCAAGATTACAAATAAATGACATGTGCCAAACAATTTTGGAAGAAAATGTATACTGGCTGAGTAATGAGCATAGAAAGACAAGGAATCAAGGTAGTACCAGCCCCGACACCATGCGTGTTGTCCCATACATAGCTTTCTGTGTATGTGCTTGTTACTTTACCAAGACTTGGTCAAATTTATTATGATTTTGATGACTCCAGAACCTTGCAGTGCACACCAATACTTACATGCTACATGATCAACTGTTTCTGATCCTTTCCACACCTTTTCTTTCACAATGCAATCGCATTACCAGTACTAAAGTTTATCTTTAATGAACTTTGAAGGTTATTCAATGAGAAGGACACAACTTGAAGGTCATGATGAAAGTCATATTCAAGGTCATTTCGGTGTGTTAGAAAAGGTCGACATTTGATTCCCCTTTCCATTAGGTTTTCATCAAAGAATTTACAGGTACTTCAAAAAGCCAAAAGGTATATTTGAAATGAAATTACAAATCTCACAGTTCTGGACACTGAAATACATTATAATGACAGCAAGGTCTTGGCATAAACCACAACACAATTTTGAAGAAAATATTTAGCATTAATTCATTCACAAAAATATCTCAGTCTTTGGTAAGGCCTTATATTCTAAAATTGATGAAACCGTTCTCACTTAATCAAAACAATATTTTGGTTTACGTTGATTTTTTGAGAAAGGGAAACATTTTTAAGCAACAAGTTCAATTCACATGATTTTCATCAACAAGAATTTGCCAATATTTCAGTATGGGACAGTCAACATCAACAAAACCATGGAGAAATTATCAGTGAACATACTTTACAAATCTTGCAAAATAAGTTTGTCATCAACTGGTTCGTGAGGGTCCAGTGAGAACATCAATAATTCTTTTTCACTCAATACCTTTAAAATGAAATCACATTTTTTTAAATACTTTGAAAAGAAAAAGAAAACATACGTGAAAATCATGTGAAAACAAATTAAACTGGCCCTGATATAATGTTTTATAAATGATTGAAAGAACAGAAAAAGTGAAATGTTGGGTGAGCAAAATGATTGAATGAAATTTGCCTCAGTTTCTAGTCTTTGTAGCACCAAACGTAGGCAAGCGATTTGACTTTTTGTATAACACATTATTCTTAGTGCGGGACTATGAAGGGGCAGAAATGGAAGTAGTGGTGAGGAAAACTGCTACATAAATAAATAAAAAATTGAGAAAGGGCAAGATGCTGACAGAGAAGAGAAGGATAACCCTGGCCCTGTTGCATAAAACTTACAATTAATGGTAACCTTGCCATCAATGGCAACTACCATGGTAACAGGGCCCAACAGCCAATCAAAATCAAGGTTTTCATGGTAGTTACCATTGATGGCAAAGTTACGATCGATGGTAAGTTATGTGCAACGGGCTCCAGGACCTCACCTATCTGTTTCAAAATTATAGCGTTAGAACTGAAGAATACTATCACAGAGCAAATGTAAAAATTGACTGGCCAAATATATACTGGTAGTTTACCCTGGCTGGAAGAGAGAGGGAGATAGAGAGTGAGAGAGAGGGAGAGGGAGAGAGAGAGATAGAGAGTGAGAGAGAGGGAGAAAGCGGGAGAGAAAATGAGAGGGAGGGAGGGGGAGAGAGACGGAAAAGGAGAGAGAGAGAGAGAGAGAGAGAGAGAGAGCAAAGTAATATGATATAATAAAATGGGACAAATTGGAACAAAAATGGAAGTCTCAATACAAATAAAACAGTTAAATTTAATACAACTAAATTTCACCAAAAGATGGAGTCCGAAAAGAAACCTCCTATCGGGGGCCTGTGATGAGGGTGAAATTGAAGTGCCGCGTCTCGGGGATGGGATGCGACGTCTCGCTGAAAGCCATTTTCTCCGTCTGCGAGAAGATGATCATGGCGGCAGTCAGGAACGCAATCCAGAGAAAGAAACCGATCGCGAGACCCACGTAGCAGAGGCGTCGTGTCGTACCCGAGGCACGCTGCGACCCGATGATGTCACCTACCAATGCACGATCACGCACCTGTAGGCATATACAAGAGACGTGTAAACTATCAAAGTCATCCAAAGTCGGAATCAAAACATATAGAATTAGAACAAACGATTAATCATCTGTTCAGAGCCAGAAGGGTGTTACCTCTCTGCTTGCTGAGCCTTGCTCTAAACAGACAAAATAAGGTATAGGCCTTAACACACAGGAGGTATATATATATGCCCAATACTTTATCAGTAGGGGCGCTGGTCTGAGAATAAGGATCGTCTTCATAAACGAGGATCGTCTTCATAAACGAGGATCGTCTCCGTTAACGCCGACCGATGCGTCCTCAAAAATAAGGATTGTCTGCACTTTCGCAGACGTTTCATATTTTTGATCGGCACATTGGCGATGCAAAAAACGGATTCAGCAATGATTTTCTTGATGCATTTTACATTGCCTTTGTACAGAGACCTTCACATTATGAGCAATAAATCCTTGGGAAGACGGACAACGCATAAAAGTAGACGGTGACCTAGGGTTATTTTCCCCCAGGGAATCCATTGTTGGCATCGCCAGCGGGCAGTTCGGTAATCCGAAACCCGCAGAGCGCCAATGAAAAAAAAAACGTCTGCGAAAATGCAGACCATCCTCATTTTTGAGGACGCATTTTGTCAGCGTTTATGAGGATATCCTCGTTTATAAGTACGATCCTCATTCTCGGACCAGCGCCCCTACTGTTTATAGCTTCAAGGAAGAGAACATGTACCACTCAGGTAGCATTGTTTTTTCCAGAGTCAGGATGTCCAAGAAAAAAGGCAGTGTGTGGTGCTGCCCTAGTATACGGGACACAAATGATGTGTACAAAATCTGCTTCATATTTGTGCTTGAGATATAGTTGACCCAACATATAATCTGGGCTTTAAAGCCCCACTGTGCTACTACTTGCGCCCTCTGTATAGCAAACAATGCCTAATCGGTGCATGTTGGTCCCCTATTATCCCCTTTTTCTTATGTTAATTGAGAGCTGATTCGATGAGATACCTGTCAGTGACCTTGCATGGAGGTATAATCCCCCCATGCCAAACTAGTACAGACAGGCTTTAATTCATCAAATACTTGAAGGTTTGGGTATCATAAGGTTTGGGTATCATACGGTTAGGGTTTGGTAAAAAGGTAAAAAGACAAGACCAAGATATAGTCCCTACAATGCAGACGGTTGCATTGCAAATCTACCACTAGGGTCATATTTTACTTAATGTGGACTATCTTAACTAAGGGCAAATAAATTACCACCACAGAGCTTGTTCTTACCTGTTTAGACTTGAGACTAGCAAAGACTGGAGCCCAATCAGAGGTAAAAGACCCAAAATAAAGATGCAAGACCAAGAAAGTCTCTACAAGGCGGACGGTTGTAATTGGAAATCGATTTGTAATGCCATATTTTACTTAAAGCCAGTCTGCACTAGTTTGGCCAAGGGGATTAGACCTCCCTGCGTGGTCACTGGCAGGTGGCTATCTCATTAACTTAGCTCTCAATTAACATAAGAAAAGGGGATCATGGGGGACCAACAGACACTGATTAGGCATTGTTTGCTATATAGAGAGCGCAAGTAGCTGTAAGAAATGCAGTGGGGCTTAATAAGGGAGTTTACAGATACAATCTGCGCATGGGCATATAAAGGTCATTTGTACCAAAATGGTAAAACCCACAGAGATAAATACTGGATATGCGCTCATGAAAGTTATGTAACATTATTCATTTATGCACCAACAGTACATTCTATGATACGCAGGTGGAAGTATTCTTTTCAAGAGGTCAAACAAAAGGTATTCATGAAACACATCTAGGACTTTGGCAGTTATTTTTCTAAGATGCTCAAAGTGGAACTTCTCCATGTGTAAAAGATCTGTGGATATTTGGGGTCATTTGTACCATGTGCTATCTGTAAACTCCCTTATTAAAGGTATACAAATTCCAGGCAAGGTGCTTAATCTTACCTGTCTCGACTTGAGGATAGCGAAGAGACCAATGGGAGGAAAGAAGACCAAGACGAAGATAGCAAGACCGAGATAGTCTCTACACGGAGGACCATTGTACTGGACACCTATCACGGAGATGTTTGAGACCACTGGACGTACCTGAAAAATACAAAAATAAAACAAGAGTTTCAATTCAAACAATACAGAGTGCTTTCAAACATTAAGTCATTAAAGGAATCCGGTAACTTTGTCTCAGATCCTTGAACGAAATCCTGGATTTTGCTCATGCTGCAATCATAATTATAAACCTGTAAGGCATACATGAATCCCATGTATTTTACAAGCCGATCGTCTGTCTGATTATCAAGATATTTATAATTGGAAATCAAAATAAAATATTGCGTTTTTCTAACAGTTTTCATAACATTTCAGTCTATTGAGGAAAATGAGTATGGTAAAAAACCTGTCATTCAAAGATTTTTACTTTTTTGAGAAACTTTATGATCATTTTGAAGCGCAATTTTTTAGGGCTTCTAATATTACAATTACATCATATCACAAACACTGATAACACGTGGGCCACGCATCTCAATTTTAACATTGTTAAACAATGCTTTTAAGGACAAAATAAAACGTAAACACTGATTTAATTTAAATCACCAGTTTCTATTGGAGTTTGGCTTTTGACGATCACAAATTTTAAACAAATAAACATTAAAATTCTTGAAACAGCAACATGTTGAAAAGTTCAATATCAATGGTTCTCTATACAAACAATTGGTAAATTTTACAACTTGTACTCGAACTTGGAGCCTTTCTGTCGATTGATATTCATTTCAGATTCATTAAAATATTTTATAGAATAGATACATGATTTGTAAATATAGAAATACATAACTTTGTATTTTGTTTAAATACATAACTTTGATTTTGTTTAAATACATTTTTGTAGCAATGATGGAATTAAAAAGAGCAATTTGGAATAGCTTTAGCCCTTGCATCCTAACCTGAATGAGTTAAAGATAAAGACCAGTTAGGCCATGTAAAATTGATTACATGTTGATCGTCCGGATTTTTTGAAAAAGAGGAGGAGGGTGTACCATGTTATTTGATATTTGATATTTTTCCCCAAGATGGCTGCCGCGTGTACAAATAGTATATAATTGAATATGTACATCAACCAACGTTGCTGTAGTATGCAAGTCGTTGCATGAGCATGCATGCTGTCTGAAATCCAGCGCTAGAGCGCGGCCGCGCTATCGTGAGGTATCTGCGATGCGATGATCAGTCGACTCGATCGACTCATCTCTAGCTAGCTCCTCGACTCAAGCATATACATGCGATATATGCATGCGCAGCGCATGCATCATCGCATCATTTTTTAGCGCAGCTTCACTTCAGCATATCGCCGATCATATAGCATATCAACCACTCTACATTTCAATACAATTTTTTCTAGAGTCTTAGTATGTTTGTACAAGAATATTTGAACAGCGTATTTGAAGAAAAGGTGGAAAAGATGCATATGGTAAGTATTCTGTGTTGTTTTCTGAATAAAAAGAAAATATATCAAATATCAAATATAAGGCCAAATAAAAAAAAAACATGTTTAGCGTCCTGTTTTTTCGAAAAATAGGAAGGAGGGGGCCCTTTTTATTTTTTATTTTTTATTTCAAAATGGCCGCTCAAAATGGCCGCTCGGTACATTTTCCCTGACAGTCGAGGCTATTTTTTTTCAAGATGGCCGCCGACAATTTTTTTTTTTTTAAATCAGAAATAGAGCCATTTTAGCAGTGTTATCATGTTTTTTTTCTTTCAAAAAAAAAAATAAAAAAAAAATTCAAAAAAAATAAATAAATAAATAAAATAAAATAAAATAAAAAATAATAAAAAATAGGAGGCGGCCCCCAAAAAGGAAGCGGGCGGGGACGATCAACATGAAATCAATTTTACATGGCCTTATGGTCGTGCGATTGTGAAAGAAACGTTGTGGAATCGATCAGAAAAGGTTGATCATCTAACATATAAGTATTGGTGTGTACTGCAAGGTTCTGGAATCATCAAAATGATAAGAAATTTGGCACAGTCTTGATGAAGCTACAAGCACTGTACACAGAAAGATGTATATGGGACTACCCCCACATGTGCGCGACACGTGCGTTATATCTATCAGGTCCAAATAGATATAATAATTTACCAAATATATCAATTAGTAGGTGGTTTCTCTGCAAAATGTGTATCATCACGTATTAGTCAAAACATATTGTTTCACATGATTGGTAATAAGAGCTTCCATTTTCATTTTTTGAGAGGGGGGCGTTTCCAAAACTGGTCTTTTCCTTTAAAGGTACTACCTTATGTCCCTTTTGCAGGCCCAAAAAATGAAAAGGTTAAATTACAACAGCATTTGAAAGATAATACTAATTTTGAACTTCCCTCATGAAAAGGGGGCTTGAAAATGTCTTTAAGTGGGAAAATAACGACTATTAGTTGTCCAATCGACTTAGAGCCAATAAGTAATAGTCTGAATTTTCAGACCATTGTACCGAATGGTCCTTTGTTTTATGCTGCGCAAAGATTCAATCAATTTAATTTTGACCATTACAAGAAGTGGGTTATTGATGTAGACAAATGCTCATATACCCTTTACAGCTTATTTTTTGTATGTTATTACCAAAGAAGAAAAGAGCCAGTCAGTCACTCAATAGTGTCTGACAGTGAAGTCTAGAAAGTAAATGGGTTTCCTTGCATAATTTGAATATCAGGACACTGCTAACGTTTACATTTCACAGATAGGGCATACATGACATATTCATAATTCCTGCAAAGTTCTACAGAATTTGATGTTGGCTGCAAAAGGGACATAGTACCTTTAAGTAAATAAAATTATAAAATCAAAAACTGTACATGTAAGTGACTTACCGCCTGGGTATATACTCCAGGATAGGAAGCATACGGTGACCGCATCCCATGGTGGAAGTTATTCTCTTGGAGTCTTGTGTATGCTGGAATTTAATGAAAAATACATAGATATTAAAGGGAGTGTGTCATGACGAGACTATGTGTCTTTCCCGTGTCCCTACTCTGAGCCAATCGGGTATAATACGACTACGGACGACGCCACCACAGCATTCACGAGCACGCAACATCCGCGAAACCGAAGCGTGAGGAGAACTTTGGTCCGTTTCGCGAACGCTAGCACGCGCTGACCCAGTTAATCACACCCATTCGTTTACGTGCAGATGTCCAAAAGAAGACGTAGATGGCGTCAACCAGTATTTCCCATGATACACTCCCTTTAAATTACCCGTTTTCCTTTTATCTATGACCGTAGAGATTTGTTTTGTGCGCCTGGTGCGAAAGTCTAGCATCAGCCACACAAGGTCCAAAGGTCACAGCGGTTTGCTCAGATTTGACTGCAAGTTATCCTTAAATGGATAATCCTTAATGGGGGTGTAACATGGAAAATATTGGTTAATGCCATCTACAACTTCTTTTTGGACAACTGCACGTAAACGAATGGACTTGTTTAGCGGTCAGCGCACGATAGCGCTTGCGAAACAGACCAAAATTCTCCTCACGCTTTCGCCTCCGTGTATTTTGGGCCTTGGGCCTGATATTAAATGATATTTGTTAACATGCTCAATAGGGTTGATTCATAATTATAAGCTGCAAAGGCCTATTTTTCAGCTCGCGGATTGACATCTCTCAACCAGTGCAGTGCACCAAAACGCTAGCCGCCGATTAAAATGACCAAGCTGTGTAAATCCATGCAACGAGAACGACTGTTCAGTATACACGTAGTAGTAATAGCGCAAATTTATTGAATTTTTATGTCAAATCCAACCACCAAAATGAATTGAGTCTGACTGAAAATTTTGCCTGATTTGGACAAAAATCAATAGAAATTGGTCAGTTTTTGCCAAAGAGTAGCTAAACCAAAGTACTTTATTATGTAGGATCAATATTAATAGTAATATTAATAACACTTAATAGTCATGAATAAAAACTGATTGTACAATTGTTTTTGCGATTGATTACCTTAAATGAATTGATCATAATTAACACTAACTCCAGGGAGCTCCGACGGATTCGGCGTCGGAGCTCCCTGGAGTTAAATTAACACGTGCAATCAATCGCAAAAATCAATACAATATTGCTAAGCTTTGTGTTCAATTGGGAGTGCTGTTATATTAACCTCATCTCATAAAATTACAGGGCTCAAGTTGTTTAATCAAATAGTATCAAAACTATGTGAACACATAGTGCATTGTGCTGTCATACATCACCTGATCAATCAAAACCTGTTGTCAGACTCACAACATGGTTTTAGGAAGCGAAGATCGTGTGAAACACAACTCATCCTTGCCATCAATGACCTTGCCAAAGGACTGGATGATAGAGAGCAGATAGACTGCGTCTTGTTAGACTTTGCCAAAGCGTTTGACAAAGTCTCTCACCAACGACTCCTCCTCAAAGCTGACTATTATGGTATACGTGGCACTACTCTTAAATGGATCGAAAGCTTCCTTAGTGGCCGCACTCAACAAGTCACACTGGAGGGCCAGCGTAGTCACGAGGCCAAGATTACATCTGGAGTGCCCCAAGGAAGTGCTCTCGGCCCGCTGCTTTTCCTCATATACATCAATGACCTACCAGACAGTGTCAAGCACTCAACCATACGCCTCTTCGCTGATGACTGCATGCTATATAGACGCATCAGATCAGTCCAAGATTGTACAAATCTTCAGGAAGATCTTGACAGGCTGCAGGAATGGGAGAGAAGGTGGCGGATGGACTTCCACCCTTCCAAGTGCCAAACTCTGAGAGTCACCAACAAGAGGAAACAAATCCTAGGCCTGTATAACATCCACGGGCACGACCTAGAATTAGTGAGTTCCGCCAAGTATCTTGGAATCAACATCGATCAGAAGCTCAACTTCAATAGTCATGTTGATACTACAGTCAAGAAGGCTAATTCTGTGACCGGCTTCTTGCGACGGAACTTCAAACGCTGTAGACGGCGGATCAAGCAGGCCACATACTTTACATACGTCCGACCAGTGGTGGAATATGCTGCAACAGCATGGGAACCACACACACAGCGGAATGTCAACAAGATTGAAATGGTCCAACGAAGGTGTGCTCGCTACGTCACCGGTAACTTTAATCAAACCTCCAGTGTAACAGCTATGCTTGAAAACCTGAATTGGCCATTGCTACTCACCAGACGCCTTCACAGCCGCCTTGCCATGCTGTATCGCATCCGTTTCAACCTTGTCGACGTTACCTGGCAGTCCCTTCTCATTGAACTGACATCAATAACAAGAGGACATGGATCTCGTTTTAGGACATTCAACTGCAGTAGTCAGACCTATGCTTCTTCCTTCTTCCCAAGAACCTGCAAGGACTGGAACAACCTTCCACAGGATCCAGCCCAATACCCCTCTCTTGATGCCTTCAAGGTCTTCTTGAGTGGGATGCAGATGTAATGTCTACAAGACCTGGAATGTTTTTACTTACACATGTATATATGCACCTGCACAACAAGAACAACAAGTTAAAATGTGGAATAACAGGACATGTAAAAGTCTCCACATGCATAGTTAGATCTATACACACAAAACCAGTGCGATTATCTTCATCACCATGAAGCGGCACTTAACTGGAAGAAGAAGTATCTCTTTGGTTTAATATAGTAATAGGACCCTACCCCAATAGAGAGCCGACCCTACCCCAATAAGAGGCTAACGAACGAAAGAGACGGAAAATTCAGTCTAAACTTAACACTGCACTGCCCTGCACAAGCTGCACACAAAATCCCACGGGTTGATTTTCCTGTATTGTCAACGCAATGAATACAAGTTAAAACTGTTCGTAGTCAAAAATCGACATATCTTTAAATCATGTTCACCTAATACACACTTAATTCATACATGAGTAATGCAAAATATTCATGGTTTGAAAAGAATTTGGTAAATTATGATTATTGGACTTACGGGCAGACATTTTGCGATGATTTTTGTCGTCCAAATCAGCTGTCAACATCTACCCTCTATATTCTCCATTGCTTAGATCTATTTACATTCCCCCGATTTTGAGAGCGGTTCATTATTACAAAATAGGTAAACGATCCAAGCTCGTGCATCAAAAGTCAATTATTTTCAAAAATTAAATATTATATTTATCAAAAAAAGTATATTATAAAGACTCTTTGTATTCGTTTTATTTACTACAAGATATCATTACATTACCAATATGGCAACAAATATTGCTACGTGCCCCTACGATATAGACTTTACCCCCACAATTATAATGGAATACGCTAAAAAGCTATTTTGGGTGAGCGATTTCTGCATGCTAATAAATGGGTGCCTCTTATATCACAGGGCCAGGCGCAGTATTAATGCACGAAGCCCAATTTGTGGTGTTGGGAGCGACTCCCTGGGATTTTGGGGCATTAATGGCTTATGACAGAATTTGGGGACGATTAATTAAACACAGATATTTTGAGCTTTAATTTTTTTAGGCCGTGTCTGCGTGGTTATGATGAATGTAGGACATACTATACAGTAACAGAAATGTAATTAATTCATGATTACCCTATATAGCTCAATCGGGCCAGCTATATGAACGCAACTGTACTCTTAATTTTTAAAATATGCTCTATAATATATAGGCATGCATGATTTTACTATAAGTTAAAGACATCAGTATAGCTACGGCAAAAATTAGGAAAACATAAAGTCATTAGTGTGAATATAATGCTTTGTAATGTATCAGAAATTATAGGCATATATAATAACTGGGCCAATCATTATGTTCAATGAGAATAGACGCATTTTTATTTTTGTCAATTTCAATCTATTCGATCATTTCATAACACATAAAAAGCAGAAGTGGGGGCAGCACCCCTCCCCAAACAGCCTATTCTGCA
Source organism: Strongylocentrotus droebachiensis (assembly GCA_035222895.1). Classification (NCBI taxonomy): domain Eukaryota; kingdom Metazoa; phylum Echinodermata; class Echinoidea; order Camarodonta; family Strongylocentrotidae; genus Strongylocentrotus; species Strongylocentrotus droebachiensis. The sequence goes on from JAVYIG010001203.1 coordinate 39,469, forward strand.
ATCCCACCACCATGCACATCCCAGGGCACAATTACCATTCAATTTCGGTGAGATCGATGTCCCAATATATAGAGCCAATTTATAATATTGAGCCCGGCTATACCATATTATATATATCGATGCAGTGTAGCGTATATATGTCGAAACTTCATTCTTTTTACTGTAAATGTATGTATTTTGTTAATAGGGCCCCGCTCACAAGCTTAGCTTCTAAAGGGGTCCTAAAACCATTCAGTTTATGATGTAATCAAGTTAGAATATGTTGATTGATGTCCCAAGACGAAAATCCAATTGAAACCAATTGAACACCAATTGAAATTTCAATTGGTTTCAATTGGTTTCAATTGGTCTCAATAGGTCTCAATAGGTTTTAACAGGTTTCAATGGGACCTCAGATGTTTTCAATTGGTCCAGATTGGCCCCATTGGACAAATTGGCCCCATTGGCCCCATTGGCCTAGGCCCCATTAGACTTTAATGGGTCCCCAATTGGTTTCAATTGGTCCGGATTGGCCCCATTGGACAAATTGGCCCCATTGGCCCCATTGGCCTAGGCCCCATTAGACTTGAATGGGTCCCCAATTGGTTTCAATTGGTCCGGATTGGCCCCATTGGACAAATTGGACCCATTGGCCTAGGCCCCATTAGACTTTAATGGGTCCCCAATTGGTTTCAATTGGACCAATTGGCCTTAATTTGGACTTCAATTGGTCCCATTGAAACCAATTGGCCAATTGAAACCAACAAATCTAGGCATCTCATGAATATTCATTATCACTTTACACGTGTCACAGAAAAATAAATTTATCATGATTTGTTAAGCAAATTATGACAATGCACATCAATTTTGTGATTTCTTTATTCCTTCAGCAATTATTAACCAATAGATTATTTTGTCTGATCATGTTACAATTACATTCACGTTTTAGCAATAGATATATTGATTTATATATTGATTATATGATTACTAACCAAAAAACAATATACATATTTAGTATATATATTTGTACGAGCCGATGTCACTGTAAATGAAACTCTTGAATTCACTTCAAATGATCTTTGTGATGAAGTTAATGCAAATGAGATTGGAATATACCTAATTGGTGGACAGTTGCCAATATCGATTCTGAAGTATCAATAATTGATCACTGGTTCTTCTAACTGGATCGATTTACCAATTGAATCCCCATTGAATGCCCCCATTGAATCCCAATTCAATACCAATTGGCAATTTGGAGTAAATGGAAAGTGAAACAATGGGTACCCATTGAAACCAATTGGCAATTGGTCCCCAATTTGGAGTAAATGGAAAGTGAAACAATGGGTACCCATTGAAACCAATTGGCAATTGGTCCCCATTGGAACCAATTGGCAATTGGTCCCCATTGGTTTCAATGGGTACCCATTGTTTCACTTTCCATTTACTCCAAATTGGATTCAATGGGGACATTCAATGGGGATTCAATTGGATTTTCGTCTTGGGGTACTATTACCAGTCTCTTTTTTATGTAACAGATTATATCATGCTTTGTGTGGCTTTGAATAAAATGAATAAAATGAATAAAATGAAAAAATATAGCATAATATTTCACAGCAAAAGCTTCCCTTTTTTCTCGCTTCATTCTCTGGCAAAATGAGAAAATGAAAAGAAGACATGCAAGCTAGGGGCGACCTGTCATAGCCCGGCCTCGATCAGCCCCCTCCCCCTCCCTCCCTAGTCTCAGGCGAAGATTTTCAGACTCCTATAATTTGCACCTATGCATAAACCCATTGACCGTTGCTTATCCCCTTCCAGTCTCTCCCTAGCCCCTAGCCCTTGCCCCCCCCCCCCCCTCCCGGGCGTCGATCCTCGATCCCCCTCCACCACCAACCCACCCCCCCCCCCCTCCATCCTGAATCCGCCACTGGTACGCGTCCAGCAACAACAACAACAACATGCACGATTCACGATTGCGCAATCATATTAGCGAGTTCGTTGGTGTGATTTTTATCAACATCTGCGGGTTGTGGCCGCTGACATACATAAATGCATTGCTATCCTGACTATGTATTAAAAGCTGTGCTATTGATTATCAACATTTCAAACACCACTGTACAAAACTCAACTGATATTACTAAAAATCGGTACTTTAGTGGCGCTTGATGATACCTAAATAGCAGTGAAATACAACTGTTTTTAACTTTTCAATGTTAAAAAAAAAAAAAAAAATTCAAATTCTGAGTCTATTGTCAAACTTGCCGATCAGCCATATCGGCATAATTGTGTGCATCTGTGAGTTATGAGTGTGTTGACTATTCATGTATTCAAATGCTGCCTTTTAACACGTAGTGCAGTGCTAAAGGTCAATACTCATTAGCGATTGACTCTCAGTCTATGCTTTGCTTTGCTTTGCTTTGCTTTGCTTTGCTTTGCTTTGCTTTGCTTTGCTTTGCTTTGCTGGAGATGCGAGTTGGCTCAGTCGGTAAAGCGTCTGCGTGTCGAACCAAAGATCCCGGGTTCGACTCCCGCCCAGGCGGATGACTGAAGCCTGCGTTGTGTGTTAACGTGCCCCTTCCCTTGTTCATAGATGCAGGTTATGTCAAGTGGAAAACACTCCGTCCCTCGGATAGGACGTTAAATGGAGGCCCCGTGTACAGGAGAGTCACCACCCTTGCACGTTAAGAACCCATTGCACTATTCGTTTAAGAGTAGGGGGAAACCCCGGTGTATATGGTCCACCTGCATACCCCAACCAGGCCGAGTATACGGCATCTGCAAGAATCTTCAGTATTGAAGGAGGCAGATTATCTTGAAGAAGAAGAAGAAGAAGGGTTGTGGCTGCTGCCGCCGTGCTGCCGAGGAGTCTTGGAGGCGTTATTGGCGGTAAGTTGGAGATGGAATGATTATGATCATGATAGAATGGAACTCAATGTTTAACCATGGAGGTCTCACCTCCGTGGATTAACTAACTTATTCCTTTCTAGTGAAGTTTTGTAACTAGGGGATCTATATATATAATTGATGGATCATGGATTGTCTTAACATGCAGACCCACACATAGTACTTTTTGTCTTTGGTTGGCTGTTTAATTGCTAAAAGTAAAATTTTAAATCACTTCTTCTTCCCCTTGCAAGAAAAGTGCTGCTTCAAAGGCCTTGCAGATTGCGTTCTGTATCATTAGTCAATGTTTTTAAGTCTAATTAACTCCAATGACCACTGGAAATTACGAAAGTGTAATAAGTTTGAAACTTTGAACCTACCAGTAATTTAAGTAATTACCGGTAGTCGTGATTAGTTGAAATCAATTTTGACAATATGTGAGGATTGATTTGATGAGCTACTTTTGAATGGCCCTCTACCATGGCTACAACTAAGTCTTCAAACATACTTCGCGTCGCCATAGGTAATTCAGGTTGTGAAATATTCTGCTTGAAAATGAACCTCAGAGATGCCAAGTTCAAAGATCAGCAATGCGTGACATTGCGGGCGAGGGTATACACGTACTATAAGGTGTAGCGTTTTTTCGAAATCTAGCGCGCGCGTCGTTTTTGAGAGCGTTTTCAGACCCTCAAAATGGTGACGTCACGCCTAATGCGTGACACTTGGTAGCTCTGGAACCTGGGTGACGGGCTATCCGGTAGGATGCGACCATCATTGTTGGAATACTCCCCAGGGAGTGGAGATTGTCTGCACAGTTTGTGTGGGCATGCAAGCATTGAATCCAATGACCGGGGTAAGCGCTTAGAAACATGGTAGATGTATTAAGCCCTATATAAAAGCGGAATATTATTAATGTTATTATCACCATCTCTTTCCGTAAACCACTAAAACACTGCAGATATGCAAGGTCAAGGTCAAGTCAGTGAAAGGGTCATGGATTTATACAGCAGTAAGGAGAGTATACGGAAGATGGTTTGGGATTATCTGGAGGAACATGACCTAGCTGAGTTCCCACGGCCAGTTCACCACAGGATACCAAACTTCAAGGTAAGGATCTAGGTAAATGTGGAAGTGCTCAATTCAAGAGATGGGTTGGGTTGGGGGGGGGGGGGGGGGGGGAGGGGTTTGAATCACACTTTTGTCCTTTGCATGGCAAGATGTGTTTTTTTTTCCTGTATCTGTGTGTTTTAGGGGTAGGCTTTCATATTGTAGGAATACATGTTGTGGATAAACTAAATGAGTATTCTTACCGTTATTAATAATTATCCGAGCTGATATCTTGAGTGCAGAACGAAACTGGAAAATGAATCAGGAAGCGGAAGAATAGTGCGATATAGCGAAGTGAGGAATCAGCACGTGGAGCGCGACTAGCTAGCTAGCGAAACGCGAATATGATGAAGGCACACAACCTTACAGTTCACACTTTCCGAAATTAACTTGAAGACATAAATCTAATTTGCGATGGAGTCCTCAAAATAAAACGATGATGATGAAGCTCACTATTAATGTGAAAAACCAATGAGATAACGCTTGTTGTATAATCTGCAATCGTCCTATAAAACACGTCCGATTGTAGAAACTGAAGATAGGAGAAGTGAGTGAAATAAGTGTGTGGAGACTTTTCCAAATGCTCTAAAGATGTGATGATTGGCTTATAGAAACAATAAGGTGCGATCCGATTGGAGTAACTAAAATAACACTCTTGTTGCTGGGTAGTTCCATGGATGAAATAAACTAAGAGAATGTTTAGAATGTGCAGCTGTAGAATGTTATTGTTATTGAAGCTGGCTGAACGGAAAGTGCTAACGAAAGGAATGCTTGAAATGTTAAGTATATACAATGTTGATAAACATTCGTGACCTTAGTAAAGTTCAAGTCACTACAATATAATTAGGAATCCCTCTTTTCTGCCTATCCCAAATGCTCTAATAAATTGCCATTGTTATTTGTTATCACTATCTTGTTTTTTCTAATCATTCCATGCTGTATTTTTATGTTTTTATGAAGAGTGTTGAATAAACTTGAATTGAATTGAATTGAATGTTAATCCATATTTGCCACTCTCCATCCAGGTGTAAATGAGTACCTCGCAATCTCTGGGGGTAATGAAGATTACTGGGGGGTGTTTCACAAAGTCCAAGATTGATTATAAGTTGGACTTACATGTAACTATGGCAGGCCATTCATGCCACTGTTTGCTCTCACAATTTATTGACATCGCTCTCTCAAGGGACTTACAAATCATGGTCACAAATCTACAGAATTTATATTTTTTTAATAACTCATTATTGAAGGAAAAAATATAATCTAAAGATCATAATTGAGAGACCAATGGTGAGAGCAACCAGTACATGAACAGCCTGCCATAGTTAAGTCCAGCTTAAAGGTAATACAAAGTTTTGGTATAGGGTCATGAATTTGGTTCAAATGAAAATATTAGAAGCATATGCTATCCTAAAATATACAGTGATCGTTGTCGCGGTTGAAATCGAGTCTAAAGTTATGAAATTGTCAATAATACACTCTTTATGTTGTGTAGCTCCCTCTCAAGGTCAAGATATTAATTAAGCTATAAAAAAATGTTTCTTGACTAAAATCGACCAATTAGCTATTCCCGTTTGGAAATTATATATCACAACTACATAATCTGAGATTTTCATGGTCGCAGCTACCATTGCACGGCCATAGGCGCTATTTGAAATTTATCAAAATTTACCGGGAGCGCCGGTAAATTTTTATATTCAATTTTTCTCAAAAACAGAAGTGTTTAAGGGGCTAATTTTGTTAATGTTTATAATACATCCACAGGGACATCCAAATATATCAAAATTGTAAAGATTCACTATCCACCCAATTTTCAAAATTTCCCAAAACTTTGTATCACCTTTAAAGCCGATCTTTAGTCTTTGTGCACCCCCCCCCCCCCCCCCCCCTAATACCTTTTCTATCTGTACCTGTAGGGGGCAGCTGAAGCCTGCAATAGACTAGGAAGCATGGAGATCTTCCCGAAAGCAAAAACGATAAAAGTGAATCCAGACAAACCTCAACAACAAGCAAGATTTCTGGCATTAGAGGTTAGCCAATCCTTGATTGTCTTTCTTGGGGGTGTACATGAGCCTCTGATATGACATGCATCCATGGAGGTAAAAGTCAATGCGATGAAGGCGAGATATGCAGTTAAGAGGCATCTGAGATGAAGAAGTGCATCTATCTATTGAACTCGAGTTAGACCGTGAGGAATAATGGTTTTGACTGATCCAACTTCTCTTACCTATAAGCACAGATTATTCAAGCGGGGGCATAAGGGGAATGCTCTCCCCCCTCACCCTCCCCCCCCCCCCCCCCCCCAAAAAAAAAAATGAAAATAATAATAATAATAATAATAAATGAATCAATAAAAAATAAAAAAATAAAATAATAATTTAAAAATAATTAACAAATAAATAATAATAATAATAATCCTGGACCCACTACTTTATGGAGAGCCTTTGTATTGAAATGATCAGCCATTTGTTTGTTTGTGTTATAACTTATATACCAAGTCAACTCACATTCATTAGGTGGAGAATTTCCCCAAATACAGTTAAACCTGTCTATGAAGAACGCTCAAGGGAGATAAGAAAAAGTGCTCCTAATAGGCAGGTGGTCTTTCTATACAGGTGGTTGCTAAAGCAGGTTTCACTGTATAGGAAAGGAGTCAAAACTCCATGAAAGTCTGGCTATTCTTCAGAGAAATCTGAAGAGGAGATAATAGGAGAGCTCATATATATATACAGTCAAACCTGCTTTAGTGACCACCTGTCTACAAAGGCCACATTTGATGTTCCCTTGAAAATGGTTTCTCATTGAATCATGTACTAAAGGAACCTGTCCAAAAACCACCTGTCTATAAAGGCCACTTTTTGTGTTTCCCTTGGGTGGTCGCTATAGAAAGGTTTGACTGTATATAATAGAGAGAGAGAGAGAAGAGTTTGGGCCATCTTGTTAATATTTTGTTTCCATCTTCAGGCGCACAAGACCCTCCTGGTTCCCACCCCTCGGCTCAGGACCGGTCTTTTCAACAGGATTACCCCTCCCCCGGGAGCCAACAAGAAGATGCTTAGGACCTGCTCATCTTCACAGGTAACTAATCCCCACCTCCCCCTCCCCATCAATTTATAATTGCCACTCTTGACCCAGGTTTAGTAAGTGGATACCTAGCTGATATATGTGGATAAGTCTCTGAACTAGGTACCACAAGGTACTGTGTTCAAAATGTTACTGCAACGGCAGCACTAATTGCCATTCTCGACCCAGGTGTAGTACGTAGGTACCTGATAATTATGTAGAGGTGTCGTAGTCGAGTGGTTTAACCACTTGACTTGAAATTCAAAGGTTGTGGTTCTATCCCCGACATGGCACTAATGTCATTTGGCAAGGCATTAATCTTCATTTGCCACACTCGACACAGGTAAGGTAAATGGGTACCTGGCAGGAATTCATTCCTTGGACTGCTGGAGCGCTGTAATGGCAGGTAGGCTAAAGCTGGGGTAATAATTAGTGCGCCCCGGAATAGAATTTCTAGATAGACGGTGCTATATAAATGCCTGATATTATTATTATTATTGTATGATAATGTTATGCTTTTTCTTTATGCAGGGAGTGAGGCAGTACAGTTCACCAGTAGGTCTGGATGCAGAGGTCAAAGTTGACCTGGTCCTCATAGGGTCAGTGGCTGTCTCTCCTAAAGGTAACACTTCCTGTTGACACTGATATTCTAGAGCTACCAACCAGTACGATTTAATCGTATTTAGTACGATTTTTAGAAGTAAATACAACAGTACGATTTTCCTCAATAAAATATGATTTTCCAACAAAAATAAAAACAAACAACAACAAAAAACGTGTGTGCGTGTGTCATTTTTGATGGCAAAATGCCCACTCTGTCCTGTAAAGTTTCCTACAAGCATCTCACATCAGCAATTTGGGAATGTTCATTGGTTCATCGAACACACCAGTCATGATCAAATCATACATATTCAACCAATGATCCATACACAAATTTCTTCCTGTGTGTAGGAACTGTAAGAGGCATTGACCCATGTGTTTTTTTCAATACAATTTTTGTCAGTAAAACACAACTTTTGGGATTAAAGAATACAGTTTTTGAACTCCAGAGGTTGGCAGGTCTGATATTCATGCATGCAAGATAGTCGGCGAAATCAGAATCTATCTCTGGACAAATGAAGACAATAAGCAAATAATTACCGTTGGTGAAGGTGATGGGACAAACTATCACTTCCGAGGCGATCTGGATGTAGCTAGTATCACGATGAACATGACTGACAAAGAAAGCGGACAAAATATACAGTTCCTCAGGTAGACATAGGAACATCCCTTCACTGCTATTATGTAAAAAGGTGAATATGCATGTGACACCTGTTCTACACATTTTTTACATAATAGCAGTGAAGGGATGTTCCTTTATCTACCTGAGGAACTGTATATTTTGTCCGCTTTCTTTGTCAGTCTTATTCTTAGTGTATCTTTCCGAAGCGAAGCTGAGGAAAGATAGCGTATACATTCTGATCGACGAGGTTGTGATAGTTTGCCATCTTAGTATGTGGAATATAATTCTTTATAACCTTAGCCAGACTTTGTAGCTTGACAGTGGTCACGTCAGATGTCATTCTCTCTTTATGTTGAATGAAGATCAAGAGAAGAAGAAACGGTGCAAGAAAATTTCATTGATTTGGTGAATGGTCCGGTATAAAGCAGGGAAACAAGTCAATCAGAGCACTATGTTTTGGGACTTTCCAAAATATTCTTGCTTTGAAAACAGCAGACTTTGTCCATGGTGCAAAGGTTTCTGGTATTATTATGGTAATGTACACTTGAGCAGTAAATGCCTAATTGTGTAAGACTAGAGGCTTCCACTACATCATTATGGTCATTGTGTCTGATCAAGTTCTTATTATCATAATTACATTAATTCTGTTGTCATGACACCATTCACCACGTTTTTCCCGCTTTGTCCTATATTCCTCAACTATCTCAGGGTACCGAATTGGTAAGGGTGAGGGTTACGCAGACATGGAGTTTGCTATGATGTCTTCCATGGGAGCCGTTGACCAGGATACGGTCGTCATAACAACCGTCCACGACTGCCAAGTCAAGGATGATCTTCCCGAATATTTATTCGGAGAGCACGACCTTGGCGTCGATTTCATCGTGACACCGACACGGACAATAAGGTGCGAGAATAAACTCGCTAGGCCGAAAGGAATCTCCTGGGAGCTGTTGACACGGGAGAAGTTTTCCAAGATACCGGTCCTGAAGACGCTGAGGCGACAGGAAGCAGAGATGGGAATCGATGTGAGGTTGAAAGAGGAGAGAGAAGGATGCTTAGACTCTTCCACAGCTGTTTCTTCAAAGGATTTTCGCAATAATAAAGAGGAGAGAGGTGAAAGTTTAGACTCTTCCACAGTTGTTTCTTCGAAGGAGTTTCTCAATAGTGAAGAGGAGAGAGGTGGAAGTTTAGACTCTTCCACAGCTGTTTCTTCGATGGATTTTCGCAATAGTAAAGAGGAGAGAGGTGGAAGTTTAGACTCTTTCAAAGCCGCTTCTTCAAAGGATTTATACCATGACAATCTTTATCATGCAAAGGCGTGTGGTGAAAATCCTGGTGCTCACTCTACAGAGCTGGGTCAGAGAGGTAGAGATGTGGCAGGTTGTGGAAAGAGTTCTACAGCAGAGAGACGTTCTCAAGGAATCAGAAAAGACGTAATGAACCCAAAGGAACCTGAAAGCCATAGGAGTGAACACACAAATGAGACTGGGATAAATGTGATGTATCAAGGTACAGACATGAAGGGTCAAAGTGCAAATTCAGGTCAAAGGTCAAAAGGTCATAAGCCTGGCTCTGGTAGGAGAAGAGATTTAGCCGGTATGTTTGCATGGAACTAGATGATGTACATGTACACTGTCGCTCATATAGTTTGAATATTTTTTTTAAAATCCCAATTTATGGAATTATTTTGACAATGATTTAATTCCTAATAGATTTATATAATAGTATACATTCTCAGATTTTAATGAATAATGATTTGCCAGTGTTTGTTCCGCGTGACTGCTAAAGCATGTGTATGCTACTATGCTTATCAACTAGGGGACCTACGCCCTTAAGACATAAATGACAGTAATGAGGATTAATGCCCCACAAAAGGGCACTAATATGGCACATCGACACGGTTTTGATCCTGGGGCCTCACAGTTACGAGGCCATTGCTTTGTCACTGAACCATGACTGTACGCAGCGGGGGCTAAGGTAGGGTGCAGTTCCCACAAATAAAAAAACACAAAGAAAATGCAATACATTTTCAATAATTCATTGAATTTTACCTCGATCCCCAACATAACAAACCTTCTGTGTGCCCATGCCTTGAGCCATAATGCAAAAAATATTCCAAATATATGAGCGACAGTGTTCTTATCTATCTTGACTTTTTGCTCGAAATTGCTCGTTATTTCTATCGTACTATCATACTATTTTTATGTTCATGTATGCAATAAGCAATAAATGTATCTAGTTTTCAAACAAACTTGATTTATGTTATTCCATTGTGTGCATGATTTATTATGCTCACCAACAATCAATGTAATAAAAAGTTTGTTTACAATATGGACAACGAGAGTAAGGGGCGGAGGGGGATGGGAAAGAGATAGAGAAAAGGGTGGGACCGGAAAGGGAGGAAGAGGAAGAGAAGAGTAGGAGAGGGGTGAGAGGAAAAAGAGGGTGAGAGAGAGAAGATAGGAAACGATGGGGAAGGGTCAAAAGGGAGGAGGAGGAGAAGAGAGAGGGTGAGAGAGAAAAACTCGACACCAGAGATGGGCTCCAGATAAATAAATGAATGATGTACTAAAGAGGAACAAAGCTGTACCTTTTCCTAAGACTCGGCTCATAATCAAACATAAGTTTATATCAATATGCACTGCTATGTAGCAAAACCAGCTCTTGATCACGTCCAGGCGCGGATCCACTCGCCCTCCACCCCCCCCCCCCCCCCCCGGCGGAAAAAGAGAGAGAGAGAGAGAGAGAGAAAGAAGAGAGAAAGGGAAAGAAAGAAGAGAAGAAAAGGGGAAAAAGAAGGAGTCGTGGGGGGGGGGGAGGGCCTTGCCTCCCAGCTGTTACCCCCATCCAAAATTAGGAGAGAAGGAAGGAAAGGGAAAGAAAAAAAGGAAAAGAGAAGATAAAGGGAAGGGAAGGAAAAAGAATGGGGATATCAGTTGCAATGTTCCCGCTAACAAGTTGTAGTTCGGGGGGGGGGGGGCAAAAGGCCCTTCCCCCCACCCCCGCCCCCAAAAAGGGGAGAAGGAAGGGACAGGGAAAGAGGAGAGCTGAAAGGGAACAAAAAAGAGGAAGAAGAAAAGCAAAGGGTGAAAAGAAGGGGAGAACAGTTGCCATTTATCCCGCCATCAACGTGTGGATCGGGTGGGGGGGGGGGGGGGCCGAAAAGCCCTTACCTCCCCCACCCCCCCCCCCCCCAGCAAACCTAAAACAGGTAGAAGGAAGGGAAGAGAAATGGAAAGGAAAACTGATGGGAGAGAGGGAGCGGGAGGGGTGACAAATGCCCCCCCCCCAAAAAAAATAAAAAATAAAATAAAATAAAAATATATATATATAATTCAGCCGTGGTTTATTTCTAATTCGATACCCGTGATCTACAAATGTTGCTGAAATGACATTATTTCCGAGATTTTTCCTCAATCTTTAGTAAATTATACTTTTTATGCGTTTGTTGGAAAATGGCAAATTCCTAAAGAAAGAAGGAAAGAATAGTGACCTGCCTTTGTCACAAAATAATAAGGTGTCAAAATGTGCTCATCTGACCGTGATTTTATGCCTAAAAACCATGAGTTTCCGGGGGCTCTGCCCCCTGGATTCCAACTTGGACCCTATAAGGCGTGCACCTGGAAGCTCATCTGACAGTAATTTAATGCCTAAAACCCCTGAGCTCCTGGGGGCTCCGCCCCCTGGACCCCACACTAATTAGTGACTTACCAGTGTCACAAATAAGGTATAAAAATATACTCATCTGACGGTAGTTGAATGCATAAGACCCTTGAGCTTCTGGGGGCTCCACCGCCTGGACCCCACACGAATTTGTTACCTGCCAGTTCACAAATAAGGTATCAAAATGCTCATCTGACCGTACTTTATTGCCGAAAACCCCTGAGCTTCCGGCGGCTCTGCCCCATGGACCCCACGCCAATTCGCGACCTGCCAGTGTTACAAAAAATGTATCAAAATATGCTCATCTGACGGTTATTAAATGTATAAAACTCCTGAGCTTCTGGGGGCTCCGCCCCATGGACCCCACGCCAATTAGTGTCCTGCCATTGTCACAAATAAGGTATCAAGATATGCTCATCTGACGGTTATTAAAATAATGTATACAACTCCTGAGCTTCTGGGGGCTCCGCCCCATGGACCCCACGCCAATTAGTGTCCTGCCATTGTCACAAATAAGGTATCAAGATATGCTCATCTGACCGTAATTAAATGCCTATACCCCTAAGCTTCTGGGGGCTCCAACCCTTGACCCTCGCCGGGGCTTCGCCCCTATACCCACGCCAATTTACGCTACGCTCTATCTGATCATAAATGCCACCCTCACCTACTTAGAGAGACGTTCAGCGGGGCCTGCATGTAAAAGTGGGGGTGATGCGGATTTTTTTTTTGTTGGTCTTCCTTTTGTCCCTATGATTCGATTTTGTACTTAAATTTCTGTAAATATGTTCATTAAAATTTTGTTTTAAAAAAAATTGAAAATTGTATTTTCATTGTTTTATTTTCTATTCGAATTTTATGTAATCACGGCCTCTCTGAAAAAATAGCTTTTGCTGAATGCGGGCACAATTTTTGTATTTGTTTTTAACCGTGAATAAATAAAATATACCATACCATACCATATCCAAAAAAAAACAACGTTACGTTACCATTACGTACCAATATTTGGCTCGCATAATTTCAAATTTGGGCCCCAAAACAAGTTTCCCATCACCCCAATCCCGAATTCATCAAAGAATATCTATTTTGCATCACTCTGGCACTCATCAAGTGCCATGTTCAAATGTACGGGCAATTTTCTTCTAAATTTTGAGAGCAAACCTAGCAAGCCAAACATTATGTCGTATTTCTTAGGGCAATTGTTTATTATTTTGTAGTTAAGAGAATCGATAAGATAAAGAATATTGTAGCGGGCACCTCACCATCATCGAGTATTTACAATGTGCCTGGGGAGAGGGGAGGGTAATATACAAATAATTTTCACAAATATCAATTAAAATTCTTGTCAGATTTTCTTTGGCTTATGACAAAAATATTATAATTCAATGAGGGGTTCAATCAAATGTTTGTCAGTTGTGACAGGAAATCGTTTTCACCTCCAGATTATAGGGAGGGGACACCAGCAATTCATCCTCCATATATATTCTTTAAAAGGCAATCCATGCAAAAGGCAAATATGCATTTACAACAGCAGCAACAAAGTCCAACAAAAGAAAGAGATGGAAGGAGGTGGTAGACAGGAGAAACAAGCATAGTGCACAAGAGAAAGATTAGGATGTGAGAGATCAGAATGGAAGAAAAAGAGATGGAAGGAGGGGTGGTAGACCGGAGAAACAAGCATAGTGTACAAGAGAAAGATTAGGATGTGAGAGATCAGAATGGAAGAAAAAGAGATGGAAGGAGGGATATGGTAGAGAGGAGAAACAAGCATAGTGTACAAGAGAAAGATTGGGATGTGAGAGATCAGAATGGAAGAAAAAGAGATGGAAGGAGGGGTGGTAGAGAGGAGAAACAAGCATAGTGTACAAGAGAAAGATTAGGATGTGAGAGATCAGAATGGAAGAAAAAGAGATGGAAGGAGGGGTGGTAGAGAGGAGAAACAAGCATAGTGTACAAGAGAAAGATTAGGATGTGAGAGATCAGAATGGAAGAAAAAGAGATGGAAGGAGGGGTGGTAGAGAGGAGAAACAAGCATAGTGTACAAGAGAAAGATTAGGATGTGAGAGATCAGAATGGAAGAAAAAGAGATGGAAGGAGGGGTGGTAGAGAGGAGAAACAAGCATAGTGTACAAGAGAAAGATTAGGATGTGAGAGATCAGAATGGAAGAAAAGGAGATGGAAGGAGGGGTGGTAGAGAGGAGAAACAAGCATAGTGCACAAGTGAAAGATTAGGATGTGAGAGATCAGAATGGAAGAAAAAAGAGATGGAAGGAGGGGTGGTAGAGAGGAGAAACAAGCATAGTGTACAAGAGAAAGATTAGGATGTGAGAGATCAGAATAGAAGAAAAAGAGATGGAAGGAGGGGTGGTAGAGTGGAGAAACAAGCATAGTGTACAAGAGAAAGATTAGGATGTGAGAGATCAGAATGGAAGAAAAAGAGATGGAAGGAGGGGTGGTAGAGAGGAGAAACAAGCATAGTGTACAAGAGAAAGATTAGGATGTGAGAGATCAGAATGGAAGAAAAGGAGATGGAAGGAGGGGTGGTAGAGAGGAGAAACAAGCATAGTGCACAAGTGAAAGATTAGGATGTGAGAGATCAGAATGGAAGAAAAAGAGATGGAAGGAGGGGCGGTAGAGAGGAGAAACAAGCATAGTGTACAAGAGAAAGATTAGGATGTGAGAGATCAGAATGGAAGAAAAAAGAGATGGAAGGAGGGGTGGTAGAGAGGAGAAACAAGCATAGTGTACAAGAGAAAGATTAGGATGTGAGAGATCAGAATAGAAGAAAAAGAGATGGAAGGAGGGGTGGTAGAGAGGAGAAACAAGCATAGTGCACAAGTGAAAGATTAGGATGTGAGAGATCAGAATGGAAGAAAAAAGAGATGGAAGGAGGGGTGGTAGAGAGGAGAGGCAAGCATAGTGTACAAGAGAAAGATTAGGATGTGAGAGATCAGAATGGACGAAAAAGAGATGGAAGGAGGGGTGGTAGAGAGGAGAAACAAGCATAGTGTACAAGAGAAAGATTAGGATGTGAGAGATCAGAATGGAAGAAAAAGAGATGAAAGGAGGGGTGGTAGAGAGGAGAGGCAAGCATAGTGTACAAGATAAATATTAGGATGTGAGAGATCAGAATGGAAGAAAAAGAGATGGAAGGAGGGGTGGTAGAGAGGAGAGGCAAGCATAGTGTACAAGATAAATATGAGATGTGAGAGATCAGAATGGAAGAAAAAGAGATGGAAGGAGGGGTGGTAGAGAGGAGAAACAAGCATAGGGCACAAGTGAAAGATTAGGATGTGAGAGATCAGAATGGAAGAAAAAGAGATGGAAGGAGGGGTGGTAGAGAGGAGAAACAAGCATAGGGCACAAGTGAAAGATTAGGATGTGAGATCAGAATAGAAGAAAAAGAGATGGAAGGAGGGGTGGTAGAGAGGAGAAACAAGTATAGTGTACAAGAGAAAGATTAGGATGTGAGATCAGAATAGAAGAAAAAGAGATGGAAGGAGGGGTGGTAGAGAGGAGAAACAAGCATAGTGCACAAGAGAAAGATTAGGATGTGAGAGATCAGAATAGAAGAAAAAAAGAGATGGAAGGAGGTGGTAGACAGGAGAAACAAGCATAGGCACAAGTGAAAGATTAGGATGTGAGAGATCAGAATGGAAGAAAAAAAGAGATGGAAGGAGGGGTGGTAGAGAGGAGAAACAAGCATAGTGTACAAGAGAAATATTAGGATGTGATAGATCAGAATAGAAGAAAAAAGAGATGGAAGGAGGGGTGATAGAGAGGAGAAACAAGGATAGTGTACAAGAGAAATATTAGGATTTCAGAGATCAGAATGGAAGAAAAAGAGATGGAAGGAGGGGTGGTAGAGAGGAGAAACAAGCATAGTGTACAAGAGAAATATTAGGATGTGAGAGATCAGAATGGAAGAAAAAAGAGATGGAAGGAGGGGGTGATAGAGAGGAGAAACAAGGATAGTGTACAAGAGAAATATTAGGATTTCAGAGATCAGAATGGAAGAAAAAGAGATGGAAGGAGGGGTGGTAGAGAGGAGAAACAAGCATAGTGTACAAGAGAAATATTAGGATGTGAGAGATCAGAATGGAAGAAAAAAAGAGATGGAAGGAGGGGTGGTAGAGAGGAGAAACAAGCATAGTGTACAAGAGAAATATTAGGATGTGAGAGATCAGAATAGAAGAAAAAAGAGATGGAAGGAGGGGTGATAGAGAGGAGAAACAAGCATAGTGTACAAGAGAAATATTAGGATGTGAGAGATCAGAATGGAAGAAAAAGAGATGGAAGGAGGGGTGGTAGAGAGGAGAGGCAAGCATAGTGTACAGGAGAAAAATTAGGATGTGGGAGATCAGAATTGAAGAAAAAGAAATGGAGGAAAGGAAAAGAAACGTGAGATGAAAGTAGCAAGATATGCGTAATACAGCATTATGACGTCTCTAACAATATACGTGGACATTTTACCAAGTGGATAACAGATAATCAGCCCACCTATACTTGTTCCAAACAAGTATTACAAATCTAGTTTAACTTGTAATGTCGAGAGGGATTGCTGCGATGTGCGTGGGTGAACGTTTAGGTTAAGAGGAAGGATCACAAGTGCAAAGGTTCAACATAATACTTCCTGTTATGAATGTCAGTGGGAATTTCCACTCGAAACAAAAACATACTCATGTAGTTCAAGTTGAAGTTCAAGCTCATTTTATTCAAAACCATACAAAACATGATATAAACTTTTACATAAAAAAAGAGACTGGTAATAGTACACATTATGAAATGAATGTTTTTAGGTCACCCCTGTAGAAGCTAATATAATAGAAAACAGAGCATTCAGAGGAGCACGCCGTTGAAACTTTGAACAAAATCGAACAATAAGTTATGAATTGTTAAAAGTTGTATAGTAGGGGACTTCATACACGTATGGGCATTTGAATCGTAAAATTGATATTTTTTAATGGGGATAAAAAAACAAATTGTAATCAAGACAAACAATAATGTATGCGGGCACCTTGTACTTAAATACAACAACTCATATAAGTATTCAGTCACCTCGATACTCGAATATGAGGATATTCTCATTGACCAAAAGTAATTTCGATAGAAAAGTAATTTCGATAGAAAAGTGATTTCGATAGAAAAGATATAAAACATACTTGAAATGCTAGAGCACCGTAGGGCAGCCGTGCTAAAGCCAGGGTAATAATCGGGAGCGCCAGGAGGGTCAAATCTGACTGACATGAGCGCTATACAAGAACCCACTATTATTATTATTATTATACCTCACTGTCAATTAGAATATTATTCGGGCCCCTAGGTCTTTGCGCACAGATGGAGGTATATTCAGGCATTTGGTTGCCTGAAATCATCTTATTCTAAATATTGCGAGCGAGGAAGAAAAATTTTAAAATTACAAACTCTCGTGGTTTCTAACCTTCGGTTTCAATGAAATCTTTGACCCTTTAGAATGGGAAAAAGTTGCATTATAAAGTGAAACGGACACAAATAGATACTCTCTCTCTCTCTCTCTCCGTCTCTTTTCCCATATGTCTTCTATCTTTAAAAAATAAAAATAATAATACGAACAATTTATATAGCGTTTGTGACATAAAAGTTTCAACGCGCTGTACACAAATCAAGATTAATTTATAAGAAAAATCAATATTACTAATGGAATTAACATATGTTCCACTCCTTTCTTCATTGCCTTACTTCTTCGCAGTACACTACATCAAAGACGCAGATCTGATCACCCCAAGGCAAATGTTCGATAATTTGACCATGGACTCCGTAGTAGGTCCATGATTTGACCTACAACAATAGGTATTACCAGGGAGGTGTGGGTTCTTACAGCTAACATCTACCCGTTATTACTGTAATGATGAATATGTTGCAAACTGTTTATGTTTAGTAGTGATCGGGTAGACCTTATTGTGCCTTGACTGAACTTGATGTCGACCATTTATACTCAGTCTGTTGTTTGAAACTATTAACATAAATACTTATCCAGGAGTTTGCAGTATATTTCATTATAATGAAAAGTTCAAATGTCTAATGACGCCCCTCAAACAGAACTAGAGCATGTATAGAGCCCCACACATTTACGTACATATTGATTTAGAATATGTCATACAACAAGATACAAGATACACGATATTTTATTTGGTCTTTGCAAACAAGTTACATAGAAAATTGTTTTCCACTGGCGTTACAGTCATATTTAACAAAATTCATAATTACAATAAATAAATACATCTCGTTTATAGAATGAAATAGATGAAATAAGGAACAAATACATGCAAAAGATAATGAAGCGACAAAAATGGTCATTGGTACATGTACTTCAAATCATACGATGTGAAATAAATATTAATATTCAGTGTCTGTGATTACAACCTTGAAACGTTTGCATTCAATACAATACCCAAACGCGCTCGTTTCCCAGGCAAACCCCAACAATTCAATATCGGCAGAATTGCTAACACAATAACCCACATAGGTCTCTAGTAATTGCATGCCCCAAACCGACTATCAATTCAACAATATACATTGTTTTATGGCTGTTTCTTCATCAATCCGGAAGTTATTATTACTATTACTATATATATCACTATTACGATTATCATCACTACAATCATCGTTGCTTTAACTATCAATTTTGAGAGCGTATAAGCAAAGAGCTTGAAACTTGAAAGATTTAAATTCACTCAACAAAGGACCCCAAATTAGTAACTGCGTGGTTCTTTACGACTTAAGTGAGAATAATCATTTCTATTAAACAATAATCGATAAGATTACAAATACAGAATCAATGAAATCGATACGCTAGTAAGCAAATTTTGCACATACATATATATTTTTTAATTAAATCTCAGGGTACCATATTATGATGGAGATACTCTTTTTTTTGTATGCGTATTATACTGATCCTCTTGAACATTAAATAATTAGATACAAAATAATAACGGATTGTTTTATGTTTTACCTTGTTTTATGAATATGATAAAGATAACGAGATTATGAACCCACTGTTACAGGGATGATATTTACAAACAATAAACATTGAGAGTCATTTTCTGTTTACAGGTTTAATGCTCAACATGAAATCAAATCGTGCCTTTGCTTTTAATAACATAATCTGTTGTTAGAGGTGTATTCACATACATATAATATCTAAAGAGCATTCTCGAGCATGGTATCTCCTTATATCATCTCGCATTCATTTTCCTTGCCCTTAATTTTCCCCCTCGGTCTCACCTTGTGTGTGTAGTGCCTTTCCTTCCTCCTTGCACCCCCCCCCTAATAATTAAGCCACTGCTCATTACTCTTATCTAAGGGGGAGCCTTTACTGAAATGGGAGTGATCTTTGGAATCTCTTTAGGGGCAACGGTTACCTTAATCCCTGTCGTGACCAATAAGTACACAGCGCTCTCTGAGTTGGTCAACGTGTTTGACTTGCACATGTTCTTTCTTGAAGTCTACCATCGGGATATTTCTTCGAGTAATATAATTATTTACCTTTAAACGAAATAAATTTTGTAATATAGCCCTATGATGGTGATCACTTTTCAAACTATAATTATGATTTTTTGGATTAAATTTATTTTCATCTGATTACACTGTTTTGATTGGCACTTATTAAAAAGCAGAGATGAAAAGGGGGAACTGTAACAATGAAAAGATAGCATACAAAGGAAAACAGGCACTTGTAAAAATGAAAGGTGGGATTTGATGAGGTGCATTTATGAGAGGTGAAGGGGCACTTATCAGAGATGGTAAGGGTGCACTTCTCGTACCTGAAAAGGGTCACTTAAGAGAAAGAAAATGGGCACCTATTACAAAGGAAAAGAGGCATCTGTCAGATTTTATTATAGGCATTTATCTGGGAAGTGAGATCCATGAAATATTTATGAGTGAGAAATCCTACCCCTAAGGGAAACAAATCATACTCATTAAACTTGTAATGGCGAGAGGGATTGCTGCGATGTGCGTGGGTGAACGTTTAGGTTAAGCGGAAGGATAACAAGTGCAAAGGTTCAACATAATACTTCCTGTTATGAATGTCAGTGGGAATTTCCACCCGAAAAAATACATACTCATACAACTGCATTGCTGAATGAGACATTATCATAATACGGCTTATTGAAAGCAGAGTCGCCTTTAGAGCTACTTCGTAACGTAAGAAGTAGCGTAAAGCAAATTTATAATGTTGTACCGGGTAGCTATAGGACCTCTTAATTATGGAATGCATTATGTTTAACATTTTTCAGTGCAATAATAGCCAGCTAGATATGTACAACTTATTTTACGCTTTTGATTGAGTTGACTTGTTAATTAACCGATCTTTTTTCTAACTCTGTCAGGTCGTGTGCTTGAGCTGTCGATGATGGCTACTTCATTAGAGCAAATGCAGACTGTCAATAAGAAGAACCTGGAGTGTCCTTTCTGTTTGAGCTTCTTCAAGGAACCCAAGATCCTGACCTGCTCCCATACATTCTGCAAGGGTTGTCTTGAGACTCTCCTCGAGTCTCGTGGAAATCTGTTGTGTCCTACGTGCAGGAAGGAGACTTCGGTTCCCGTTGGAGACGTGGGTAGACTGCAATCAAACATAACAGTCAGATTACTTGTTGAAGATGTGGAGGCCCAGGGCCAGGTCGGTTCCAACATAAATCAAGAAAACGAATCATTGCAAAGAAAATGGAACAAATGTCGAAAACTTCCGAACTACGATGAAGAATGTTTTTGTCTCAACTGTATGAAGCATGTCTGCTGCAAGTGTGGCATATCAGAGCATGCAAAGGATGCTCACACTATCCTTGAAGCAGGCGAACATGAAACTGATCAAAAGAATCACGTCGAGAAACTTGCATCTAAAGCAGATGCAAAGATACGCAACGTTGACATGTATGTTACTCTCGTTGAAGACCAGCGTAAAAGGGTGCATAACATACAGAAACGACTCAATGGCGAAATAGATGCGACTTTTAAGGAATCAGTTGAGAAATTGAAGGAAAGAAAGACGGTGTTGAAAAATGAAATTGAGCACAAGCTAGGGAAACTTAAGAATTCATTGGGAGACGTGGCGATGTCGACTCGTAAGCAGATAGACGAGATTAAGAAGGTTAGGGATGGTCTTAATTTTCCTCTCCAGGCTGTGACCTCATATAAAGCGACGTGTCAACAGTTGGAAGGGCTTATAAACCAGATTAGGCCAGATGAGGAGCTGCCAAGAAGAACTGCTGAGGAAGGTGAAAGAATTGGATTCAGGAGTCAAGGATCGGAGGGACTCCAGTTGGGCCACCTAAGACAAAAGGAGTCTAAATGGGTTCTGCGCACGGAAGCTCCCCTGCCTGATGGGAAAAGCATGAGCGGGATGGTAACATTACCTAACAATGAGATGGCTGTTGGATGTCTAAACGGAGGAATATTCATATATTCTTCTGAGGGCATCTTACAAGATACCGTTCTGAAATATGTTCGAGTTCAAGCCTTACACCTCATGCCTGATGGTGGATACGTCATACGACACGTTTTGGACACAATTTCCTTGTACACAGATCTTTGTGAAAAGCTTGATGTAACGTTTGGGACATTGAAACTGAGTTTGTCATTAGCTACTGGCGGCCTCACTGTCGGCAAGGATGGGCTCATCTTCATGGGTAACGTTTCACGCAAGAAAATACAGGTATTTAAGCCAGAAGGAGGGAAGGCAATTAGAGAGATAACGTGTAACGGATTTGTACCAAGGCATATGTTTGCGATGACATGCAGCCAAGCGATTGTCGTTAATATGAGTCCGTCTATTCACGACTATCCGTCTCAGGTACAAGTAATCAACGACGTGTCTGGTGCTATCATTCATAGCATCCGCATAGTTAATGATATCCCTTACCCTGCTGTGTGTCAGGATGATTCAGTTATCACTGCATGGGTGAAGCGTGATCAGGGTCTGCTGAGCATCGTTAAGTACACAAAAGAGCTCAAATACATTAAAAACATTCTCACTGATTTCAAGATAAACGTATCATATATAAATATGCATAGCTGTTTGCAAGCATTCAAGACGGGAGAGATTGTTTTCTGCACTAAAGATAGGCTTTACATCTTTCATGAGACATGGGAGTAAATTTCAGTTTGCCAGATGAAACGTGGAGTTTTACAAACTTACAAAACGTAACCATTTTAGATTATTTGATCAAGTGGAATAAATGCACCATAGAAATATGATCCACTCTTGTCTGGTCTCCGTTGTCACGGCTCATAATAGTCACCAACATATATACTCAGAATAAAAATACATATTAAACACAAACGGGTACCCCATTGCTCAATGATTAGGATATATGGGGCACCTGTTGCCCGAATAACTATCATGAGATGACGGAAGTTTAAAACTCGCGAATTCAGTCCTCTCAGTCTCCTTGCCTGTGCAGAAATGTGATAGTCCTCCTAGACTCCGCTCTATTATAATGCTTTCATTTTGTAGACAGATTAATTTTGTTTTGTTTAAATATGCAAGGTATTATAGATATGCAACTTGTCCAAGTTTGTTGACTTAATTAATACATTGGTTATCATGGTGAAGGCATAATTCTATTTTCGTTTCTTTGTTTGTTTTTGTTCCAAGGACATTTTTTATAATTAAGGACATCAATCATTTTTATATAATTATCCATAATTGTTTACTGTATCTGTGGATAAACCCTGTACAATCCCTAGTTCCCTTCCTCTATCTCTCTTTGCTTATCATGCATTTATAATTCATTTATTCATTCAGTCATTCATTAGGCTAGGTTTTTTGAAAGAAAATTCTTTGTAAATAAGTCTAAAGTTTTATTGTTCAAATTGTAATTAAAAAACAATACATTCACACAAATTGGCAAGGAAATACAATTGAGATTAGAAAGGAATAAGAATTGTGTAACATATTGCACCTTAAATTTATAATGAACATAAACAAATCTTTTCAATTATAAAGACAGAAAACGAGAAATTAAAAGGAACTCGACAGACTGAAGAGAGAGAAAAAGATGAGGGATCTTTTGAGAAAAGGTAAAAGATTTAAGAGTGCCATTTCATTTGTTCATGGTTCATGGCTTACATTCTAATCCTAATACAAGCGACTTAATGATATGTATATCGATATAAACACAGATATAAATACATGTACTGTGTCCGTTGCAAGGTAAACAGAGTAAATATTCCAATTAAACCGATGACTAAGTTTGGAACTATAGATCATGTTCTACATCGCTACACTTTACCGATAGCAACTAGCAAGGACCAACCGCTGTATAAAGGGGGAGGGGGAGAAGGATTTTATTTCAGTCTATAGCCCAACGATGTGAACAGAACACACCTATGTTGTGAATTGTTTGTTCAATTTAAATTGAATTTACCTATTTAAAGATTAATTATTTAATGTTATGTTGATTGGCTCTATGTACTTTATGCTGTTATAGACTCATAATTTTGGTATATATAAATAAACTATTTAAGCTATTATTTGTCGCATATGTTTTAACATGTATATAATATGTACGTGATCCATTTAAGTTTTTAAGAATTCCTTGTTATATTTTGAATTGGAAAGGAAATCAGTGTATTATACCTTAATTTATACTACATGTATTATATCTTGTTATTCTGATATGCATTAAAGTTAAAAATTCCCCTTCCTTACCAGGTTTATGATTCTTTCATAGAAGATTACTTAACTTTCTTCTTTTATATCTTTGAAAGAGCATAGAGACATCTCTGCATTATTGCGCTATAAAAGCATAATTATCATTATGATGAAATTATGTCTTTTATCATATTCAAATTATGTTACATATTTCATGTTCAATTCATTTATATTTTGTAGAAGTAATACATTAATAAAATAATTAAACTTGAAGTACGGATTTGGTCACTGATATTTCCAGAAAATAGTTCTTTGTACAGTGTCATTCATGTGAAGAAAAACTATTCTAAAGAAGTGAAAGACCGAGTTATCAATGGTATTGATTTTAGAGAATACATGCAGGAGGTATGTGAAAGATTCTGTAGATGATTCGTATAATGATGTCAGCGGTTATAACGACAAGCGTTTAGGTCAGCAATCAAGAAGAAATCGAAAAACAAGAAGACGACTTTTGCCATGATAAAGATGTTCCATCAACATTAGTATAAGTAAAGACTATCCTTACTCCAGCTAATGACGTCAAACTGTTTTCGGCATTCTTAGCATCCGACTCGTTTTCGAGTTTTAATCAAATACTGAGGGACCTTAAATTTTGAACATCTAAACGGTTTCAATCAGTGTTTTTCTTTAAAGTGGACCTCTTGTCGCTAGCGCGGAGGGGGAGGGGGGGGGGGGGGCCTTTGGTTACGGACCTGCATAGTGACCTAAAGTAGAAGTCAATCCTTCTAAAATTTCTGGGATAACCACCCCACCCCTCCACGCGCCACCACCCAGAAGGCTAGCTGCTTCATTCAGTTATGGGTTGAACCCCTTGAATTCACTGAACTATATCGACTCTAATGATCATAACAACATTTGTAAGGCTCACAAATCCACATCAAGGGAATCAGCATGCCTGGAGGCAGGCGCGGAACTACGGGGGGGGGGGGGGGGGAGGGGGGGGGGGGTCAAATACAAAAAATAAATTATGCATACTACCCCCCCCCCCCCCCCACTCAGCGAAATATTGGTCAGCACGATTTTCACATTTTCGAGGTCAAATACGAAAAAAAAATTATGATCACCAACCCCCCCCCCCCCCCACCCCCCACCCCCCCAACTATTATTGTATATAATTCGTTTATATCTGCTATCCCAAATGATAGGAAAATGGAAATAAGGAGCCAATCTATAGGACAAAATGAATTAAGTAAACCACATGATGATCGATTACTGAATTTCCTGAAACACACAAAAGTTTCTAAACACTATTTTTATACGTATAGTTATTATACTTTTATACTATTGCTTTGTCAGAAACAAATAAACAACTCAAATGGGAAAATGATCACTACAATTATCAGATGACGAAATATGAAGGTCTCGTTTTAAATTGTTGAAAGTTGTTTAGTAAGGGAACTTCAGATTGACTACATTGATCACTGTGATGACTTCCAATTTGTTCCAACAACAAAAAAACTATTTAAAATATTTATGTTTTGTCTTCAAAATGTATGACTCGAGAGGGCCTTTTCTTTCAAGAGGACATACGAGATTAAGCTATCCATAATATTTTTTGAGGAGTGCCCCAAGGGAGAAGAGACTTTCAGGTTTGAAGAAAAGCAAATAATATGTCACAATCCACTGACCAAATAACCAATTTGAGATTCGCATAGCTTTAGTGATTTCATTTGTCAAACATTCACGACTGTCTCATTATTGGTCCGTTTTACTTCAAATTTCGCCAATCTGATTCTGAACTTATTACAAAAAGGTTGGAGTGCTCTTTAATTCAATGTTTCTAATCGCATAATAGTCATGTATAGATCCTAACGAAGACTTACCAGAAAGGGAAGATGAAATTAGATCAGTGTTTTTCAATCTGTTTTTATTTTTGTTACTTCACCCCTTTAAAAAAAAAAAAAAAAAAAAAACTTCGCGTCACCTCATTTCCAAAGTCACCATAGAAGGTTCACCTTGCATCACTCTGGAACTCAGCATTTGCTGTGTATACACGTACGGGCACATTTGAGTCTTAACAAATGACATTTTAATAGGGTTAAACAAAATTGTGATGAACACACTTGATAATACAAACAATAATGTAATGCGGGCGCCTCGCCAAGAAGTACATAAATACAACAATTCATATAATTATTCAGTCACCTCGATACACGAATATGATGATATCCGGCCATCTCATTGCCCAAATGTAATTTTGATAGCAAGATATGAAATATATTTGGATACCTCGCTGTCAATTAGAATAATATTCGGGCACCTCTTTGCCCACAAATGGAGGTGTTTAGGCAAATGGTTGCCTGAAATCATCTTATTTCTAAATGTTGCGAGCGAGGAAGAAAGACTTTTAAATTACGTACTCTCTCGGTTTCCTTGACCTGTTACAGTGGGAACAACTTGATTTGCATTTCTTTTTCTTCTCTGTGTCTGTGATTGCAACCTTAAAACGTTTGCAATCAACACAATACCAAACGCTCTACTTTCCCAGATAAACCAAAAATTGCTTATTAAATAACCCACATAGGCCTCTATTAATTGCAAGCCCTAAACCTGACTATCAAATGTTTTAAATATTATCCAGTAACACTGTTTTAGAGCTGTTTCTTCATCAATCCAGAAGTTATTATTATTATTACTATAGATATCATTATTAGGATTATCATCACTACAATCATTGTTGCTTTAACTTTGTTGAGAACGAATAAGCAAAGAGCTTGAAACTAATATCAGTTCTCAACTCCGTTTGTTAAAAAGAATAAAATTCGCTCAACCCAGGACCCCAAATTTGTCATGGAGTGGTCTCTTTCGACGTAAGTGAGAATAATCATTTTTATCAAACAATAGTCAATAAGATTATAAATAGAGAATCAAGGAAATCGATACGCTAGTAAACAGTTTTGGCACAATTATATATTCCTTAAATTAAATCTCAGAGTACCATAACGATTGAGATATTCTATCATCTTTATGCTTATTATACTGATCCTATTTAACATTAATTACTTAGATACAAAATAATAACGGATTGTTTTATGTTTTACCTCGTTAAAAGAATATAAAGATGGTAAAGATAACGAGATGATGAAGGCACTGTTTAATACAGGAATGATATTTACAAAAAATAAACATCGAGAGTAATTTTCTGTTTACAAGTTTAATACTTAATATGAAATCAAATCGTGACTTTGCTTTAACATAAACTGTTGTTAGAGGTGTGTTCACATAAATATAATATATAAAGGTCATTCTCGAGCATAGTTTCTCCTTATATCATCTCAAGTTCACCTTCCTTGCCCTTAACCCCCCCCCCCCCGGTCTCACCTTTTCGTGTGTAGCGCCTTTCCTTCCTCCTTGCACCCCCCCCCCATAATAACGCCACTGCTCATTACTCTTATCCAATGGGGAGCTTTTACTGAATTGGGAGAAAGCTTAGGACTCTCTTCAGGAGCAACGGTTACCTTAATCCCTGTCGTGACCAATAAGTACACAGCGCCCTCTGAGTTGGTCAACGCGTTTTACTTGCAGAGGTTCTTTCTTGAAGTCTACCATCGGGATAGTTCTTCGAGTTATATAATTATTTACCTTACGAAATAAGTTTTGTAATATAGGCCTATGATGGTGATCATTTGTCAAACTATCATTATGATTTTCCGGATTAAATTTATTTTCATCTGATCACACTGTTTTGATTGGCACTAATTAAAAGGGATAAGGACTCAGGAGATATATGTGAAACTAAAAGGGTCACCTTTCAAAATCAATGAAAGAAATTTGAATTTTATATTCATTTGTATCTTAGGAAGCTTTATTTCATCCCTTATCTCACGGATATACCATATACAAAACAACCTATATGCCTTGTTACCATCCCCTCTCATCGGGCATATGTAGAGGTATAGGCGGGTACATCTACAGGAAGGTAGTGTTTTAACCACGTTAAACACGTCTAATCCAAAAAAGTCACTGAAAAGAAGTTAGCTTGATATTTGTCAAACTCATTTGTATATTTGAAAGTTTGATTTCATCTTTTACATTTAGGATATTCAATATACAACACTAGCTGTAGCAGACGCGCCGGAAGCGGTTTGGGATTGGGGGAGGGGGGGGGGGGGGCAGAATAAAAATCTGCGTCACCACCACTCTTACACGTTACATGCAGGCCCCGCGGAGCGTCTTTCAAAGTGGAGTATTAACGATCAGGTAGAGCGTAAATTGGCGTGGGATCCCGGGCTTTAGCTCCGGCAGGGGGTCAAGGGACTGAGCCCCCGGAAGCTCAGGGTTTTGAGGCATTAAATTACGGTCAGATAAGCATATTTATATACCTTATTTGTAATAAAAAATAATAATAAAAACGTTACTTATAAAGCGCTTACCACCGAAGTCTCTAAGCGCTATACACACAAAATAGACTGATCAAGAAGTTACTTCTTGGACTGATATACAATAATACATCTTATACAAAACTAAAAATGCAAATAAACCGTTTGTGACACTGGCAGGTCACTAATTGGCGGGGAGTCCAGGGGGCAGAGCCCCGGAAGCTCAGGGATTTTAGGTATTTAATAACGGTCAGATGAGCATCCAGGGGCCCGCCTTAGGGCCCTTGGTGGGGTCCAGGGGGGCAGAGCCCCCGGAAATTGAGGGATTTTAAGTATTAAATTATGGTTAGATGAGCATCCAGGGGCACTCTTTAAGGCCATTGATGTAGTCCAGGGGACTGAGCCCCCTGAAGCTCAGAAGTTTTAGATCTTTAACTATGGTCAGATGAGCATCCGGGGTCCCGCCTTAGGGCCCTTAATGGGGTCCGGGGGCAGAGCCCCTGTGAGCTCTTGGGTTTTAGACATTGAATTACGGTCAGATGAGCATATTTTAATACCTCATTTGTGACATTGGCTGGTCACTTTTTTTTCTTTCTCTCTCTTTCTTTCTTTTTCTCTGTAACATACTTTTTCAAGAAGTGAGGGGGGGGGGGGCTCGAGCCCCCAAACCAAGCCGTTCTGTAGGCCCTGACATAAGCATAGGCCTATATTTCGCCCGACAGTATATTTGGGAATTTCTAATTTTCCAAAAAACGCATTACAAAGGTATGACTTACACAACAATTGAGAAAAAATACCGGAAAATCATGTCATTTCAGCAACATTTGTAAATCACTAGTATCGAATAAGAAATGCCCCCCCCCCCTCAGTACGCCAGCGTTTTCACCTCTATAACAAAAAACACACACGCTTTCCCATGCTCTCACAATATTTCCACGATATGCGCGTATCGCTGATATAAAAACCTCCATTGATAAATATAGGTGGCATGCAGAAAGTTTAGGAAATTAAATTCTCTTAACTCTCCTTTACTTTGAATGGAATTTTATGTGTGATTTAATTCAGGTTTTTGTTAATGTTATGTTATTTTGGGTTACAAATACAAACCATCTTTATTCCTTACTGCTTTTTATTTTGGAGGGGGGGGGGGGCTAAAATGTGTTTTGCCCCCCCCCCCACTTGTATGGTTGGGGGGCAAGTGCCCCCCCCCCCCTGCCACCCTACTTCCGGCGCCTATGAGCTGTACGGCTTCTTTACCATACCCTTTTCTTGGGCATAATTATATAGAGGAAGGCGGGCATATCTACAGGTAGGTGATGTTATTGACCACGTAAAACACGTATAATCTAAAGGAAATCAATGATAGGAATTTATATTGATATTTGTGAAACTAACTTGTGTATTAGGAACCTTTATTTCACCCTCTGTCTCCTTTATCGGGCAGACACACCTGCAGGGAGGTGGTATGGCCGACGACCGAGTTGACCACGTGCTCTTTCGAGTACACAAACGACAATAAGAATCGACAACATTTGTATAAGCACGTTATTAAAATAAAAACTCACCAAAGATGCAGATCTGATCTCTCAAAACCGTTTTTCGATAATTTGACAAACAATAGGTATTACCAAGGAGATGTGGATTTTTGCAGCAAACATCATACCCGTTATTACTGTATACAACACTGTCAACTCAATTGATTGTTAATCGCAATATAATTGGGATAGACAAGAGAAAAGTTGCTTCTAAACAAATTTTCCACAGATAAATTGTAAAAAGATTGGAAAGTAAATCAAACATAAATATGACCAGAAACTTTTACCAAATGAACTGTTATGGGTGTAATTTAAGGAAAAAAGATTTAAAAAGGGGGGGGGGGGAAGAGAGGGAATAAAAAGTATCAGTATTATTGTATGCTAATGATGATCCAATTGCTTCGTAAAGCAAAACTTAATTTCAATTCTTTGTATGACAATAATGATGTTTTTGTGATCATGTGAATTTGATTTGTAGTATTGTATCTTTGAATGTAACCATGTATATATAATTAATAAATCCTCTGATAAGGCAGAGAAAAAAAATGGTAGTAGTGATCGGGAAGGCCCTATTGTGCCTTGACCAAACTTTACCAACTATTACATAAAACATGTCCTCATCGAGAAAACTGGATTTGAACGTTATGTCAACTATTTATACCCAAACAGTTTTGTTAAACTAATAACATAAATAGCAATCCAGAATTTTGCAGATTGTTAATATTTTATGCAATGGTGGAATATATAATTATTCAATTGCGTACCTCCTACAGAACTAGAGCATATATAGAATTCGATGCATTTTCGTATTAAAGTATTGATTTAAAGTACGTCATACGCTGTGAAATAAAGGTTTTTATTCAATGTCTGTGATTTCAACCTTGGAACGTGTGCAATCAACACAAAACCCAACGCGATTTTTCCTAGGCATTATCATACGACACTTACTGAAAGGATAGTCGCAGTTAGAGCTACTTTGATCGTAACGTAAGTGCTAAAGAAGAAGGTGTACCGAGTAGGCCCTATTAATCACGGAATGCTTGTTTCAGTGCAAAAATAGCCTGCTAAGTATTTAACAAAGAACATATCTAACTTTTCATTGAGTTGGCTAATTGATTCACGGATTATTTTTCTTCGTCAGGTCGTGTGCTTGAGTTATCAATGATGGCTACTTCATTAAAGCAGGCTGTCCATAAGAACCTCGAGTGTCCTGTCTGCCTGAGCTTCTTCAAGAAACCCAAGATTCTGACCTGCTCCCATACCTTCTGCAAGGGTTGTCTTGAGACTCTCCTGGAGTCCCGTGGAGAGCTGCTGTGTCCTACGTGCAGGGAGGAGACTTCGGTTCCTGGTGGAGACGTGGGTAGACTGCAATCAAACATAACAGTCAGATCACTTGATGAAGATGTAAAGACCCAGGGCCAGGTCTGTACCAACAGTAATCCAGAAAACAAATTATTGCAAAGAAAATGGAACAAATGTCGAAAACATCCGAACTACGATGAAGAATGTTTTTCTCTCAACTGTAACAAGTTTGTCTGCTGCAAGTGTGGCATATTAGAGCATGCAAAGGATGCTCACACTATCCTGGAAGCAACCGCACATGAAACGGAGCAAAAGAATCGCGTCAAAAAACTTGCATTTAAGGCGGATACAAAGATACGCAACGTTGACAAATTTTTCACTTTCATCGAAGACCAGCGTAAAAGGCTGCACGACGTACAGGAACAACTCAATGGCGATATAGATGCGACTTTTGAGGAATTAGTTGAGAAATTGAAGGAAAGAAAGACGGTGTTGAAAAAAGAAGTTGAGCACAAGCTAGGGAAACTTAAGACTTCATTGGGAGACGTGGAGAAGCCGATTCGTAAGCAGGTAGACGAGATTAAGAAGGTTCTGGACTTGGTTAAGGATGGTCTTAATTTTCCTCTCCAGACAGAGGCTCTGACCTCACATAAAGCGACGTGTCAACAGCTGGAAGAGCTTCTGAACCAGATTGGGCTAGATGAGGAGCTGCCCAGAAGAACTGCTGAGGAAGGTGAAAGAATTGGCTTCAGGAGTCAGGGATCGGATGGACTCCGGTTGGGCCAGCTAACACATACCAGGGAGGTCCCTGCACATACGAAGTCTAAATGGGTTCTGCGAACTGAAGCTCGACTGCCTCCTGGAAAAAGCATAAGTGGGATTGTAATATCCCCAAACAATGAGATGGCTCTTGGTTGTCAAGAAGGAGGAATAGCCAAATATTCTTCAGAGGGCATCATACAAGATACCGTTCTGAAATCGGTTAATGTTGGTGCCTTACACGTCATGCCTGATGGTGGATACGTCATACGCGACACTGATAACAGAATTTCCTTGTACACAGAGCTTTGTGAAAAGCTTGATGTAACGTTTGAGACAATGAAAGGTGAATATGGCGGTCTCACTATAGGCAAGGATGGGCTGATTTTCATAAGTAACATTTTAAGCAATAAAATACAGGTATTTAAGCCAGAAGGGGGGAAGGCAATTAGAGAGATAACGTGCAGAGGATCTGTATCAAGGCAGATGATTGCAATGACTTCCAGTCAAGCGATTGACGTTAATATATGTACTACTAGCTATCAGTTTTATGTACATGTGATCAATGGTGTGTCTGGTGCTATCATTCATAGCATCCGCAAAGATAGTGAACGCGCTTACCCTACTGTGTGTCAGGATGATTCAGTTATCATTGCATAGGTTAAGCGTGATCAGGGTCTGCTGAGCATCGTTCAGTACACAAATGAGCTCAAATACATCAAAAACATTATCACTGATTTCGAGATAGCGAAATCATATACATGGAACTACTTTTTGCAAGCATTCAAGACGGGAGAGATTGCTTTCTGCACTGAAGATAGGCTTTACATCTTCCATGAGACATGGGAGTAAATTTCAGTTTTGCAGATGAAACGTGAATTTGATCAAACTTACAACACTCAACCATTTTAGATTGTTATTCGGTCAAATGGAATTAATGCACCATAGAAATGTTATCTGCTCTTGCCTGGTCTCCGTTGTCACAGCTCATAATAGTCACCAACATACACCAGATCAAAATATATATTCAGGCACCTTGTTGTCTGGAGGATATTTGGGTACCTCGCTGTCTACTATAATTAGGATATGTGGTTAATAGTCATCTTAGTAATAATGTTGATACAAATTATTGTTATCATAATTTTGATACTAAGAATAGTAATAATAATAAAAAATAATAATTACAGTAATAATAATAATAATAATAATAATAATATCAATAGTAGTATGGTGCAGTGGTGTAGTCAATGAATGCTAACTGGCACTGCCTGTAAGAAAATATTTTTTGTTATTGTACTTAATCTTTGTCATTATGATCTCACTGTTTACTTATTTTGATTCCTGTAATTTTGATGTTTGCTTTTACTACTGTACAAAACCTGTAATTCGGCTTTCGAGCCGCGATTGGATTTTATTTCAATAAACCGTTAGTACTACTACTACGAACCTCTTTGGCCGAATAATATTTTGAGATGATGGTTCATCCAATGTCGGAACTATACAACTCCCGGATGCAGTCCTTTCATCCTTTCAATGTCCCTGCCTTCCAAGCCTGTCCCGAAGTGTAATTTAAATTAAATTATTATAACGCTATCATAATGTTGACTGATTTCATTATGCCGTCGTAAGTAGACTATGTAACGTTAACGCTTACGAAGTATCAAGGCGTTGTGCTCATCATTGCAAATGGCAGTTATTTCATAGACAGATGTAGGTAGATAATCAAAATCAAAGACGAGGGGAGGAGGTAGCACACCTTCTAATCGACTGAAAGCATACATTGTAAATATAATACACAGTCATCCATTCCCGCTATTATGGGGGATGAGCAGCTGCCTCCTTTCAATGCTATTTGTAATACTGAAAAGATTCTCTAAGTGTCCATGGTATAGTGGCAACGTAAGCAAATTAAAATATTACAATGTATCCAAAAGCGTTTGTTTTGAAATATGCAAGGAGAATTATAGATATGCAATTTTTCCAAGGTCGTTTACTTATTTCATATATTGGTTATCATGGTATTTGTGTTTCTTTGTTTGTTTTGTTCCAAGGATACTTTTATAATTTAGAAACTCATCTATGTGTATATACCCATAGTCGTTTACTGGATCTGTGCGTAAAACATATCTTAAGGGGTCTTACGCTGTACAATCCCTAATTCCCGTAACTGTTTCTAACTCTCTTTGCTTATTATGCATTTATATTTCACTTATTCTTTCCGCTAGGTTTATTACAATTTCTTTTGACTCAGTCCAAAGACTGATACTTTTAAGATTTACATATTTGCATTGTTCAAAATTATATAAAAGAATTCAATACATTCGCAAAAATGGACAAGGAACAAAACTAAGATTTGAAATTAAGAAGAATTGTTTCACCTATCGCACCTCAAATATATGATAAACTGAAACAAATATTTCCAATTATAAAGACATATAATGAGAAATTAAAAGGAACAAGCTGGGGAACTCAACAGAGAGAAGAGAGAGAAAAGGATGAGGGATCTTTAGAGAAAAGGTAACAGATTCAAGAGTGTCAATTCATTTGTTCATGGTTTAAATTCGAATACTAATACACGCGGCTTAATGATTAGCTTTTTTTTATTGGGCATATATCATGTATATATATTTATATCGTTACAAAAATATTTAGAAATTTCTGTACTATGTGCGTTGCAAGGTAAACAGAGTAAATATGACAGTGAAATAGATACCGATGATTTAGTTTGAAACTATAGATCATATTTTACACCGTTACACTATACTGGTAGCAAGGAACCCCCGATGTATAAAGGGGGAGGGCGTGGGGAAGAATGTTATTTTTAGTTTTATAACCTAACGGTGTCAACAGAACACACCTATGTTTTGAATTTCAAGTTCAATTAAAATCAAATCAAATGTAGTTATTTACAATCCCTCATTCCCTTACCTTCCTCTCTCTCTGTTGTATAAAGGGGGGTGGGTGGGAGAGAGAAGTATGTTATTTTAGTCTATAGTCCAACGATGTGAAAAGAATACACCTATGTTGTCAATTTCATGTTCAATTTTAATTAAATTTACATATTTAAGGATCAATTATTTAATTGTATATTGATTTGCTCTATGTATTTAATGCTGTTAAACCCCCGGTATCTCTTTGGTTAGACTTATAATTTTGGTGTATATAAATAAACTATTTAAGCGATTATTTGTTGCATATGCATAATATATATGTACGAGATTCATTGAAGTTTTTAAGAATTCCTGGTTATATTTTGAATCGGAAAGGAAATCAAGTGTTTTATACCTTAATTTCTACTACTTGTAGTTTTTTCTGATATGCATTAAATTGTTTCCCCTTCGATCCTCACTATGTCTATGATTCCTTCAGAGTAGAGAAATTAACTTGTTTTGTTATCTTTGTTAGAGCATAGAAACATACTTGCATAATATTGCGTTGTAATTATTATTATGTTGAAATTATGTCAGTTATCATGTTCCATTCAAATTATGTTACATATTTCATGTTCAATTTAAGTATATTTGTTAAAGGGAATAGAAGGAATAAACTTGAAGTAAGAATTTGGTCACTGACATTTCCATAAAATAGTTCTTTGTTCAGTGTCATTGGTGTGAGAAGAAAACAAATCAAAAGAATTGAAAGACCGAGTCATCAAAAATATTGATTTCAGAAAATAAATGCAGAGGTATGTGCAAAATATATGATAATAATAATAATAACAGCTCACATTTATAAAGCGCCTAATACTGTGTTTCAAGGCGCAGTACATATTATATTTCATCGCGAAATTTGTCGTGAATTCATATTTCTTTGCTTGAACAGAAACCGAAGGGTGAAGCTGTTTTTCACACACCCATTCGGAGATAATCAAAGGTACCCCATTCAAAGTCCATCAATGTGTAGAATTGATAAGTGTTAAGATCGTATTCTACTCACATGCAACATATTACGCTATGTGTGGTGTGTATCCGACAGGCATCAGCGCAGCGATCACTACCACTTAAAATGGACATGAAGGATATAAGAGGGGGAGGGTCAAACACAGAACTAAGGGGTAACAAAATAGTATGATTATTCTATGACCTATATGCAAGAAATAACAAAATAATGAAGCTTTAGTCTTCTTTTAAATTGCAATCCCTTCACCATGATGAAGTCATAAAAAGCTAAATTGAATTATAAAAGATGTTTAAAGGGACTGTAGTATGAAGAGACGTGTCTTTATCGTGCCCTGACTCGGGGCCAATCGGGTATATACGACTACAGACGACGCGACCGCAGTATTCACGTGCGTGCAACATACGCGAAACCGAAGAGTGAGGAGAACCTCGGGTTGTTCGGTGCTCTTTCGCGCACGCTAGCGCGCGTTGACCAGTTAATCAAGTCCATTCGTTTGCGTGCAGTTGTCAAAAAGAAGTCGTAGATGGCGTTAACCAGTATTTGCCATGCTACAGCCCCTTTAACAAAGGTAACAATAGCCATTATCCCCTCGCCCTCTATCGCTCATTGAAAAGTCATCACCTTTACGGACAGGTACCAAGTTTGGGCCAAAGATAACACAGTCAATTATAACACATGATCACAAACCCAAAAATACATCAATATGAGATATTAATTTATTTTCATGAACTCCAATATTATTCAACTGATAAGCTACTTCGTGCACCGTTAAATTTACAAGGGACATTAAATCAAATGTGTGTACACTGTGAAAAGGTTGGGCAATATTTTACCAACAATTTGCTCAACGTTGTGCCAATAGTCAACCCAACCATCTATTGGGCAATATTTTGCCCAGTGGTATTGGTAAACGTAAGAATCCTACTTCACACGTGTATAATTTTTTCGTACTTTGACCAACATTTGGGCAAAGATATGACCCATCAACTGCCTGACTACGATAGCCCACTTGTTTGAAAAATCTTGACCAGCTGTTGGGCAAAATACGAAACAATTTGTCTAATAGATGGTTGTGTGGACTATGGCACAACTTTGGGCAATGTGTTGGAAAATATTGCCCAACTTTTTCGCAATGTACCTTATCAGCTATCATATCGCATGATGGACAATAGTATTTACTTTGAAGTTAAAAATTAACCTCATGAACTAAGACTAGATATTACTTTGTTGATTTCACGAATACAATTATCATTTTACATCACAATTCGACTTACTAACACCGCCGTTGATCATTTTTTGTTGTTGATCTTTTTCTTTTTCTCATACATTTCCTCAACGTTAGACAACAAAATACTTTTCTATAAGTCTGCATGTGAGTATTGTGGTGACCATTCACGTTATGATTATGCTACATATTGTCATAATTGTTTTTATATGTTTTAATGTAGTACTGGTGGTATGATGTGTTGCAGTACAAGGTTGTTAACGTTATCTATAAAATGCGTCATAATATTAGTTGAACCAGTGGCGTAGCCACGGGCTGGGGGGGGGGGGGGGGGGGGTACGGCAATCGAATGAGAGTTGAAGAAAAGGGGGATCCAACAAACGTGAGATAATATAAGGAGATAGATTAATTGAAAATATTCTAAAAATATTATATTATTATTTGAACCAGTAATAGGTGCATTAAAAGATTATCAGGAAATGTTTTGCTTTCTTAATGAGGCATATACAGCAGAAAAGAAAGAAGAAAGAAGATAGCAGTGAAAGATAGAAAACATACAGAGAAAGTATGTTTATGAGTCCGTCTCACTTTAAAATTCACAATTTTGTTTACTCTAATTAAGGGGCAAATGTTACAAGTGGCGGATCCAGGGGGGGAGAACCGGGGGGAGGGGGGCCTGGCCCCCCTAGGAAGAAAAAGACGTGTAAAAACACGTTAATTTTACCTTTTTTTTGGAGATGGGTCCACCCCCCCCCCCTCCTGGCACTCCAAGGGGGGGGGGGGGGGGGGGAGTGCGATTTTTAAAATTTTCGAGGGCCAAAAAAAAAAATAGTGCTCACTAGAAAAATATACAGGAAAAGAGGGGGGGGGGGGTGCCATTTTTCAAATTTTCGAGGGCCAAACAAAAAATTAATGCTCACTAGAAAAGATACATGAAAAGATACAGAGAAAGTATGTTTATGAGACCGTTTCACTTTAAAATCCACAATTTGTTCTACTCTAATCAAGGGGCAAATAGTACCAGTGGCGAATCCAGGGGGGCCTGGCCCCCTAGGAAAAAAAGGGGGAAAACACGTTAATTTTACCCTTTTTTGAGATGCCCCCCCCCCCCTGGCACTCAAGGGGGGGGGGGGGGTGCGATTTTTCAAATTTTCGAGGGCCAAACAATAAAGTAGTGCTCACTACTCACTACACAATAAAAAAAAGCCAAAGTAAATTACCAAGATGTTTAATAAAGGTAAGAAAAACGATTATCCCTTAGTCGCACCTTTTATCGCTCATTGAAAGGTCATTACTGTCATGGACAGGTACCAAGTTTGAGCAAAGATAACACAGTAAATAACACAAGATCATAAACAAATATATACATCAATCTGGTATATTAATTTCTTATCATGAACTACAAATCAAATTTTTCAACGGATGAGCAGCTACGCGTATAGTTCAATTACAAGGGGCATTGTTAATCAAATCTGCGTACCTTATCAGCCATCATATCACATGATAGAAAACGGTATTTACTTTGAAGTTAAAAATTAACCTCATAAGATAATACTATATATTACTTGGTTGCTTTCATGAATACAATATCATTTTACATCACAAGGAGTGAAAAGGGGTTTAAAAGTCGACTTACTTACAACGCCGTTGATCATGTTTTTGATTTTTTGTTCTCTTCTCATACATTTTCTCAACGTTAGACAACAAAATACTCTTCTATTAGACTGCATGTGAGTATTATAGTGAACATATACAGTTTATGATTATGCTACATATTGTCATAATTGTTTTAATATGTTTCAATGTAGTTCTACATTGTATGATGTGTTGCAGTATTCGGTTGTTAACGCTATCTATGAAATACGTCATAATATGGGTTGAACCAGTGGCATAGGCACGGGCTGGGGGGGGGGGGGGGGGTAAGGCAATCGAATGAGAGTTGAAGTTAAGTGGGATCCAAAAAAACGTGGGATAATATAAGGAGATAGATTAAATAAAACTATTCTAACAAGATTATTATGTGAATCAGTAAGAGGTGCATTAAAAGATTATCATGAAATGCTTTTCGTCCTTAATGTAGCATAATACAGCAGAGAAGAAAGAAAAAAGAAGATAGGAGTGAAAGATAGAAAAGATACAGGAAAAGACACAGAGGGAGTATGTTTATGAGTCCGTTTTACTTTATAATCCACAATTTTTTCCACTCTAATTAAGGGGCAACGGGTACATCCCCCTCCTGACCCAGTTAATCTTCCCCCTCAAATGTTGACCTGTTGCTGTTACATGTTCAAAACCCCTGTGCTACACCCTACGAACCAATAATACGTGTCCATTTTATGGCATTCAATTATGTTACAACATCAACTTCACTAGCATCAAAGACAATATAATTTTCAGAATATAACCCATAGATTACAAAATATTATGTTGATGGTCAAAACGCCATGGTTGATTATCAAAGTATCTATTCCCATAACTTGGAGGCCGTTGCTTGGCCTGGAGTGATAATGAAATGGGCCTTAAGACACAGGTTCTCCATAATTCCCTGTCTTCAGCTGTTATAGTTAGCTGCTCAAATGAAATTCCAGTTAACTTATTGATGTTAAAAGTCCATGTACTTTGGGGGGGGGGGGGGGAGAACGGCAATCGAATGAGAGTTGAGGAAAAGGGGGATCCAACAAACTCGAGATAATATAAGGAGACAGATTAATTGTTAATATTCTAAAAAGATTATACAGTGCGTCCCAGAAAAAACGAAACCGAGAATCATCGATGTTTTATCATAAGTTAATCAGAATTATAATTAACAAATGACACATATTTGGAAAGCTTAGATCCTCCTCTTTCATTTGATGCAACTCATGTGATTCATATCTCACCCATCAGTGATTAAACGCAATTTGAAGAGAGGAAACCAAAAAGTCATTTGGCGGGCGGTATCTGAATTTCAAGGAGCAAATCACATTTCTAGAAAGTTCAATTTCTGCTCTTTCATATGACACCTCAATCCGGAAAAATGAGCCAGGAATAACAAAGTTCTGTTTGTTTAAAGTAATGCTTGCATTTACATTATTTGATCAAACGAGTTCGTTTTCACTGGCTACCTGCCGTAGCAACAAACAGAGTTGACAAAAGATTTTACTCCGTTTCGTTGAAGATCAGCCATGCATCAGGTCTTTCGTCTTCTGTTTTAGAATATTTACAATTAATCTATCTCCTTATATTATCTCGAGTTTTGTTGAAAAGTGTGGGCGAAAGATAACACAGTCAATAAGACATGATCAAAACAAATATGTACATCAATCTGAGATATAAATTTCTTTTCATGAACTCCAAATTGATTTTTTTTAACTGATGAGCAGCTACGTGTTTCGCTAAATTTACAAGAAGCATTAAATCAAATATGTGTACCTAAGCAGCTATCATGTCACATGATTGAAAACAGTATTTACTTTGAAGTCAAAAATTAATCTCATGAGATAAGACTATATTTCATAGTGTTGTACCGGGTATGCTCTATTAATTATTGAATACATTATGATTGACATTTTTAAAGCAGTAATAGCCAGCTACGTAATTTACAAAATATTTCACACTTAGAGTTGGCCAATTAATTGACATATATTTTGTTATTCCTTAGGTCGAGTACCTGAGTTGTCAATGATGGCTACTTCCCTGAAGCAGGCTGTCCAAAACTTGCATAAGAACCTCGAGTGTCCTGTCTGCCTGAGCTTCTTCAAGGAACCCACGATCCTGACCTGCTCCCATACTTTCTGCAAGGGTTGTCTTGAGACTCTCCTGGAGTCTCGTAGAAAG
The DNA here is from genome assembly GCA_035222895.1 of Strongylocentrotus droebachiensis. Lineage (NCBI taxonomy): Eukaryota > Metazoa > Echinodermata > Echinoidea > Camarodonta > Strongylocentrotidae > Strongylocentrotus > Strongylocentrotus droebachiensis. The sequence goes on from JAVYIG010001203.1 coordinate 79,925, forward strand.
CTGTTGTGTCCTACGTGCAGGGAGGAGACTTTGGTTCCTGGTGGAGACGTGGGTAGACTGCAAACAAACATAACAGTCAGATCACTTGTTGAAGATGTGGAGACCCAGGACCAGGTCGGTTTCAACAGTAATCAAGAAAACAAATCATTTCAAAGAAAATGGAACAAATGTCGCAAACATCCGAACTACGATGAAGAATGTTTTTGTCTTAATTGTAACAACTATGTCTGCTGCAAGTGTGGAATATCAGAGCATGTAAGGAATGCTCACACTATCCTGGAAGCAGGCGAACATGAAACTGAGCAACAGAATCACGTCGAGAAACTTGTATCTAAAGCGGATGCAAAGATATGCAACATTGACAAGTATTTTACTTTCATCGAAGACCAGCGTAAAAGGGTGCAGAACGTCCAGGAACAACTCAATGATGAAATAGATGCAACTTTTGAGGAATCGGTTGAGAAATTGAAGAAAAGAAGGAGAGTGTTGAAAAATGAAGTTGGGCACAAGCTAGGGAAACTTAAGACTTCATTGGAAGACGTAGAGAAGCCGATTCGTAAGCAGATAGACGAGATTAAGAAGGTTCTGGACTTGGTTAAGAATGGTATTAATTTTCCTCTCCAGACAGAGGCTCTGACCGCACATAAAGCGATGTGTCAACAGCTGGAAGAGCTTCTAAACCAGATTAGGCCAGATGAGGAGCTGCCAAGAAGAACTGCTGAGGAAGGTGAAAGAATTGGCTTCAGGAGTCAGGGATCGGTTGGACTCCAGTTGGGCCAGCTAAGACAAAATAATTCTAAATCATGGGTTCTGCGCACGGAAGCTCCCCTGCCTGATGGGAAAAACATGATCGGGATGGTAATATCACCAACGAATGAAATGGCTGTTGGTTGTTATGAGGGAGGAATAGTCATATATTCTTCTGAGGGCATCATACAAGATACCGTTCTGAAATATGTTGAAGTAGGTGCCTTACACTTCATGCCTGATGGTGGATACGTCATACGCGACACTCATAACAACATTTCCTTGTACACAGAGCTTTGTAAAAAGCTTGATGTAACGTTTGAAACAAAGGATGTTACGAAAGGTGTATGTGGTGGTCTTACTGTAGGCAAGGATGGGCTAATCGTCATAGGCTACGATGAATGCACGAAAATACAGGTATTTAAGCCAGAAGGGGGGAAGGCAATTATAGAGATAACATGTAGCGGATTTGTACCAAACGAGATATTTGCGCTGACATCCAATCAAACGATTGTCGTTAGTACGAGTACATCTAATTTCTTCTTACCGTCTCAGGTACAAGTGATCAACGATGTGTCTGGTGCTATCATTCATAGTATCAACAAAGATGGTGATACCCCGTACCCTGCTGTGTGTCAGGATGATTCAGTTATCATTGCATGGGTTAAGCACCGTCAGGGTCTGGTGAGCATCGTTAAGTACACAAAAGAGCTAAAACACATCAAAAACATTCTCACTGAATTCAAGATAACGAAACCATATGGTGGCTGTTTGCAAGCATTCAAGACGGGAGATATTGCTTTCTGCACTAGTGATAGGCTTTACATCTTCCATGAGACATGGGTGTAATTTCAGTTTTGCAGATTAAACGTGGAGTTGATCAAACTTACAAAACCCAACCATTGATTGTTATTCGGTGAAATGGAATAAATGCACCGTATAAATATTATCTGCTCTTGCATGGTCTCCGTTGTCACAGCTCATAATAGTCACCAACATACTCAGAATAAAAACACATATTAAACACCTCGTTAATTGTCTTAATAGGAGGATATTTGGGTACCTCGTAATTGCCCAACGATTAGGATATATGGGGCACCTCCTTGACCAAATAATTATTATGAGATGACGGTTCATCGAATGTCGTAAGTTTAAAACTCGCTAATGCATCCCTCTCAGTCCCCTATTTACCTATTTAAGGATTGATTATTTAATGTTATTTTGATTGGCTCTATGTACTTTATGCTGTTATAGACTTATAATTTTGGTATATATAAATAAACTATTTCAGCTATTATTTGTCGCATATGTATAACATGAATATATATACGAGATCCATTTAAGTTTTTAAGAATTCCCTATTATATTTTGAATTTGAAAGGAAATCAGTGTATTATACCTTAATTTCTACTACATGTATTATATTTTGTTATTCTGATATGCATTAAAGTTAATTTCCCCCCTTCCTTACAAGGTTTTATGATTCTTTGAAAGAAGATTAATTAATTTCCTTCATTATCTTTGTGAGAGCATAGAAACATACTTCAATTCAATTTAATTCAATTCAAGTCAATTCAATTTTCAGTTCAATTCAATTCAATTTGATTTTATTCAAGTCCATTAAAAAAAGTATATTGAAAAACATTGTACATTGACAACATATTTACGTTTAGGATACACAGTCTAAATTGAACTTTAAACAAACAATTAAAAAGAGAAGTAAAGACAAGAGTAAGAAATCAAAGAAATAGATAATGAACATAAAATGGAAATTTCAAAAAAAAAAAATAATAATTATGTCGAGGCAATCCCCAGCCTATTACAATACCGACATTTTTACTGATAAAGAATTAGAAAAGCATAGTGACATTATGGTAAAAACAGAGTTTAAAAGTTATACTTGCGTACTTTTGCGTTGTAAAAGCATAATTATTATCATGTTAAAATTATGTCAGTTATCATTTTTAATTAAATTGTGTTTTATAAAAGGGAATAGAAGGAATAAACTTTAAGTATGAATTTGGTCACAGACATTTTCATAAAATAGTTTTTTGTCCAGTGTCATTTGTGTGAAGAAAAAGAAAATTCAATAGAAGTGAAAGACCGAGTCATCAAAATTAGTATTGGTTTTAGAGAATACATGCAGAAGGTACGTGATAGCTTATGTACATGATATTCGTATAAGATGTCAGCGGTTATAACGGCAAGCGTACAGGTCAGCAATCAAGAAGAAATCGAAAAACCAGAAGGCAACTTTTGCCATGATAAAGATGTTCCATCGACATAAGTATTCTACACTATCCTTACTCCAGCGAGTGACGTCAGACTGTCTTCATCATTCTTTGCATCGGACTAATTTTCGAGTTTTAACCAAATACTGAGGGCCTTCCAGTTTTGAACATCGAAACGGTTCCAATCAGTGTTTTTTTTTAAGCGGACCTCTTGCCGCTAGCGGATAGGGGGGGGGGGGGGGGTGCAACTCTATGCTTTTGGGCCTGCATAGTAAAAATGATGTAAAATATTCTGAAATTTCTGGGATAACTACCCCACCCCACGCCCCACGACTCCCGTGGGATAGCTGCTTCATTCAGTTAGTGGCCGAATCCCTTGAATTCACTAAACTATATCGACTCTCATGATCATAACAACATTTACAAGGCTCATATACAAGGGAATCGGCATGCATGGAAGTGTCCAAAGCAACAATGGAATAAAAGTATTAAATTATAAACAAAGGAATTTACTGCATGCATTGAGCATTTACCACAAACTATAGAGAAATAGAGAAAGTTTGAATAATCATTGTTCAACCAAAAAGACCTTATCCTCGAATTACCGAAGTCATCCAGTTCTAGAAAATAATACTGACGAAAAATAGTCAACCAAAAAAAAATCAAAAAAAAATCGAAGAAATAAGATTATAGAAATATATGCTGATGGGGGGGGGGGGGGGGGGGGGGTATGTCTTGTCTCAATGTACACTTGTGTGTTTTTATATTTAAGAGCACCTATTCGCAATATAAAGCAATTTAACTACCGGTAGATTAGATTATTCGAAATGGGAAACTACTGACATAGCGCCTTGCTGATGACATGACGGTTATCCGATTTTCCCTTCAAAAGTATGGAGGGGCTGCAGCCTTCTAGCCCCTGTCCCAAATACTCTTGATGGAGAATGAGAGAACAAAATAAGGATGAAAACAAAAGAAAAAGAACTGTTTTCCCAGAGTGTTATAATCAGGGGCGTAAATCCGTGCCGAGGAGTGGGGGGGGGGGGGGGGGGGATGATCGGCGATAGCCATCACATACTAGCACGAGCACACGCCCACACTAATTTACGCAAGCGCGCGCGTTCGCGCACGCACAAACACACAACACACACACAAACAAACGCGCACACAAACACACACATACCCAAACACATGTACATCAATTTATACATGCATACATACATGCACGCACACGCCAAATTTGACAACCATAAAGTAAAAGAATTGGACAAATTTCGAAATACTGACAGCTGCAAACTGTAGTGTTTTATTATGATGAACTCCGAAATAAGACGACACACTTTCAAGTAGTAACATGAAGATTGAGTATTTCGTCAGGAAGATGCGAACTCTTTATTTTGAGTCCCATCACTTAGAAAATGATGTATACTGGTCAGGGGCGTCGCTAGACCTTTTTTAGTGGGGGGGGGGGGGGGGTGTAGAGGCCAACGATTACCGACAAAACTAGCCCCCAATTACCGACAAAATTAAATGTCCCAATATTTACAAACTTAACCCTATATACCCGGGGCCGAAGGCTAAATTATTTTTTTGTAGTCACTCTCGAAGTCGTCACAGCGGACAAAAGGTCAAAGTTCGTAGGGAGAAAAAAACTTGTAGGCCGACCGACATTATACATCTCACCGACTTCAAACTTCTGCATTGATATAGAACACGAGGATCGAGCAAGAATACCGACATAGCTGACCCGACACAGCAATATATTTATGCATGTCTTTCTTGCTCCCTCGACGAGACGACTTCACCCACCAACCCCCTCTCTCTTTTACTCCCACTCCTCCTTTCTCGCGGCTCTTACCTCCACCACTCTCTCATCTCTTTTATCCCCCGTTTCTCTTGTTTCCCTTTTCTCTCCCCCCCCCCCACCCCCTTTTCTTTCCTTTTCTTTCTTTCCTCTCCTCCCTCTTTTTTCTTTCTTTCTTCTCTTTTCTTTCCTTTCTTCTCCTTTCTTTTCTTTCCTTTTTCTTTCCTTTCCCTTTCCCTCTCTTTTTTCCCTCCCCATTTTCTTTTTTCCCGACGACAGCGCAATTTTACCGACAATATTCTGACAGGTTTTTTTTTGGGGGAGAGGGTGTCGCACCCCCACACCCCCCCCCCCCCCCCTTGGAGACGCCGATGAGTGTTCAAGAGAAAGATTAGGATGTGAGAGATCTGCAGAATGGAAGAAAAAAGATGGAGGAAAGGAAAAGAGAGGTGAGATGAGAAAATATGCGTAATACAGCATTATGATGTTTCTAAGAATATACTTAGATATAATTATCACCAAGTTGAGTTTCTATGTGCATATCACATCCCCCAATGAGTAACAGTTATAAGGTTAGTCCACAGTCTGGACTGTTTCCGTCTCACTCGCCCAATCAGCTGAGAAAATAACACACCCTCAAAGCTATACCGGTGACAGTAGTCCTTGCCTCTCATTCTGTTCTTGTTGACGGTTGTTTTGAGTGGAGAAGCTGTGACTGTGTGGGATGCATGTGATTGAACAATAAATAAACACACATAGGTATATAAAAACGGACAGATTCTGGACTAATATGTGGTACGCATATGGTATAAGTGAGTTATACAAATACATAGTGCCGTAACAAAACAGAAAGTATCAGTCAGTAGCGTACGCATGATTTGTTTTCTTTCAAGGGGGGGGGGGGGGGGGGGGGTAAGAGGAGAGGACACTTTTTTGTTTTGGTCTCGAAATTTGATAATTTGACATTTTAGTTCCGTGGGGGGGGGGGGGGTAAGGTCACCATTTTTTAGGTCAGTCATTTTTATTTATTAAAACAAATAAAAGGGGGAGGGTTGCTACAAAATACGCACATAAAAATAACTGAAGGGGGGGGGGGGTGTTAACCCCCTACCCCCTTTTGTTTTGGTCTCGAAATTTGATAATTTTACATTTTGTTCCGTTGGGGGGGGGGGGGGGGGGGGGTAAGGTCACCATTTTTGAGGTCAGTCATTTTTATTTATCTTTAAAAAAAAAGGGGGGGTTGCTACAAAATACGCACATAAAAATAAGTGAAGGGGGGGTTAACCCCCTAACCCCCCCCCCCCCCCCCCCCCTGCGTACGCGCCTGGTATCAGTGTTATGTTATATCCAAGAAATATTTATGAGTGGGAATTCCTACCCCTCAGGAAAAACTGTCATAATCATTTAACTTGTTATGGAAAAGAGGGATTGCTGAGATGTACGTGGGTGAACGGTTCGGTTAAGCGAAAGGATCACATTAGGAAAGGTTAAACATGAGTCAGTGGGATTTCCCACTCGATAAAATAACACATACTCATACAACTGCATTGCTGAATGAAACATTATCATACGCCTCTAATACTGAGAGTATAGTCGCTACTTCGTAACGTAAGTGCTAAAGAAGAAGCGTAAAATATATAATACATAACATGTTGTACCGCGTTGGCCCTAATAATCATGGAATGTATTATGTTTAACAATAAAACAATAATCGATAAGATTACAAATAGAGAATCAATGAAATCGATACGCTTGTAAGCAATGTTTGCACATACATATATATTTTTAAATTAAATCTCAGAGTACCATATTATGATGGAGATACTCTTTTCTTTTGTATGCGTATTTTACTGATCCTCTTAAACATTAAATACTTAGATAAAAAATAATAACAGATTGTTTTATGTTTTACCTTGTTTTATAAATATGGTAAAGATAACGAGATTATGTAGCCACTGTTACAGGGACGATAATTACAAACAATTAACATTGAGAGTCACTCTCTGTTTATAGGTTTAATACTCAATATTAAATCAAATCGTGACATTGCTTTAACATAATCTGTTGTTAGAGGTGTATTCACATACATATAATATACAAAAGGCATTCTCGAGAATAGTATCTCCTTATATCATCTCGCGTTCATTTTCCTTGCTCTTAATTTTTCCCCTCGGTCTCACCTTTTTTGTGTGTAGCGCCTTTCCTTCCTCCTTGCACCCCAACCCCCCCCCCTATAATAGCGCCACTGCTCATTACTCTTATCCAGGGGGCAGCCTTTTCTGAAATGGGAGTGATCTTTGAACTCTCTTCAGGAGCAACGGCTACCTTAATCCCTGTCGTGACCAATAGGTATTGGGCGCCCTCTGAGTTGGTCAACGCGTTTGATTTGCACAGATTCTTTCTTGAAGTCTACCATCGGAATATTTATTCGGGTTATATAATTATTTACCTTACGAAATAAGTTTTGATATAGGCCTATCATTTTTCAAACTATAATTATGATTTTCCGGATTAAATTTATTTTCATCTGATCACACTGTTTTGATTGGCACTTATTAAACGGGATTAGGAGACATGTGTCAAAATAAAAGGGTCACCTCTCAAATCGGAACAGGGGCAATTAGCAGAGATGAAAAGGGGGAACTGTAATAATGAAAAGATGGCATACAAAGTAAAACAGGCACTTGGCAAAATGAAAGGTAACATTTGATAAGGTGCATTTATGAGAGGTGACGGGGCACTTATCGGAGATGGTAAGGGTGCACTTCTCGTACCTGAAAAGGAGCACTTAAGAGAAAGAAAATGGGCACCTATTACAAAGGAAAAGGGGTATCTGTCAGATTTTATTAGAGGCATTTATCTGAAGTGTGAGATCCAAGAAACATGTATGAGTGAGAAATCCTACCTCTAAGGGAAAACAAAATCATACTTATTTAACCTGTAATGGCGAGAGGGATTGCTGCGATGTGCGTGGGTGAACGTTTTAGGTTGAGCGGAAGGATCACAAGTGCAAAGGTTCAACATAATACTTCCTGTTATGAATGTCATTGGGAATTTCCACCCGAAAAAAATACATACTCATAAAACTGCATTGCTGAATGAGACATTGTCATTCGCTTCTTACTGAAAGCATAGTCGCCGTTAGAGCTACTTCGTAACGTAAGTGCTAAAGGAAAAGCGTAAAGTAATTTCATAATGTTGTACCTGGTAGGCCCTATTAATCATGGAACGCATTATGTTTAACATTTTTCAGTGCAATAATAGCCAGCTAGATATTTACTAAATATTTTACGCTTTTGATTGAGTTGGCTTGGTAATTAATCGACCTTTTTTCTAACTATGTCAGGTCCTGTGCTTGAGCTGTCGATGATGGCTACTTCATTAGAGCAAATGCAGGCTGTCAATAAGAAGAACCTGGAGTGTCCTGTCTGTCTGAGCTTTTTCAAGGAACCCAAGATCCTGACCTGCTCCCATACCTTCTGCAAGGGTTGTCTTGAGACTCTCCTGGAGTCTCGTGGAAATCTGTTGTGTCCTACGTGCAGGGAGGAGACTTCGGTTCCTGGTGGAGACGTGAGTAGACTGCAATCAAACATAACGGTCAGATCACTTGTTGAAGATGTGGAGACCCAGGGCCAGGTCGGTTCCAACAGTAATCAAGAAAACGAATCATTGCAAAGAAAATGGAACAAATGTCGAAAACATCCGAATTACGATGAAGAATGTTTTTGTCTCAACTGTAACAAGTTAGTCTGCATCAAGTGTGGTATATCAGAGCATGCAAAGGATGCTCACACTATCCTGGAAGCAGGCGAACTTGAAAATGAGCAAAAGAATCACGTCGAGAAACTTGCATCTAAAGCTGATGCAAAGATACGCAACGTTGACAATTATTTCACTTTCATCGAAGACCAGCGTAAAAGGCTGCACAACGTACAGGAACAACTCAATTGCGAAATAGATGCGACTTTTGAGGAATTAGTTGAGAAATTGAAGGAAAGAAAGAGGGTGTTGAAAAATGAAATTGGGCAGAAGCTAGGGAAACTTAAGACTTCATTGGGAGACGTGGAGAAGCCGATTCGTAAGCAGATAGACGAGATTAAGAAGGTTCTGGACTTGGTTAAGGGTGGTCTTACTTTTCTTCTCCAGACAGAATGTCTTATCTTTCATAAATCGATGTGTCAACAGTTGGAAGAGCTTCTGAACCAGATTAGGCTAGATGAGGAGCTGCCCAGAAGAACCGCTGAGGAAGGTGAAAGGGTTTGCTTCAGGAGACAGGGATCGGATGAACTCCGGTTGGGCGAGCTACATACGAAGTCTAAATGGGTTCTACGCACGGAAGCTCCACTGCCTCCTGGAAAAAACATGAGCGAGATGGTGATATCACCAAAAAATGAGATGGCTGTTGGTTGTCAAAACGGAGGAATAGTCATATATTCTTCTGAGGGCATGATACAAGAAACCGTTCTGAAATATGTTAACGTTAGGGCCTTACACGTCATGCCTGATGGTGGATACGTCATTCGCGACACTAATAACATAATTTCATTGTACACAGAGCTTCGTGACAAGCTTGATGTAACGTTTGAGACATGGCGTTATGAGCAAGGTGGGTATGGCGGTCTCACTGTCGGCAAGGATGGGCTGATCTTCATAGGTGACATTTCATCCATGAAAATACAGGTATTCAAGCCAGAAGGAGGGATGACAATTAGAGAGATAGCGTGTAACAGCTTTGTACCAAAGCAGATGATTGCGATAACATCCAGTCAAGCGATTGTCGTTAAGGGTACATTTTTGTCCAGCTATCGGCATCAGGTACAAGTGATTGACGGTGTGTCTGGTGCTATCATGCATAGCATCGGCAAAGATGGTTATAACCCTTACCCTGCTGTGTGTCAGGATGATTCAGTTATCATTGCATGGGTTGAGCACGATCAGGGTCTGCTGAGCATCGTTCAGTACACAAAAGAGCTAGAATACATCAGAAACATTCTCACTGATTTCAAGATAACGAAATCACATGACGGCTTTTTGCAAGCATTCAATACGGGAGAGATTGCTTTGTGCACTGAACATAGGCTTTACATCTTCCATGAGACATGGGAGTAAATTTCAGTTTAGCAGACGAAACGTGTAGTTTAACAAACTTGCTAAACCCAACTATTTAGATCGTTATTTTGTTAATAAGTGGAATAAATGCACCATATAATTATTATCTACTCTTGCCTGGTCTCCGTTAATAATCGTCACCAACATACACCAGATAAAAATATGTATTCAGGCACCTTGTAATATGTCTGAATAGGAGGATATTTGAGTACCTTATTGCCCAATAATTAGGATATACGGGGCACCTTCTTGCCCGAATAATGATGGCTCATCGAATTTCGGAACTTTAAAACTCCCGGATGCAGTCCTTTTAGTGCTCCGATTGAGTTGACCGATTTCATTATGCCGTCGACAGTAGACTATATGTAACGTTTACGCTTATGATCAAGGCGTTGCGCTCATTATTGCAAACGGCGGTTATTGTAAAGACAGATAATATAGGTAGATAATCAAAATCAAAGATGAGGGGATGGGGTAGCACACCTTATAATCGACTGAAAGCATACATTGGAAATAGAATACACATTCATGCATTCCCGCTTTTATGGGGATGAGCAGCTGCCTCCTTCCAATGCTATTTGTAATACTGAAAAGATTATCTAAGTGTTCATGGTAGTGGCAACGTAAGCAAATTAATATATTACAATGTATCCGAAAACGTTTGTTTTGAAATATGCAAGGAGAATTATAGATATGCAATTTGTCCAAGGCCGTTTACTTATTTAATATATTGTTTATCATGGTATTTGTGTTTCTTTGTTTGTTTTGTTCCAAGGATACTTTTATAATTTAGAACATCATTTATGTGTATATACCCATAGTCGTTTACTGGATCTGTGCGTAAAACATATCTTAAGGGGTCTTACGCTGTACAATCCCTAATTCCCGTAACTCTTTCTATCTATCTTTGCTTATTATGCATTTATATTTCACTTATTCATTCGGCTAGGTTTATTACAATTTCCTTTGACTCAGTCCAAAGACTGATACTTTTAAGATTAACATATTTGCATTGTTCAAAATTATATAAAATAATTCAATACATTCACAAAAATGGACAAGGAATAAAGCTAAGATTTGAAATTAAGAAAAATTGTTTCACCTATCGCATCTCAAATCTATAATAAACTTAAACAAATATTTTCAATTATAAAGACAGAAAATGAGAAATTAAAATGAACAAGCTGGGGAACTCGACAGAGAGAAGAGAGAAAAAAGATGAGGGATCTTTTGAGAAAAGGTAAAAGATTTCAGTGTGCCATTTCATTTGTTCATGGTTTACATTCGAATACTAATACACGCGGCTTAAAGATTAGCTTTTTTTTTTATTGGGCATATATTATGTATAAATATTTATATCGTTACAAAAATATTTAGAAATGCCTGTACTATGTGCGTTGCAAGGTAAACAGAGTAAATATGACAGTGAAATAGATACAAATGATTTAATTTGAAACTATTTATCATATTTTACACTATACCGGTAGCAAGGAACCCCTGATGTGTAAAGAGGAGGGGGAGAAGAATGTTATGTCTATAGCACAACGTTGTGAATTGTATGTTCTATTTAAATTCAATTGACTCATTTAAAGATGATAAGCTCTATGTGCGTTATACTTGTTATTTTGGTGTTTATGAATACACTAGTTAAGCTATGATTGGTCGCATATGCATAACATGTATGTACGAGATCCTTTAAAGTTTTTAAGAATTCCTTGTTATATTTTGAATTGGAAAGGAAATCAGTGTATTATTCTTTAATTTCTACTACATGTAATATATCTTGTTATTCTGATATGCATTAAATTAAATTTTCCCCTTCCTCAAGTAGGTTCATGATTCTTTCATAGTAGATTAATTAACTTCCTTTATTATCTTTGTAAGATCATAGAAACATTTATGTATGTTATGCGCTATTAACAAATAATTATTATTATGATGATTATGTCAGTTATCATGTTCCATTCAAATTATGTTACATATTTTATGTTCAATTTAATTATACTTTTTAAAGGGAATAGAAGGAATAAACTTGAAGTATGAATTTGGTAACTGGATTTTCCTGAAAATAGTCATTTGTCCAGTGTCATTGGTGTGTGAAAAAAATGTCAAAAGAAGTGAAAGACCGAGTCATCAAAATTATTGATTTTAGAGAATACATTCAGGAGGTATATGAAAGCTTCTGTAGATGGTATTCGTATGATATGTCAGCGGCCATAACAGCAAACGTAAAGGTCAGCAATCATGAAGAAATCGAAAAACAAGAAGTCGACTTTTGCCATGATAAAGATGTTCCATCGACATTAGTATGAGTAAAGACTATCCTTACTCCAGCGAACGACATCATACTGTCTTCGGCATTCATTGCATCAGACGACAGACTCGTTTCTGAGTTTTCATCAAATACATGAGGGCCTTTAGTCCAATTTGCTTGCTTTTTCTTTGTTGTCGACAAAATGATATTAACTTTTCAAGCCAAGATTTCCCACAGACTCTGTTTTTCTCCTTCACTAATATATTTATCATGTTGAGTATTTTTAATCGGAAGTTGAGTGTGATTTAAAGGCATCGTCCATATTAAAAGTCATCCTTATATGTAGCCCTCTACGTCGGCAACATGCCATGGACTTGGAATTGATACAAGACGCTTCTCACCAACAAAGCTCTCTGAGTTATAACCTCAATGATTGCATGTGATAGGGCGTATATAATAATAATACTATTATCTATAAATAATAAGGACGATGATCATGCATGATCAAATATAATGACAATAATGATACTAATAACAGTAATAATAGTAATACTACTTGTATGAGTTATGACGATAATGCTGATGATTATGATAGTAATAACAATAATGATAAATATAATAATATTAAGACAAATAATTTGTTTTAATTTTTATTAGTTATAATGATAATGATAATAATTATAGTACATTTAAAATTTAGGACTCAAGTGGGTCTTTCTTTCTAGAGGATTATGCTATCCGTGAAAAATATTTTGAGTCGTGCCCAAAGAGAGAAGAGACTCTCAAGATTGGATGAAAAAAAACCTGAAATTAATGATTTTGTGTCCACGACAAACGGAAGAGTTTTTCATGAAAACGTCACAATCCACTGACCAAATAGCCAATTTGAGATTTGCATAGCTTTAGTGATCTCATATGTCAAACATTCGCAACTGTCTTATATTGGTCCGTTTTATTTCAAACTTCACCAATCTGATTCTGACCTTATTATATATATATACGAAGATTGGATTGCTCTTTGATATCATGTTTCTTAGCGCATGTCTCCTAACAAAGAGATACCAGAGAGAGGAGAGATGAAGATGATATGTAGAGAAAGAGGATTTTAATGCTCATCACCAGTGGCATAACGTGGGCTAATTTATTTAAACAAATTCTTTTTAGTCACGGCACCCATTTAAGAAATTAGAAATAAAAAGCTGCGCGTCTCCCCAATCCCACATTCATGACATGATATCTATTTAGCAACACTCGGCACTCATCGAGTGCGATTTACACATGGGTTTACGGGCAAATTCTTTCCTAAAATTTGTAAGCGAGCTAAACGAGTGATCCAAAAGTAACGACATTTTTTTTTTTAATTAGAACATTATGCTGCGGGCATCAAAATTCTATTTCAGCATGACATTACATACTTTAGCGTTTTCTAATAATTAGTTTAACGACATTTTATTCCATACTGTTTTGACAATAACTAAATTTCTCTCCCGGCACCTTTACAGGTGTCTTGCGTTACCCCAGGGTGCCATGGCACCCCGGTTGAAAAACGCTGCTATAGAGAGCAAGACGGATGGTAAAGATGGCTGCTACAGGTGCTACACCTTTATATATGACCTCAATCTGCACGTACGTTAATACGCGCGAGGTCAAGAACATAAATATTCATCAAACTGACACGACGTCATTAACATGCATATTCATGACCTTCTTTCCTACCTCCCTGCTTTAAGGTAATCCACCTTCCGTCTTGCTCTCTTTAACAGCGTTTTTCAACCGGGTTAGTAAGGGAAGGATTTATAATTTCATCATCATCAACTTCACGTGGCGCTGTAAAGCGCTGCTGTGGTCTTCACGAGAGCACGCCATGCAACTCTTTCACCTGCCATTTGTGTTGCACCTTTCATTCCTTGTCCAGACACTTTCTTGATATCATTATAATGATTTATAATTTGCTTCATAATATAACTGATTTCATTTAACAACAGGATCTATCGTAATCTGTGAATTGTATAAAGTGAATCAAATTGTGTTATTATGATGTAAAGAATTAGATTTTGAAGAATTATTTGTACTGTTCTAATATTGAATACGAATGAAAAAAAAAAGATATGGAAAGCAAAAAGGAGAATGTGTGGTGGGTGCGTGTGTATTTTATACGGGAAATGTTGATATGTGAACTATTCCAAACACAAGAAGCAAACAATCCGCTAATTCTGACGTCCTTTGGCATTTCTTTTCAAGATGACAATTCCTTCTGTGGGCAATTATTCTCTTGACTTGAAGCGAGAGGTGAATCAACTGAACATTGTGCTTAGATCATTGGTATGAACGACATGGTCTGATTAGCCATGTTGACGTGAATGAGGGATTATTTTGATGCTATTTAAAAAGTACTGTAGCCATTAAATAACGATTTCATTATTATATTAAGTAAGAAGGAGGCTCTCTGTGTTAAGATGACGAGAAGATCATCACCCGACATTTGACGACTCTACAAGTAACCTTGTTCTAAATTAAACACATTGCGTATGGAACTGTTTAGTGTTCTTCTTCTTCTTCTTATAGCCATTTAATAATGATTTCATTATTATATTAAGTAGGGAGGAGGCTCTGTGTCTTCTTCTTCTGAGTTTATGTCATGTAAACGACATTGGTTTTCTCATGGACCCTGGATTATTTAAGACAAAGAGAGAGATAGATAGAGAGAGAGAGAGAGAGAGAGAGAGAACAGAGTGAATTTGCCTGGAAACCACACAAACCTATTTACGATTCCTTTTAGTCATACCATGCTGTACTGTCTGGCACACTCTTTATACCATGTCACAGTACCGTAGGTGAATAAGATAATTCATACGCCTGAGCTTCTAACAAGGGTAACAAAAGAAAGAAAAACAAATATGAAAGAAATATTCTGAAAGGAAACATACCTTGATTGAATCATTTTTTATAATGTTCACGCTGGTAGGTTTTACACTAACAAAAAATCATGATAACTGATTGTAACCTCAGGAGCGTGGGTGCTTAGAAGCTCAAAAACATGTTTGTCGATTAGATTCTTTAGAGTAAAATTACAATAGAAAACTATTTGAAGTGTAAGCATGTCCAAATTTGGGTACTAATTCGTCCCGCTTAGATACAAACATTCCTCGCTTATATAATTTGGGAAAAAACTCTAACAGATATATATCTGAAGTGAGAAATTGAAACAATATTTTGGCTTCTGTTTATGACACTTTACCCGATATTCAGGTCCACCATCCTTACCAATATTTCAAATTCATGTTTGTGTAACATAATGTAATGGAAATAGTAATTAGTGAAAACCCTAAAACCTAAATGGCGAAGCACATTCATGCACAAAAGTCATGCAAAAGAATACACACTCACACACCTTTTTTGAATAATTTTTATATTAAAAAAAATTATTTTCTCTCAAATTTAAATACATATTGTACAAATTATTATTAACAAAACTAGATACAATATACGTTGATAACTTGGATTAAACATAAATTGCAATAATAGAATAAACTGTTTAGAAAACCTCGATATATATATATATATATATGATCAAGAATATTAAATTAAACTTGACTGAAATTCTTGGTCTATTCCCTTATTCTCTCCCCGTTTGACATAGTCACAGCACCCTCATCCACACACTTCTACCCCCCCTCCTCACCATGCGACACACACACGCGCGCGCACACACACACACACACACACACACGCACACGCACCCACCCGACCACACTTCCACACATATACCACACACTGTTCCTAGCCTCAAAACATAATCAAATAACGACTGGGAATTAACTAAAGCCTGGCATTCTCTTACCCCACTCCCCTAATAACATGTTTACATTTACAACAACAAAATTTGGAATTGTCGAGAATTACCAAAGTGTAGTAGATTTAAATGATTGAAATGTGGAAGATGCAATGGCAGTTGACATATATATTGAAGTCCCCCTCCCCCATCGTCATTTAAAATAATTTATTTTCTGTATATGAACAGACTAAGGTTTCCACTTGTTGAGTGGAATGCCCAGGCCACATTATCACGTGATATTGTTTGCGTCATAATACCCATCAGGTCCGACTCACTGAGCGAGAGATATGTATTCTTTTGTTTAGTTGGTAAGCTCTAGTTATATGTATCTCCACTGCTTTCGTTTAAGGATCCCATGATCCAACTGTCTTGCATCAGGGACCTGCTTATAGTGTCACGTCACCAGACGGTGAAATACAGCCCCACGTACGCAGCTAATGTTTTGCATTTCATGTAGGTTATCTTTCACTTCATGAACATCTGATGGAACAAAGAACATTTGTGCAAAAGGAATCTGCATTAGATTGAATTCTAGAGCATTTTCTTCGACACACTGCATGTCTTGGCATCTGTCAAACCGGATTCATATTAAACCAAGAGACAAGCTCTCTTCTTATCTTGTGAAAGAGACATTGTAAACGCCTTTATAACACGTTCTAGAATAGACCTCTCGTGTCACTTGTTACCAATTCTCGCTACCCTAAATAGGTACGAAAATCTCGAAATTCGCGAGACGAGGTAATTTTCACTCGCTCGGGTCGTCACTACAACTTCCGGTATAGAGTCCCATCCCAAGTCACGGCCTTCATCCACCCCCATTTTTCAGGGTTCTTACGCTTGGAATCATGAGCCCAGCACTGTGCAGCCTCACAAAAGAAAACCATCGTCACTGATGTCAAAAGACGCAAAAAACAACGAATGAAATGTTCAAATAAACGTTGAAATATTTGCGAAAAAAAAACAAGACCGAGCAGACGACATATTCGGCATGCATACACGTTGTGTGGCGACGGCGTTTTACGTTTGCGCTATCGCACAGGAAGCTGTAATGTCGAAAAGCTATCCCATAATGCAAGCGCGTTTTCAGGATTTTCCCCGGATCTCGGCAGAATCGCTATTTGGGGTAGCGAGAATTGGATTGGTTATATTTGTCTGAGTAGTGGACTCGACGCCTCATTCCACGATTCATTTCGCATTTAGCATGATCTAGGCAAACAGTGAGTATAATATATAATTGTTGACTTGTTACATCTAAGTCTGTTGATCCAAGCGATAGCCACTTTACATGTATATGCGCATCGGAATAGAGTTACATACATTTCATGTATATATTGCAGAAACCATAAGCCTTAGTAAATATCGTAAACAATTAGATTAAATGCTATAAGTATTGCATTGTGAGTATGGTGAGAAGGTCGACTATACCCACGTTAATATGTTTTAGGTTTCTTAAGTCTATACTTGGCCAAGGATAAGGCTGTTTGGCTCTGGTAACGTATGCAACATCATTTTGTTCGACTCGGTTCCCAAAATACCCTGTAGGATAGGGGACTTTGCATGTAACGAACCTATATAAATAAAGGTCTTTCCATTGAAGATTTTGTGTTGTTGTTGTTGATGATAATGGTGATTATTCGTGATCTCATGTAATTGGAGAACAATTAAACATTCGGGCAATGATCGGCAATTTGCCTAAACGTTTGAGCCCAATGTTCCATGATGGCGGATGATAGGCGTATACCCAGCTTCTGAAGGGAGAAGGATTCACGTCTGATGTTTATTTTGTAATGTAATGTTATATATTTGTACTAAAGTTCAAGTAAGGATCGGAATAGTTGTCACTGAATATTGACAATTTTCACATTACGTGATTATTGCATGGTGATCTTAGGTTAGTCACATGCAAAGTATCATAATAAACATGATATATCGAGCATGTATTGTATTTGTCTCTTTTCCTCTCTTTTAGACCTCTAAATATTGCTTTTAGTTTGTACAGTATCTGAAACAGAAATGTCTATTCTTCTGCAACGAACTATCATTGAAATAATTAATAATCTCTTACGTCTTAATTTCTTAGTCATAATTGACACTAGGCCTTAGTATACAACATGTTAAAGAGGACGAAAGTCTGAAATTATTTGGCAGGTGCCCCTGTGCCCCCCCCCCCTCCCCCCCCCAACCCGGACCCGCCACTGTTGCAGTATGTTTATATTCGGAGTAGGATGTGATAAAGCCTGGTGGTATACTACAATACAAAAGAAAGCTTTAAACGGCTTGTAAACTAAAAGTTAGAGCATTTTTTGTCCACGAATTGTAATTTTTTATTATACATTTCCAATACTTACAACATTGCTTGTCTAACTTATCGTGACCGACCTCAAATGGCTCAGATTACATTGCAATCAAACTTGAAATTTTTCGATTTAGATGCTTTCTTTTGTCTTTATGTTGTTTAATTAAAAATATGTGGTACATGTATTGATGACAATATATTTATTACATACCGGTATTTTGTTTAAAGAACTATCGCTTTTGTCACACAGCGAAAGCAATTTTTAACATGACTGACACATGTAACGCCTTCCAGGTTAAAACAAGTGAGAAGCTTTAACTACAAACACTGACATGTTTTCAATGAGTTTTTGACTTTTTACATTACAAATATCTGACTTTTTTAATTGTCTAATGTTCTTGATCCGTTACCATGACAAAGTTGGTAATGAGGAAGTTCTTAGACGAGCTGGAGTACAGACGAACACGATACGTGAGATGTTGATTAGGCATTTGAAGTTCATGGGTCACATTACACGTAAAGAAGGCCTAGATAATCTTGCTTTGACAAGGAAAATTGTGGGAAGGAGGAGTAGGGGAAGAAGGAGGATACTGTGGATGGACAGTCTGCAGAAATTGTTGGAAGAGAGAGGAGTGAAAGAACTGGGAGTGGTGCTAATAAAGAAGGCTAGGAACCGAGGGTTGTGGAACAGCATGATCGCCAAAGTCAGTCGATATGGCACTCAGAGAGAGAGAGAGAGAGAGAGGCCATGGTAATTGCCCTAGTTGTCACACTCACCGCCAACTTTAGGGCAACAAGCACATCATGATACTTAACTCTTATCGTGCCAAGAACACTGTTCTGTGCATGCGCTCACATAATCGGGTTTCTGTTGACTTGCCATGCACACATAAACCCTCATCCGCTCGCGTGCCACGGACACATTTTCGTGCATAAGTACACACGCTAATTGTTTATGCCTATTGTGCGATGCGCATTGCGTGCACGCATGAATGCTTACTGTATTTGTGGAGAGGGTTTATTGTTGTTTTGATTTTACGTGCTTCACATATACCGTTACATTGGATTTTCCTGAGAAAATTGCGATATTTTATTATCAAATTTGTCAGTTTTTATCATGGCCCCTCATATTGTGTGCGGGAAATGAGACAACGGATTGGTTTGACAACTCACTGATAGTGCTTATTTACTTTACCAAAATTACAGATTCATGAAACGATATTGGTATCAACAGAAAGAGGGTTAAATTTCCTACAACTGTAACGTACAATTCCTTTTAATACATTATACAGATGAGATGTGATAGTGGATCAAACATAGTAACAATTTAAACTACACGCACTTGAACCAACCCTAAATTAACTTGGCACAGAGGAGATTAGTGGCTAGCACAATAGGGATTAGCACTGTGGCACTGGGTGAATTGCATGGGGGCAGCTTAAGAGTTAAAGCTCCAAACAGAAATACTAAATTTGAGATTGTGTCTGAGGGGGTGGGGTCTTTTCAATTATTGATCCCTGGACTAATATTACTAATACATGTGATATATGTCTAAATATGGCCCATTTACAGTGCAGGTTTACATGACTTGTACAGAGTGTTTTCCACTCAAAATGCGCATCCTTTAAAAAGGCATCAATTCATTCGGGTTAGCATAGAATGACTTACCAAGCACATTATCTGATCATATATTTTCTGTCTGTGGCACGATAACATTATTTTTTGTTATATCCAGCTTTTAAATGTATATCAAACAGGATTGTAACTTCAAACTCGTTATTAAAATAGTATTAAATAAAAGGTCTGACATTTTTACCTGGCACCCCAATCTTATCTAATCCAATATAGGTATTAATAAAGCGCCAATATCTAGTTGCCTAATCAAAGACAATGAAGACACTGAAAACTACCAAAAATGTCTGTTCATGACTCACCCAAATCTATTAATATAAAGCAATATCTAGTGATTTTATTATAATTTGATGTTTTAAGACAAACAAAATTTCTTGTTTTCTACACCAAGATACCAAATTCGTAATATCATCGTCTGAGCAGTTCAAAATCGGCCCATATTTTACGGTATAAATTTGTTACATAGCTTTAATGCCGAACCTACCTTATCAAAGAGAAATGTTGGTATCAAAGAACGCAGTAGTTCCCAAATTTGTATAAATAGTTTTCCATTGTAATTTTACTCGAAATAATCTATTCGATTAACATGTTTTTGAGCTTCTAGGCACCCACGCTCCACAGGTTTAATACAATCAGTGACCATAACAATAATTCTTTAGTGTAAAACCTACCAGCGTGAACATCATTACAAATGATTTCAATCATGTACAATTCCTTTCAGAGTGTTCCTTCCAAATGAGTTTTTTTTTCTTCTGTTATCCTTGTTAAAAGCCCAGGCGTATGCAATATATTATTCACTTAATACTATACCGTGACATGATATAAAGAGTGTGCCAGTCCGTATCATGGTATGACTAATGGGGATCGGACATAGATTTGTGTGGTTTCCAGACAAAGTCACACTTTTCTCTCTCTCTCTCTCTCTCTCTCTTTCTCTTTCTCTTTTTTGTCTTAAATCATTCTTCAAAATATAATTATTTTTCATCATGATAACATAATAATTCGATTTACTTATTGAACAAGTC
The DNA here is from genome assembly GCA_035222895.1 of Strongylocentrotus droebachiensis. Lineage (NCBI taxonomy): Eukaryota > Metazoa > Echinodermata > Echinoidea > Camarodonta > Strongylocentrotidae > Strongylocentrotus > Strongylocentrotus droebachiensis. Next base: position 100,858 of record JAVYIG010001203.1, read on the forward strand.
TCAAATTGCGATGGATTTGTTTTGCTAAATGGAATCATTTCCTTAGATTTAGATAATAATAAATAAGCATGTGTATTACAATTATAATAAAGCGAAACTCGAATGTTTTAAATCAAAACATAATGAAATACCGAGTAGAAATCCAGAGCATGTTATACTCTTAACCCCCTCCCCCTTTTAATAACATGTCTACATTATTTTGAAACAGAATATTTTGAATTGTCTTTATTTGCTATAGTGCAGTAGATTTAAATGATTTAAATGTGGGAAAAGTACTCAGATGCAAAGGCAGTTGATATATATTGAAGTCCCCCCCCCCCCCGTCGTCATTTAAAGTAGTTTCTTTCTGTCTTTGAACACACTCTTCCACCTGCTAAGTCGAATGCCCTGGCCACTTTATCACAGGATATTAACTGCGTCACAATGCCCATCAGGACCGACTCACTGAGCGAAAGATATGCATTCTTTTGTTTGGTGGGTTAGTTATATGTATTTTGCATTAGTTTCGTTTGTGAACCACATGATCCAACTGACTGGCATCAGGTACCTGCTCAATTTTACGTCACCAGACGGTGAAATGCAGACCCACGTACGCAGCTTCTGTCTTTCAGTATATTGCTAGGTAAAAAGGTCAGAGGTAAAAATGACCGAAGTAAAAATGTCAGACGTAAAGATGTCAGAGGTGATAATGTCAGACGTAAAGATGTCAGAGGTAATAATGTCAGACGTAAAGATGTCAGAGGTAATAATGTCAGACGTAAAGATGACATAGGTTAAAATGTCAGACGTAAAGATGTCAGAGGTAATAATGTCAGACGTAAAAATGTCAGACGTAAAGATGTCAGAGGTAAAAATGCCAGACGTAAAAATGTCAGAGCTAAAAATGTCAGAGATATAAATGTCGAGGCTATAAGTCAGAGGTAAAATTTAGAGTTAATAATGTCAAAACTCTTTTTTAGTTGCCCCTTGATAAGCTTTATTTGTTGTGAGAGATCAAACTCTGAAATTGACAAATTTATGATCAACATAATTATCAGAAACATAGTTTTACTGTATACATTTATAGCATCATGAGACTGCTTGAATACGTGATATTATTATTTGCAGGATATTTGTTGCAGGATTTATAAATAATAATAATAACTCCGCTTTTATATAGCGCTTAATACATCTATGACGTCTCTAAGCGCTTTACAGGTATATTATTACCCCGGTCATTGGATTCAATACTTGCCCGCACACAATGTGTGCACAATCTCTACTCCCTGGGGAGCATTCCAGCCAGGCGTAAATTAACGTTCAAAACTGTTTGACCAACAATGACGATCCTACCGGGTACCCATTTAACACCTGGGTGGAGAGTAGCAAGTGCAGGTTAATATCTTGCCAAAGGATATTAGTGCCGTGTCGGGATTCGAACCCTCGACCTTCGCATCTCCAGTCAAGTGCCTTAACCACTCGACCACGAGTAGTCGAGACTGTTTCCAGCAGGTACATATTCGTGCAAATCTACACGTTTAACAAAATGCATCGTGAATTTGGAAAGAAAAAAAACATTTGACTTAAACTATATTTCTCTCAGGTTTCTCAATCACAAACATGATGTTATTATATAAAGTAACACTGCGCTATGTTAAAATCAACAAATACAATAATTTCTGCCTTTCGAAACGTACTGCTTTCAATTTTGAAAGCACATGATCTTGCTAGGTAATGTCTCAACGTACGCCTACTATCTGACATATTAATATAGTCGCCGTTAGATCGTGACTTCGTAACGTAAGAGCTAAAGAAGAAGCGTAAAGTAATTTAATTATGTTGTACCGGGTAGGCCCTATTATGCATAGAATGCATTATGTTTAATATTTTTTCAGTGCAATAATAGCCAGCTAAGTATTTACAACAAATTTCACACTTTTGATTGAGTTGGCTAACTATTTTACATATTTGTTTCTTCTTCCTCAGGTCGTGTGCTCGAGTTGTCAATGATGGCTACTTCCTTGAAACAAGCTGTCCAAAACTTGCATAAGAACCTCGAGTGTCCTGTCTGCCTGAGCTTCTTCAAGGAACCCAAGAACCTGACCTGCTCCCATACCTTCTGCAAGGGTTGTCTTGAGACTCTCCTGGAGTCTAGTGGAAAGCTGTTGTGTCCTACGTGCAGAGAGGAGACTTCGATTCCTGGTGGAGACGTGGGTAGACTGCAATCAAACATAACAGTCAGATCACTTGTTGAAGATGTGGAGACCCAGGGCCAGGCCCGTACCAACTTTAATCAAGAAAAAAAATCATTAGAAAGAAAATGGAACAAATGTCGAAAACATCCAAACTACGATGAAGAATGTTTTTGTCTCAACTGTAACAAGTATGTCTGCAGCATGTGTGGCTTATTAGAGCATGCAAAGGATGCTCACACTATCCTGGAAGCAGGCGTACATGAAACTGAGCAAAAGAATCACGTCGAGAAACTTGCATCTAAAGCAGATGCAAAGATACGCAACGTTGGCAAGTATTTTACTTTCGTTGAAGACCAGCGTAAAAGAGTGCATAACATACAGAAACGACTCAATGATGAAATAGATGCGACTTTTGAGGAATCAGTTGAGAAATTGAAAAAAAGAAAGAGAGTGTTGAAAAATGAAGTTGGGCAGAAGCTAGGAAAGCTTAAGACTTCATTGGGAGACATGGAAAAGTCGACTCGTATACAGATAGACGAGATTAAGAAGGTTCTGGACTTGGTTAAGAATGGTCAAAATTTTCCACTCCAGACAGAGGGTCTGACCTCACATAAAGCGATGTGTCAACAGTTGGAAGGGCTTCTAAACCGGATTAGGCCAGATGAGGAGCTGCCAAAAAGAACTGCTGAGGAAGGTGACAGAATTGGCTTCAGGAGTCAGGGATCGGATGGACTCCAGTTGGGCCAGCTACGACAAAAGAAGTCTAAATGGGTTCTGCGCACGGAAGTTCCACTGCCTGCTGGAAAACCAATGAGCGGGATGGCAATATCACCAAACAATGAGATGGCTGTTGGTAGTCAAAAGGGAGGAATATTCATTTATTCTTCTGAGGGCATCATACAAGATACCGTTCTGAAATCTGATAAAGTTAGTGTCTTACACTTCATGCCTGATGGTGGATACGTCATACGCGACACTAATAACAGAATTTCCGTGTACACAAAGCTTTGTGACAAGCTTGATGTATCGTTTGAGACAATGGATGTTGCGAATGGTATATATGGCGGTCTCACCGTAGGCGAGGATGGGCTGATCTTTATAGGTTACGATGTAAGCAAGAAATTACAGGTATTTAAGCCAGAAGGGGGGAAGGCAATTCGAGAGATTACATGTGACGATCCACCATGGCTGATGTTTGCAATGACATCCAGTCAAGCGATTCTCGTTATGACTTTGTTTAAGGAAGTACACGTGATTAACGATGTGTCTGGTGCTATCATTCATAGCATCCGCAAAGATGGTTATTGGGCTTACCCTGCTGTGTGTCAGGATGATTCAGTTATCATTGCATGGGTTACGCACGACCAGGGTCTGCTGAGCATTGTTCAGTACACAAAACACCTCAAATATATCAAAAACATTCTCACTGATTTCAAGATAACGGAATTATATTTTCATAGCTGTTTTCAAGCATTCAAGACGGGAGAGATTGCTCTCTGCGCTGATGATAGGCTATACATCTTCCATGAGACATGGGTGTAAATTTCAGTTTTTACACATGAAATGTTGAGTTTAACAAACTTACACAATCCAACCATTTTAGATTGTTATTCGGTATTATTGAATAAACGCACCGTATAACTATTATCTACTCTTCCCTGGTCTCATGATAGTCACCAACATACTCAGAATGAAAATTAATCAATCAATCAGAACCTCGTTGTCTGATCAGGAGGATATTTGAGTACCTTACTGCCCAATAATTAGGATATACAGGGTACCTCTTCGCCCGGATAATTAATTAAATCGAATGTAGGAACTTTAAACCTCCCGGATGCAGTCCTTTCAGTGGCCCTGCCTTGCCAGTCTTTGCCGAAATGTGATTTAAATCAAATAGTCGGTCCAGACTCCGATGCTATCATAATCTTGACTGATTTCATTTTGCCGTCGAAGTGGACTATGTAACGTTTATGCTTATTTAGTATCAAGTTGTTGCGCTCATTATTGCAAACGGCGGTTATTTTATAGACAGATGTAGGAAGGATGTATCAATGACGAGGGAAGGGGATAGTACACCTTCTAATCGACTGAAAGCATACATTGCAAATATAATACACAGTCATGCATTCCCGCTATTACGGGGGATGAGCAGCTGCCTCCTTCCAATGCTATGTGTGATCCTGGAAAGATTCTCTAAGTGTTCATGGTAGCGGCAACGTATTGTTCTCAAAATATTACTATGTATCTGAAAATGGTTGTTTTGAAATACGCAAGGTATTATAGATATGCAATTTATCCAAGTTTGTTGACTTAAAACATGTCTTGGTAATCATGCTTCTTCCTTTGTTTGTTCCAAGGACATTTTCATAATATAAGACATCATTTATTTTTTCTCTAATTATCCATAATTGTTTAATATAATGTTATCTGTGCTTAAAAAACTATAAACTTAAGGGCCTTACTCTGTACATTCCCTGATTCCCGTACTTTCCTCTATCTCTCTTTGCTTATCATGCATTTATAATTAGTTTATTCATTCAGTCATTCATTCGGCTAGGTTTATTGAAAGAAAATTCTTTGTAAATCAGTCCAAAGAATGATACATTCAAAATTTACATATTTGTATTGTTCAAAATTATATTTAAAAATAACTGTATATTCATGAAAATTGACGAGGAATACAAATTAAGATTAGAAAGGAATACAAATTGTGTAACATATTGTACCTTAAATTTATAATGAACATAAACAAATATTTTCAATTATAAAGACAGAAAAAGAGAAATTAAAAGGAACAAGCTGGGGAACTCGACAGAGTAAAGAGAGAGAAAAAGATGAGGGATCTTTTGAGAAAAGGTAACAGATTTAAGAGTGCCATTTAATTTGTTCGTGGTTCATGGTTTACATTCTAATCCTAATAGAAGCGACTTAATGATTAGCTTTTAATTATTGGGTGTACATATTATGTACATATATCGTTTATACAAAAACAGATATAAATACCTGTACTGTGTCCGTTGCAAGGTAAACAGAGTAAATATGACAATGAAACCGATGATTAAGTTTGGAACTATAGATCATGTTATACATCGCTACACTATACCAGTAGCAACTAGCTGTATAAAGGAGGAGGGGAGAAGGATTTTATTTCAGTCTATAGCCCAACGACGTGAACAGAACACATCTATGTTGTGAATTGCATGTTCTATTTATATTAAATTTACCTATTTAAGGATTAAATTGTTAATGTTATTTTGATTTGCTTTTATGTACTTTATTTTGTATAGACTTATAATGTTTGTATATATAAATAAACTGTTTAAGCTATTATTTGTCGCATATGTATAACATGTATATATGTACGAGATACATTTACGTTTTTAAGAATTCCTTGTTATATTTTTAATTGAAAAGGAAATCGGTGTATTATATACCCTAATTCCTACTACATGTAGATTATCTTGTTATTCTGATATGCATTAAAGTTAACATTCCCCTTCCATACTAGGTTGATGATTCTATCATAGAAGATTAATTAACTTTCTTTATTATCTTTGTAAGAGCAAAGAGACATACCTGCATTATTGCGCTATATAATAGCATAATTATTATGATGAAATTATGTCAGTTATCATGTTCCGTTCAAATTATGTTACATGTTTCATGTTAAATTAAATTGTGTTTTCTTAAAGGGAATAGAAGGAATAAACTTGAAGTATGAATTTTGACATTGACATTTCCAGAAAATAGTCCTTTGTCCGGTGTCATTCGTGTGAAGAAGAAAAAATCCCAAAGAAGTGAAAGACCGAGTCATCAAATGTATGGATTTCAGAGAATACATGCAGGAGGTATGTGAAAGCATGTGTAGATGATATTCGTATGATATGTCAGCCGTTATAACGGCAAGCGTAAAGGTCAGCAATGATGAAGAAATCGAGAAACCAGAAGACGACTTTTGCCATGATAAAGATGTTCAATCGACATTAGTATGAGTAAAGACTGTCTTCACTCCAGAGAACGATGTCAAACTGTCTTCAGCATTCATTGCATCAGACTCGTTTCCGAGTTTTCATCAAAAACTGAGGGCCATTAAGTTTTGAACAGCCAAACGGATTCAATCAGTGTTTTTCTTGTCGCTAGCGGGGGAGGGGGGGGGGTGTGCCCTTAGTTACGGGCCTGCATAGTGACTAAACATGATGTCAATCATTCTAACAAAATTGGGATAACTTCCCCTCCCCTCAACGCCACCGCCCAGAAGGCTAGCTGCTTCATTCAGTTAGTGGTTGAATCCCTTGAGTTCACTAAACTATATCGACTCTCATGATCATAACAACATTTAAAAGGCTCACAAATCCACATCAAGGGAATCAGCATGCAGGGAGGTTCCCCAAGCATCCCAATATGAATTAATAAAATTCATTAGAATTCAATGGAGTACAAGTTTGTAATTGTAAACAAAGGAATTTACAATATGAATTAAACATTTCCACATACTTTAGAGAAATAGAGAAAATTTGAATGATCATTGTTCAACCGAAAAGTCTTCGAATTACCAAAGTCATCCAGTTCAAGAAAATGATACTGAAGAAAAGTATTCAAAACATCGAGGAAATAGGATTATATACATACAGGGTGAGGGGGTGGGGGGCTTATCTCTTGTATCAATATACAATATTGTGTGTTTCTATATTTAACTACCGGTATAATAGGTTATTCGAAATGGGAAACTACTGACATACCGCCTTGCTGATGACATGACGGTTATCCGAATTTCCCTTCAAAAGTATCGAGGGGCTTCAGCCTTCTAGCCCCTGCCTCAAATACTCTTGATGGAGAATGAGAGAACAAATAAGGATGAAAACAAAAGAAAAATAATTGTTTCCAAGAGTGTTATTATTATATATTATGACAAGATTTATCATCATCTATAAGTTTCAAATGAAAGAGGGCGCAATATATATAAATAAAAGAACAAAATAAATCTTCGTAAATTTAGCGCAAACGCAATCGAAACTCGGTCAGACACTTGTTCTATGACGACCCTGCGAAATTACTTGACATATGGTTATATACCTATTATGGTATATAGTTCGCTTATATCTGCTATCCCAAATGAATGGAAAAGTGAAATAAGGAGCCAATCTATAGGAACAATGAATTATTAAAGTGAACCACATGATGAACGATTACACAATTTCCTGAAACACACAACAAGTTTTTAAACTATGTCACTCTATTTTTATACGTAGTTATACTATTGCTTTATCAGAAACCGATCAACAACTCAAATGGGAAAATGATTTGTCACTACAATTATCAGATGCCGAAATATGGAGGTCTCGTTTTTAATTTTTGAAAGTTGTATAGTTAGGGAACTTCAGATTGACTACATCGATCACTCTAATGACTTCCCATTTGTTCCAACAACAAAAAACTATCTAAAATGTTTATGTTTTTTTTCTCAAAATGTATGACTCGAGCGGCCCTTTCCTTTCTAGAGGACATACGAGATTAAGCTATCCATAATATATTTTGAGGAGTGCCCCAAGGGAGAAGGGACTTTCAGGTTTGAAGAAAAGCCAATAATACGTCACAATCCACTGACCAAATAACCAATTTGAGATTTGCTTAGCTTAGTGATTTCATTTGTCAAACATTCACAACGTCTCATTATTGGTCCGTTTTATTTCAAATTTCGCTAATCTGATTCTAAACTTAATACAATAAGATTGGAGTGCTCTTTAATTCAATGTTTCTAATAGCATACTAGTCATGTATAGATTCTAACGAAGAGTTACCAGAAAGAGGAAGATGACATTAGATCAGTTTTTTTCAATCTGTGTTTATTTTTGTTACTTCACCCCCTTTAAAAAAACTTTGCGTCACCTCATTTCCAAAGCCATCACAGAAGGTTCACTTTGCATCACTCTGGCACTCAGCATTTGATATGTATACACGTACGGGTACATTTGACTCTAAAAAATGACATTTTAATAGGGTTAAACAAAATTGTAACGAACACACTTGATAATATAAACAATAATGTATGCGGGCACCTCGCCAAGAAGTACAAAAAACAACAATTCATATAATTATTCAGCCACTTCTATACACGATTATGAGGATATTCGGCCATCCCATTGCCCAAATGTAATTTTGATACAAAAGATATGAAATATATTTTGGATACCTCGCTGTCAATTAGAAGAATATTCGGGCACTTGGCTGCCTGAAATCATCTTATTTCTAAATATTGCGAGCGAGGAAGGAGGACTCTTGAATTCGGTACTTTCGCGGTTTCATTGACCTGTTAGAGTGGGAACAACTTGATTTGCATTTCTTTTTCTTCTCTGTGTCTGTGATTACAACCTTAAAACGTTTGCAATCAACACAATACCAAACGCACTATTTTCCCAGGCAAACCAGAAAATGCAATATCCGCAGAATCGCTAACACAATAACCCACATTTGCCTCTAGTAATTGCATGCCCCAAACCGACTATCAATTAAAAAATAATAATTATTAAGTGACACTGTTTTATGGCTGTTTCTTCATCAATCCAGAAGTTATGATTACTATTACTATAAATATCACTATTAGAATTATCATCACCACAATCATCGTTGCTTTAACTATCAATTTTGAGAGCGAATAAGCAAAGAGCTTGAAACTACTATCAGTTCTCAACTCTGTTTGTTAAACGGAATAAAATTCACCCAACCCAGGACCCCAAATGTGTCATGGAGTGGTCTCTTACGACGTAAGTGAGAATAATCATTTCTATCAAACAATAATCAATAAGATTATAAATAGATAATCAAGGAAATCGATACGCTAGTGAACAGTTTTGGCACAATTATTTAAAAGAATAAATACATCTCAGAGTACCATATTATGATGGAGATACTCTTTTTATCTTTATGCTTATTATACTGATCCTATTTATCATTAATTTCTCAGATAAAAAATAATAATGGAGTGTTTTATGTTTTACCTTGTTTTATAATATAAATATGGTAAAGATAACGAGATTATGAAGGCACTGTTACAGGGATGATATTTACAAACAATAAACATTGAGAATCATTTTCTGTTTACAGGTTTAATACACAATATGAAATCAAATCTTGACTTTGCTTTAACATAATCTATTGTTAGAGGTGTATTCACATACATATAATATATAAAGGGAATTCTCGAGAATAGAATCTCCTTATATCATCTCAAGTTCACCTTCCCTGCCCTTAATTCCCCCCCCCCCCCCCTGGTCTCACCTTTCTGTGTGAAGTGCCTTCCTTCCTCCTTGCACCCCCCCCCCCCCATAATAACGCCACTGGTCATTACTCTTATCCAGGGGGAGCCTTTACTGAAATGGAGTGATCTTTGGACTCTCTTCAGGAGCAACGGTTACCTTAAACCCTGTCGTTACCAATAAGTACGCAGCGCCCTCTGAGTTGGTCAACGCGTTTGATTTGCACAGGTTCTTTCTTGAAGTCTACCATCGGGATATTTCTTCGAGTTATATAATTATTTACCTGTAAACGAAATAAGTTTTGTAATGTAGGCCTATGATGGTGCTCTCTCTTGAAAATATAATTATGTTTTGATTGGCACTTATTAAAAGGGATTAGGAGACATGGGTCAATATAAAAGGGTCACCTCTCAAATTGGAACAGGGGCAATTAGCAGAGATGAAAAGGGGGAACTGTAACAATGAAAAGATGGCATACAAGCGGAAAACAGGCACTTGTCAAAATGAAAGGTGAGATTTGATAAGGTGCATTTATGAGAGGTGAAGGGGCACTTATCGGAGATGGTAAGGGTGCACTTCTCGTACCTGAAAAGGGGCACTTAAGAGAAAGAAAATAGGCACCTATTACAAAGGAAAAGAGGCATCTGTCAGATTTTATTAGAGGCATTTATCTAGGGTCTGAGATCCAAGAAACATGTATGAGTGAGAAATCCTACCCCTAAGGGGAAAACAAAAATCATACTCATTTAAATTGTAATGGCGAGAAGGATTGCTGCGATGTGCGTGGGTGAACGTTTTGGGTTATTGCGGAAGGATCACAAGTGCAAAGGTTCAACATAATACTTCCTGTTATGAATGTCAGTGGGAATTTCCACTCCCCCCCCCCCAAAAAAAATAAAATAAATACATACTCATACAACTGCATTGCTGAATGAAACATTGTCATTCGCTTCTTACTGAAAGCATAGTCGCCGTTAGAGCTACTTCGTAACGTAAGTGCTAAAGAAGAAGCGTAAAGTAATTTTATAATGGTGTACCAGGTAGACCCTATTAATCATGGAATGCATTATGTTTAACATTTTTCAGTGCAATAATAGCCAGCTAAGTATTTAGAAAATATTTCACACTTTTGATTGAGTTGGCCAATTATTTCACCGTTTTTTTCTTCCTTAGGTCGTGTGCTCGAGTTGTCAATGATGGCTACTTCCCTGAAGCAGGCTGTCCATAATAACCTCGAGTGTCCTGTCTGCCTGAGCTTCTTCAAGGAACCCAAGATCCTTACCTGCTCCCATACCTTCTGCAAGGGTTGTCTTGAGACTCTCCTGGAGTCTCGTGGAAAGCTGTTGTGTCCTACGTGCAGGGAGGAGACTTTGGTTCCGGATGGAGACGTGGGTAGACTGCAATCAAACATAACAGTCAGATCACTTGTTGAAGATGTGGAGACCCATGACCAGGTCTGTATCAACTATAATCAAGAAAACAAATCATTTCAAAGAAAATGGAACAAATGTGGAAAACATCCGAACTACAATGAAGATTTTTTTTGTCTCAACTGTAAAAAGTATGTCTGCAGCATGTGTGGCATATCAGAGCATGCAAAGGATGCTCACACTATCCTTGAAGCAGGAGAACATGAAACGGATCAAAAGAATCACGTCGAAAAACTTGCATCTAAAGCAGATGCAAAGATACGCAACATTGACATGTATGTTACTCTCGTTGAAGACCAGCGTAAAAGAATGCATACCATACAGGAACGACTCAATGATGAAATAGATGCGACTTTTGAGGAATTAGTTGAGAAATTAAAGGAAAGAAAGACGGTGTTGAAAAATGAAATTGAGCACAAGCTAGGGAAACTCAAGACTTCATTGGGAGACGTGGCGAAGTCGACTCGTAAGCAGATAGACGAGATTAAGAAGGTTCTGGACTTGGTTAAGGATGGTCTTATTTTTCCTCTCCAGACGGAGGCTCTGACCTCACATAAAGCGACGTGTCAACAGTTGGAAGGGCTTATAAACCAGATTAGGACAGATGAGGAGCTGCCAAGAAGAACTGCTGAGGAAGGTGAAAGAATTGGCTTCAGGAGTCAAGGATCGGAGGGACTCCAGTTGGGCCACCTAAGACAAAAAGAGTCTAAATGGGTTCTGCGCACGGAAGCTCCCCTGCCTGATGGGAAAAGCATGAGCGGGGTGGTAATATCACCTAACAATGAGATGGCTGTTGGATGTCTAAACGGAGGAATATTCATATATTCTTCTGAGGGCATCTTACAAGATACCGTTCTGAAATATGTTCGAGTTCAAGCCTTACACCTCATGCCTGATGGTGGATACGTCATACGACACACTAATAACACAATTTCCTTGTACACAGATCTTTGTGAAAAGCTTGATGTAACGTTTGGGACATTGAAACTGAGTTTGTCAATAGCTACTGGCGGCCTCACTGTCGGCAAGGATGGGCTCATCTTCATGGGTAACGTTTCAAGCAAGAAAATACAGGTATTTAAGCCAGAAGGGGGGAAGGCAATTAGAGAGATAACGTGTAACGGATTTGTATGCCAGATGTTTGCGATGACATGCAGCCAAGCGATTGTCGTTAGTACGAGACCATCTATCTCCGACTATACGTTTCAGGTAGAAGTAATCAACGATGTGTCTTGTGCTATCATTCATAGGATCAGCAAAGATGATGATATCCCTTTCCTTGCTGTGTGTCAGGATGATTCAGTTATCATTGCATGGGTTAAGCGCGATCAGGTTCTGGTGAGCATCGTTCAGTACACAAAAGAGCTCAAATACATCAAAAACATTCTCACTGATTTCCAGATAGCGCCAGCATATACTTTATAATTGCTTTTTGCAAGCATTCAAGACGGGAGAGATTGCTTTCTGTACTGAACATAGGCTGTACATCTTCCATGAGACATGGGAGTAAATTTCAGTTCTGCAGATGAAACGTGGATCCAGTTTACTAAACTTACAAAATCCAACCATTGTTATTCGGTCAAATGAAATAAATGCAACATAATTCTACTCTTGCCTGGTCTCCGTTGTAACAGCTCATAATAATTGACACCAGCATACACCAGATAAAAATATATATTCACGCACTTTGTTGTCTGAATAGGAGGATATTTGGGTACGTACCTCGCTGCCCAATAATTAGGATATGTGGGGCACCTCTTTGACCGAATAATTATGAGACGATGTTTCATCGAATTTCGGAACTTGAAAACTCCAGGATGCAGTGCTTTCAGTGCTCCTGCCTTGCCAGACTTTGCCGAAAAGTGATTGAATTCAAATAGTCGGTCTAGACTCCGCTCTATTATAATATGCTATCATAATGTTGACCGAATTCATTATGCCGTTGACAGTAGACTATGTAACGTTTACGCTTATGAAGTATCGAGACGTTGCGCTCATTATTGCAAATGGCGGTTATTGTGTAGACAGTTGTAGGTAGATAATCAAAATCAAAGATGAGGGGATTGAGTAGTACAGTATTGTTCCATAATTATCAAAAATTGTTTAAAGGTGATACAAGTTTTGGGAAATTTTGACAAATGGGTGGATAGTGATTCTTTACAATTTTTGATATATTTGGATGCCACTAGAAAATTTAGCTCCTAAAACACTTCTGTTTTCGAGAAAAATTGAATATAAAGATTAAAGGTAATACCAAGTTTTGGTATGGGGTCATGAGTTTGGTTCAAATGAACATATTGGAAGCAAATGCGATCCTTATTATTCAGTGATCGATTTCACGGTTGAAATTGAGTCTAAAGTTATGAAATTGTAAATAATAAACTCTTTATGTTGTATAGCTCCCTCTCTAGGCCAAGATATTAATTATGCTATAAAACAATGATTCTTGACTAAAATCGATCGATTAGCTATTCCCGTTTGGAATACATATTCTGAGATTTTCATGGTCGCAGCTTCCATTGTCCGGCCTTAGGCGCTATTCGAAATTTATCCAAATTTACCGGGACACCGGTAACATTTTATATTTAATTTTTCTGGAAAGCAAAAGCGTTTTAGAGGCTAAAATTTATAGTGCTAATACATCCACAGGGGCACCTAAAGATATCACAATTGTAAAGAACCACTATCCACCCAATTTTCAAAATTTCCCAAAACTTTGTATTACCTTTTACCGGTGCTACCGGTAAATTTTGATAAATTTCAAATTGCGCCTACGGCCGTACAATGATAGCTGCAATCATGAAAATCTCAGAATATGTAGTTGTGATACATAATTTTTGAACGGGAAAAGCTAAACGATCGAGTTTAGTTAAGAAACATTGTTTTATAGCTTAATTAATATCTTGAACTTGAGAGGGAGCTATACAACATTAAGTCTTTATTATCATAACTTTAGACTCGATTTCGACCGCGTCAACGATCACTGAATAATGTAGGATCGCGTATGCTTCCAATATGTTCGTTTGAACCAAATACATCACCCCACACCAAAACTTTGTATTACCTTTAAGGGCCTTATTTTGTTCATTCCCTGATTCCCTTCCTGTATCTCTATTATTTTGCCTATCATGTATATATATTAATTTATTCATTCATTCATTCATTCGGCTAGGTTTATTGAGAAAAAAATCCTTGTAAATAAGTCCGGAGATTGATACATTCATAATGTCCGCATTTGCATTGTTCAAAATTATATGAAGAATGCAATACATTCACAAAAATTGGCAAGGAACCAAAATTAAGATTAGAAAGGAATAAGAATTGTGTAACATATTGCATCTTAATTGTATGATGAACATAAACAATTCTTTTCAATTATAAAGACAGAAAACGAGAAATTAAAAGGAACAAGCTGGGGAACTCGACAGAGTGAAGAGAGAGAAAAAGATGAGGGATCTTTTGAGAAAAGGTAACAGATTTAAGAGTGCCATTTCATTTATTCATGGTTCATGGTTTACATTCTAATCCTTATACAAGCGACTTAATGATATATGTATATCGATACAAAAACAGATATAAATACCTGTAATGTGTCCGTTGCAAGGTAAACAGAGTAAATATATGACAATGAAGCCGATGATTAAGTAGTAGTAGTAGTAGTAATGGTTTATTGCAATACAAAATCAATCGCGGCTCGAAAGCCAAATTACAGGTTTTGTACAATGGTAAAAGCAAACATCAAAATTACAGGAAACAAAATAGGTAACAACATGTTATAATTTAATTAAAGCAATGAGATCATAATGAAAAAGATTAAGTACAAATATAAGCTGGAATTATTTTCTTACATGCAGTGCCAGTTAGCACTCGTTGACTACACCATACTACTATTGATATTATTATTACAACTATCACTATCATTATCTTTACTTTTTTAAGTATCAATATTAAGGTACAATAATTTATATCAATATTATTACTATTCGCAATGGTTAATATCAAATAGTTTACTCAAAATATTGCACTTAAATCAGGTTCAAAGTACATGAAAATTGCAAATTACATAACAATGATTTGTTGAACATGTAAAAGATACAAGGGCAATTACAAGGGTTATATGGTTATGCAATAATCAGACTAGGGTGGGTAGACACGTAAACGTTCTGGAGAAAAGGTTATTGAAAATTGTGGGTAAATGGTTCTAAGCAAATGACACAATAATAATGCAAAATATATTTCAATACGAAATAAATTTGAAATTTGGTCTAAAGCCGGTATTGAAGGTCATGCAAAACATAAATTTGTTAAAGTGTATTCTTAAGTGCATTTAAATAAGAAGGAAAACAATCAAATAATGTATTAAAACTCTTTGATGATTATGATGCAATTGTGGTTTGTTGTTAAAATTATTTACGTAAAGTTCGTTTCATGAAACATTGCAATCAATTTCAGAGTGATTTCCAAGTTTTGATTAAAAAGTATAACACAAAATTGCAGGGAAATTAAATTTGTTTAAAGAAGGAAAATGTACCAGCACGAAATGTACATGAAAATGTCACAGAAGATGATGTGTCGAAATTCCAGTTAAAATTTAAATTGAATTCAATAAGTCAATAAGGTATGGTATAGCATCTTTTCCGAAATCTTTGAATTTTGCATCTGACTTGTTGCCTGACCACACTGTTTCTCAGGGTTCTGCCGACATCTTTGGGTCGAGGGATGAGGTCAGACAGCGTTTCGTTCTTTTCAAGCTTTTGTGCAAAGGAAAGACATAAATCTTTTCTTCGATCAAGTAGGGATGGCAAGTCCAGTGTCTCGAGGGCAGCGTCATACGATGTGAAACAAGGACCTAGGATGATTTTTAGGGTTCTCCTCTGGATCCTTTCTAGAGATGCAATCTGTTGTTTTGTGAGTCCACTGTTTGGAACTATAGATCATGTTTTACATCGCTACACTATACCGGTAGCAACTAGCAAGGAACAGCCGCTGTATAAAGGGGGAGGGGAGAATGATTTTATTTCAGTCTATAGCCCAACGACGTGAACAGAACACACCTATGTTGTGAATTGCATGTTCAATTTAAATTAAATTTACCTATTTAATGATTAATTATTGAATGTTATTTTGATTGGCTCTATGTACTTTATGCTGATATAGACTTATATTTGTAATGTATATGAATAACCTATTTAAGCTTATAATTTGTGGCATATGTATAAAATGTATGTACGAGATCCATTTAAGTTTTTAAGAATTCCATGTTATATTTTGAATTGGAAAGGAAATCAGTGTATTAAATTCCTTAATTTCTACTACATGTATTATATCTTCTTGTTCTGATATGCATTAAAGTTAATTTTCCCCCTTCCTTACTAGATCTATGATTCTTTCATAGAAGATGAATTAACTTTCTGTATTATCTTTGTGAGAGCATAGAGAAACCCTTCATTATTGCGCTATAAAAGCATAGGCCTAATTATTATTATGATAAAATTAGGCCTGGTACTATGTTCCATTCAAACTAGGTTACATAATTATTTCGTGTTTATTTCAATTATGTTTTCTTAAATATAATAGAAGGAATAAACTTGAAGTAATGTATACATTTCAAGAAAATATTTCTTTGTCCAGTGTCATTGGTGTGAAGAAAAACAATTCCAAAAGAAGTGAAAGACCGAGTCATCAAAAGCATCAATTTTAGAAAATAAATGCAGAGGTATGTGCATAATACATAATGCGACAAGGCGCATATTTCTTCGCGAAATTTGTCGTGAATTCATATTTCCTTGCTTGAACGGTAACCGAAGGGTGAAGCTGTTTTTCACACACCCATTCGGAGATAATCAATGGTACCCCATTCAAAGTCCATCAATGTGTAGAATTGATAAGTGTTAAGATCGTATTCTACTCACATGCAATATATTACGCTATGTGTGGTGTGTATCCGACAGGCATCAGCGCAGCGATCACTACCACTTAAAATGGGCATGAAGGATATAAGAGGGGGAGAGTCAAACATAGAACTAAGGGGTAACAAAATAGTATGATTATTGTACGACCTATATGTAAGAAATTAAAAAATAATGAATGTGTATAATAATGAAGCTTTAGTCTTCTTTTGAATTGCAATCCCTTCACCATGATGAAGTCATAAAAAGCTAAATTTAATTATAAAAGATGTTTAAAGGGGCTGTAGTATGATGAGACGTGTCTTTCTCGTGGCCTGACTCGGAGCCAATTGGGTATATACGACTACGGACGACGCGACAGCAGTATTCACGTGCGTGCAACATACGCGAAACCGAAGCGTAAGGAGAACCTTCGGGTTGTTCCGCGCTCTTTCGTGAACGCTAGCGCGCGTTGACCCAGTTAATCATGTCCATTCGTTTACGCGCAGTTGTCAAAAAGAAGTCGTAGATGGTGTTAACCAGTATTTGCCATGCTACAGCCCCTTTAACAAAGGTAAGAATAGCCATCATCCCCTCGCCCTCTATCGCTCATTGAAAAGTCATTGCTGTAACGGACAGGTACCAAGTTTGGACCAAAGATAACACAGTCAATTATAACACATGTTCAAATCCAACAAATACATCAATCTGAGATATTGATTTATTTTCATGAACTCCAATATCATTTTCTTCAACTGATAAGCTACTTCGTGCATCGTTAATTTTACAAGGGACATTAAATCAAATGTGTGTACACTGTGAAAATAGTCAACCCAACCATCTATTGCGAAATATTTTGCCCAGTGGCATTAGTAAACGTAAGAACCCTGCTTCACACGTGTATAATTTTTCGTATTTTGACCAACATTTAGGCAAAGATATGACCCTTTAACTGCCTGAGTTCGGTAGCCCACTTGTTGGGAAAATCTTGACCAGCTGTTGGGCAAAATACGAAACAATTTTTCCAATAGATGGTTGGGTTGACTACATATATGGCACACTTTTGGGCAATGTGTTGAAAAATATTGCCCAACTTCTTCGCAGTGTACCTTATCAGCTATCATATCACATGATGGAAAACAGTATTTACTTTGAAGTTAAAAATTAATCTCATGAACTAAGACTAGATATTACTTTGTTGATTTAATGAATACAATTATCATTTTACATCACAATTCGACTTACTAACACCGCCGTTGATCATTTTTTGTTGTTGATTTTGTTCTTCTTCTCATACATTTCCTCAACGTTAGACAACAAAATACTGTTCTATAAGTCTGCATGTGAGTATTATGGTGACCATTCACGTTATGATTATGATATATATTGTCATAATTGTTTGTATATGTTTTAATGCAGCACTGGTGGTATGAAGTGTTGCAGTACAAGGTTGTTAACGTTATCTATAAAATGCGTCATAATATTAGTTGTACCAGTGGCGTAGCCACGGGTTGGGGGGGGGGGGGGTACGGCAATCGAATGAGAGTTGAAGAAAAGGGGGATCCAACAAACGTGAGATAATATAAGGAGATAGATTAATTGAAAATATTCTAAAAAGATTATATTATTATTTGAATCAGTAATAGGTGCATTAAAAGATAATCAGGAAATGTTTTGCTTTCTTAATGAGGTATATACAGCAGAAAGGAAAGAAAAAAGAGCAGTGAACGACAGAAAACATACAGAGAAAGTATGTTTATGAGTCCGTTTCACTTTAAAATCCACAAATTGTCTACTCTAATTAAGGGGCAAATGGCACCAGTGGCAGATCCAGGGGGGAGACCCGGGGGGCCTGGTCCCCCTAGGAAAAAAAAGGGTGAGAAAACACGTTAATTTTACCTTTGTGGGGGGAGATGCCCCCCCCCCCCCCCTGCCACTCAAAGGGGGGGGGGGGGGTGGGGGATGCGATTTTTCAAATTTTCGAGGGCCAAACAAAAAAAACTAGTGCTCACTGGAAAAGATACATGAACAGATACAGAGAAAGTATGTTTATGAGTCCGTTTCTCTTTAAAATCCACAATGTTTGTACTCTAATTAAGGGGCAAATGGTACCAGTGGCGAATCCAGGGGGGAGACCCGGAGGGCCTGGCCCCCCTAGGAAAAAAACGTGTGTAAAAACACTTTAATGTTACCCTTTTTTGAGATGCCCCCTCCCCCTGGCACTCAAAGGGGGTGGGGGTGCCAAAGATGTTTAATAAAGGTAAGAAAAACGATTATCCCTTAGTCGCACCTTTTATCGCTCATTGAAAGGTCATTACTGTCACGGACTGGTACCAAGTCCTAGCAAAGATAACACAGTTACTAACACAAGATCATAAACAAATAGATACATCAATCTGGGATATTAATTTCTTTTCATGAACTAAAAATCAAATCAGTGTACCTTATCAGCCATCATATCACATGATAGAAAACAGTATTTACTTTGAAGTTAAAAATTAACCTCATGAGATAATACTAAATATTACTTGGTTGCTTTTATGAATACAATTATCATTTTACATCCCAATGAGTGAAAAGAGGTTTAAAAGTCGACTTACCATCAACGCCGTTGATAATTTTGGGATTTGTTTTCTTCTTCTCATACATTTGCTCAACGTTAGACAACAAATACTTTTCTTTAAGAGTGCATGTGAGTGTTATAGTGAACATACGATTTATGATTATGCTACATATTTTCATAATTGTTTTAATATGTTTTAACGTAGTATTACATTGTATGATGTGTTGCAGTATTCGGTTGTTAACGCTATCTATGAAATGCGTCATAATATTGGTTGAACCAGTGGCATAGCCACCGGCTGGGGGGGGGGGGGGGGGGGGGTAAGGCAATCGAATGAGAGTTGAAAGTAAGTTGGATCCCCACAACGTGAGATAATATAAGGAGATAGATTAATTGAAAATATTCTAAAAAGATTATATTATTATTTGAATCAGTAGGAGGTGCATTAAACAATTATCAGGAAATGTTTTGCTTTCTAAATGAGGCATATGCAGCAAAAATGAAAGAAAAGAGAAGATAGCAGTAAAAGATAGAAAACATACAGAGAAAGTATGTTTATGAGTCCGTTTCACTTTAAAATCCACAATTTGTTATACTCTAATTAAGGGTCAAATGGTACCAGTGGCGGATCCAGGGGGGGAGAACCGGGGGGCCTGGCCCTCCTACGAAAAAAAACGTCAAAAACACGTTAATTTTACTTTTTTTTTTGAGATGCACCCCCCCCCCCCCCCCCCCTGGCACTAAAGTGTGGGGGGTTCGATTTTTCAATTTTTCGAGGGCCAAACAACAAAGTAAGTGCTCACTGGAAAAAATACATGAAAACATACAGAGAAAGTATGTTTATGAGTCCGTTTCACTTTAAAATCCACAATTTGTTATACTCTAATTAAGGGTCAAATGGTACCAGTGGCGGATCCAGGGGGGAGAACCGGGGGGCCTGGCCCTCCTACGAAAAAAAACGTCAAAAACACGTTAATTTTACTTTTTTTTTTGAGATGCACCCCCCCCCCCCCCTGGCACTAAAGTGTGGGGGGTTCGATTTTTCAATTTTTCGAGGGCCAAACAACAAAGTAAGTGCTCACTGGAAAAGATACATGAAAAGATACAGAGAAAGTATGATTATGAGACCGTTTCACTTTAAAATCCGCAATTTGGTCTACTCTAATTAAGGGGCAAATGGTACCAGTGCCGAATCCAGGGGGGAGACCCGGGGGGCCTGGCCCCCCTAGGAAAAAAAAACGTGTGAAAAAACACGTTAATTTTACCCTTTTGTGAGATGCCCCCCCCCCCCCCTCCTCTGGCACTCAAAGGGGGGGGGGGGAGGGGTGCCACAGATGTTTAATAAAGGTAAGAAAAACGACTATCCCTTAGTCGCACCTTTTATCGCTCATTGAAAGGTCATAACTGTCACGGACAGGTACAAAGTTTGAGCAAAGATAACACAGTAAATAACACAAGATCATAAACAAATAGATACATTAATCTGGGATATTAATTTCTTTTCATGAACTAAAATATTTTTTTTTCAACGGATGAGCAGCTACGCGTATCGCTAAATAACAAGGGGCATTAAATCATATCAGTGTACCTTATCAGCCATGATATCACAAGATAGAAAACACTATTTACTTTGAAGTTAAAAATTAACCTCATGAGATAATACTAGATATTACTTGGTTGCTTTCATGAATACAATTATCATTTTACATCCCAAGGAGTGAAAAGAGGTTTAAAATTCGACTTACTAACAACGCCGTTGATAATTTTGGGATTTGTTTTCTTCTTCTCATACATTTGCTCAACGTTAGACAACAAATACTTTTCTTTAAGAGTGCATGTGAGTATGATAGTGAACATACAGTTTACGATTATGCTACATATTGTCATAATTGTTTTTAATACGTTTTAACGTAGTACTACATTGTATGATGTGTTGCAGTATTCGGTTGTTAACGCTATCTATAAAATGCGTCATAATATTAGTTGAACCAGTAGCGTAGCCAAGGGCTGGGGGGGGGGGGGGGATACGGCAATCGAATAAGAGTTGAAGAAAAGGGGGATCCAACAAACGTGAGATAATATAAGGAGATAGATTAATTGAAAAATGTCTAAAAAGATTATATTATTATTTGAATCAGTAATAGGTGCATTCAAATATTATCAGGAAAGGATTTGCTTTCTTAATTAGGCATATACAGCAGAAAAGAAAGAAAAAAGAAAATAGCAGTGACAGATAGAAAACATACAAAGAAAGTATGTTTATGAGTCCGTTACACTTCAAAATCCACAATTTTGTCTACTCTAATTAGGGGGCAAATGGTACCAGTGGCGGATCCAGGGGGAGACCCGGGGGGCCTGCCCCCCCCCCCCAGGAAAAAAAACGTGAACAAACACATTAATTTTACCCTTTTTTTGGAGATGGCCCCCCCCCCCTCTCCCTGGCACTCAAGGGGGGGGGGGGGGGGAGATGCGATTTTTCAAATTTTCGAGGGCCAAACAAAAACATTAGTGCTCACTAGAAAAGATACATGAAAAGATACAGAGAAAGTATGTTTATTAGACCGTTTCACTTTAAAATCCACCATTTTGTCTACTCTAATTAAGAGGCAAATGGTACCAGTGGCGAATCCAAAGGGGAGACCCGGGGGGCCTGGGCCCCCTTGGAAAATAAAACGTGTAAAAACACGTTAATTTTACCGTTTTTTGAGATGCCCCCCCCCCCCCTGTCACTCAAAGGAGGGGGGGGGGGTGCGATTTTTCAAATGTTCGAGGGCCAAACAAAAAAGTAGTGCTCACTACTCACTACACAATACAAAAATCCAAAGTAAATTACAAGGTAATAAAGGTAAGAAAAACGATTATCCCTTTAATGGTCGCACCTTTTATCGCTCATTGAAAGGTCATTACTGTCACGGACAGGTACCAAGTTTAAGCAAAGATAACACAGTAAATAACTTTACTTTACTTTACTTTATCAGCCGTTGTCAATCCACTGCAGGATGAAGGCCTCAGCATGATGTTTCCAAATGCCTCTGTTCAGCGCCTGTTGGTGCCAATTTGTCTGTCCCCAGAACTGTTGCAGCTCATCTCGCCATCTTTTTCTTTGACGTCCCCTGTTTCGTTTTCCCTCGTATGGTGTCCAATGAGTGATTGCTGAGCTCCAGCGATTGTCATTCCTGCGGCTGATGTGGCCTGCCCAATTCCATTTCCTTCTTTTCACTGTTTTAAGGATGTCCTGGACTTTTGTCTGTTCCCTGATCCATTTGTTTGTTTTTCTGTCTTTGTATGTGATGCTTAGAATACTTCTTTCCATGTTGTGTTGCGAGGCTGCTAGCTTTCTTTCCATTTTTGAAGTTAGCGTCCATGTTTCTGCAGCGTATGAGATTGCTGGGATGATGCACTGGTTATATACCTTCTTTTTCAGGCATAATGGAAGTTTGCCTTTCATGATGGTGCTGTATCTGCCAAAGGCTCGCCATCCAGCTTTGATTCTTCTTCTTATTTCGTTGTCTTGATTTTTGTCTTGGAGGGAGAAACGTTGTCCTAGGTAAATATACTCCTCTACTTGCTCCATTTTGGTACCGTTCACTTGGATTTGTTTTGGATCTTTGGCTGATCCTGCCATGACTTTAGTCTTCTTCATGTTCGTTTTGAGGCCTGAAAGTCGGCTTGCATCGTCCAGTTCTTGTAGCATTATTTCGAGGTCGTTTAAGTTGTGAGATATGATGACAATATCGTCTGCAAATCTTAAGTGACTCATGTTTTCCCCGTTTATGTTGATTCCCTTTGATGACCAGTCTAATGTTTTGAAGATGCTCTCTAGGCAAGCAGTGAAGAATTTTGGTGAGCCGGTGTCTCCCTGTCAAACTCCCTTTCTTATCATGATTTTGTTGCTGGCCTTGTGCATTCTGACAGTGTTGTAGCAGTCTGAATAAATGTCTTTCAGGATTTTGATGTATGTATTGTTGATTCCTTGGTCTTGAAGTGCCTTCAGTACTGCGTAGGTTTCTACGGAATCAAATGCCTTTTCATAGTCTACGAATGCTACGCATAGGGGGATGTTGAACTCTTGGCATTTTTCTTTCAGTTGATTAATGGTGTGGATGTGGTCCATAGTTGAGAAACCCCTTCTGAAGCCTGCCTGCTCCCTAGGTTGGTTGTTATCAAGGATTTTCTCTAGCCGGTTGGTGATGATTTTTGTGTACAGCTTATACAGGTTTGAGAGGAGGCTGATGGGTCTGTAGTTCTTTAGGTCTCGCTTGTCCCCCTTTTTGTGCAGAATTATCTTCTGTCTCTTTATTGCTATTGTATAGTTGTTCATAAAACTCTTCAATTCTTTGAAGTATCTGGTCCTGATCTGTGATTTCTTGTCCATTGCTGTCGAGGAGGCTTGTGATTTTCTGTTTTCCATGTGCTAGTTTCTTGTAAGTTTTCTTCAGGCTTCTGTTTTCCTCAATTGTGGATTTGATCATTGTTGTGTTGTAACTACGGATGTCTTCACGTAGCTTTTTCCTTACTGTTTTGCAGGTTTCTACATATTCAACATTTTGGATGCCTATGCCTTCTGCTTTCATGTTCCTTCTTTTTTCCATGAGTTTTCTGGTAGATTCTGATATCTTGTTTTCACGGGTTTTTGGTTTTTTCCCTGCGATCTTTATGGCGGTTTCTTGGGTTTTTTCCACTAGCAGATCAGTCCATGTTTCAAGGGATCTGTTTCCTTCTTCGTCTGTGCATTTGTCCGTCAGAAGTTGAAATTGGTTTTTCAACTCCAGTTGAAATTCTGTTCTCTTCGCTTTTAGTTTCTCTAGGTTGATGCTACTTTGTTTTGGTTTTAGGAGTTTTTGCCTCTCTAGTCGGGTGTTGATTTTCATCTTGCCCATTACCATCCTGTGGTCACTTCCCACGTTCACCTTGCTGATTGTTTTCACGTCTTGGATGATGTGAGGGTTATCAGTTAGTATGAAGTCAATTTCATTCTTTATTTTTCCGCCTGGGCTTTTCCATATCCATTTCCTGGATGCTCCTTTCTTGAAGAAAGTGTTCATTATTTTCATTTTGTTGCTAATGGCAAATTCAAGAAGTCGGTCCCCCCTGTCATTTCTTTGCCCACTTCCGAAGGGGCCGATTGTGCTTTCTTCTCCTTCCTCTCTTTTCCCGACCTTGGCGTTAAAGTCACCCATGACTATTGTAAACTGTGTTTTACTGCCTTTCATCACGTCCGTTATTTCCTCGTAAAGTTTCTCTACCTCTTCATCGTCGTGTGTTGAAGTTGGAGCATAGACTTGGATAATCTTGATTTTGTATCTCTTATTGATTTTTATTGTTATTTGTGCCAGACGTTCATTTATTCCTTTTATTTCAGAAATGTTACCGGCGATGCTTTTGTGAACTAGGAATCCTACTCCTGCTTCACTCTTATTCTTCTTTCCTATATGGTAGAAGTGGTGCCCACTTTTCAGTACTGTGAGTTCTTCTCCTCGTCTGCGGACTTCACCCAGTCCAACGATGTCCCA
Organism: Strongylocentrotus droebachiensis; assembly: GCA_035222895.1. Taxonomy (NCBI): domain Eukaryota; kingdom Metazoa; phylum Echinodermata; class Echinoidea; order Camarodonta; family Strongylocentrotidae; genus Strongylocentrotus; species Strongylocentrotus droebachiensis. The sequence goes on from JAVYIG010001203.1 coordinate 125,679, forward strand.
CTTTATTCCTTGTAGTTCTTCCTCGAGTTCCAGTAGTCTCTCTTCTTGAAGCAGTGATCTTACGTTATAGGTTGCAATGTTCAGTTTCCAACGGTGGCCTGTCCGAACCCAGGGATTCTTAGCACCCCCTGCTCCTTGTTTTATCGGGCCGCCACCTTGGTCCGGAACAAATGAGCTGCTGGGGACTGGGGGCCTTTGCTTATTTGTGTCTGTCATGCTGGTTTGTGTGGGCCTACCCATCCACGCTGGCCCAGTGCGGGTTGAATGGGGGATTTTACATCAGAGCTCCGACTCCTAGGTTGATGGCCTTTCTGGGCTACGAAGTCAACCTCTCCGCCTATTTTCCCATAGGTGGGGCTATTTAACCCATAGATGGAGCTTGGTTGATGGGCGCCAGGGCATGTCCACGCGCCGGTGGGCCTGCACGCCGCATCTCTGGGGCCCAAAGCTACTCCGAGATCCCTTACAGTTTTGCCTGGGACCGTGAGGTACCCAGTTACCGTGTGTTGCCGCGAGGAGGCACTGTAAGAGTCTTGATGGAGGAGAGGCTATGTACTGGCAGGGGGAGGCTTACGCACTCGGCTCCCTTTTTCACCTTGCGGTTAGCCAGCGGCAGCAGCTGAAAGCAGAAATTGCAAGCACTATGCTAAAACTACACTATGCTAATCTATTTCTACACACTACTGCACTAGACGCTTCACTACATCCTGTGTCTACTGACAATAACACAAGATCATAAACAAACATATACATCAATCTGGCATATTAATAACTTGTCATGAACTACAAATTAATTTTTTCAACGGATGAGCAGCTACGCGTATCGCTAAATTACAAGGGGCATTAAATCAAATCTGCGTACCTTATCAGCCATCATATTACATGGTAGAAAACAGTATTTACTTTGAAGTTAAAAATTGACCTCATGAGATAATACTAGATATTATTTGGTTGATTTCATGAATACAATATCATTTTACATCACAAGGAGTGAAAAGGGGTTTAAAAGTCGTTGATCATTTGGATTTGTTTTTCTCTTCTCATACATTTCATCAACGTTAGACAACAAATACCTTTCTTTAAGACTGCATGTGAGTATTATAGTGACCATACGGTTCATGATTATGCTACATATTGTCATAATTGGTTTAATATGTTTTAACGTAGTACTACATTGTATGATGTGTTGCAGTACAAGGTTGTTATCGCTACCTATAAAATGCGTCATAATATGGGTTCAACCAGTGGCATATCAACGGGCTGGGGGACGGAATGAATGAATTTATATGTGATGACATTTTTAACAAGAAATGAGTTTAGGAACTTTATTACTTGGGGAAGTTAAACAGATATTGTATTTCTTCACTCTTCCTGTTAATCTGATTTACAACAAACCTGATCATAAAGGTCACACAAACTGATATTCCCCATGTCATTGTTATATTTCATCATGTTTGTATTGCAACTTCCTTGTAGAATTATCTTTACGATTAACAGCTTTTTGCAAAGTCTTTTATGTAGTCATTTCAAGAAAAGCGAGAAATGCTTAATTTCTGTTCCCAACCTTCAGTCATTAATTAACAATCTTGGATCAGTTAGCGTACAGAACTTCTCCTTCTAATGAAGTACAGTCCACCTTGTTGTTGGTGCATCACTGGACTTTGGAGTTCTAAGAGCAGTGCTGTGGAAGATTTAATATACATGTAGCTAAAAACTACTGGCTCAATCTACCATTTCTGTGGAAGATCATGCTGTTGGAATCTCATTTTTGTTTAAAGTGACTGGGTAACATTGTTGAAGGTTGATGAAAAAAATTGCTTAATTTTTGTATAAAATGTAACTTACTATATTCCTTCTACTGTACTAACCCTCTGACAGGCAAAAAATCCTGAAAAAATTCTCAAACCACAAAGATATCTATGGTTTTCTGTGAAGGCGTCGATGTGAGGCACCCTCTAACAGTGATTAACAATAAATTCTCCCAAACATTTTTGAATTTTCCCAACCGTTTTTCCATGAAAAAAAGACATAAAACAGGCTATAAAAAATCTGTCAACACTTAAATGTCTGGAATGGAATGTAGAGCCATTTTATTGCTTTGTGAGATTTCCATTCACCTAAAATGTAATTAAATTGTTCTATAGATCTAGATCTAGACCTAGTTGGGAGAATTAAGGAATCGATCAGATCAGTTTTTCCCAATTTGTACCATGAATAATGGTCCGTTTTCACTCAAATTTTCAGATTATCTTTAATTGTACATCTAGCATTGAAGTCACTACCTTAGAACCACTATCTCTCATCTGGACAATGTTACCCAGTCCCTTTAAAGAACAGAAATAATATGTAGATGCTGTGGACTGATATTTGTACCTTGCGGAAGGTTTAAATATTCATTCAAATGCTACCACTACCACCACCACTACTACCACCTCCACTGCTGCTACTGCTGCTACTACTACTACTACTACTACTACTAGTACTACTACTACTACTTCTACTACTACTACTACTACTACTACTACTACTACAACTACTACTACTACGACTACTACTACGACTACTACGACTACGACTACGACTACTGCTACTCCTGCTACTACTACTATTGCTACTACTACTTCCACCACTGTTACTACTACTACTACCACTTCTGCCTCACTATTACTGCCATTACCCCCATCACCACCAGTACCACTGCTACCACCACCATCACCATCTCCATCACTACTACTATCACTACCACTACTACTATCACTACCACTACTACTGCCACTCCTATTTGTTGTGGGATCTAGTTTGACTTATTGCATTTTATTTGTCCACTGATCAGTTCTGTGTCACCGGAGCTTGCTGAAACCATCATGAACATGGTAGCTAACTGTGGAAACCTGCTCAAGTCTCGCCCCCCCCCCCCCCCACCGGGGGTGATGAACAACCAGGGGATGCCCCCAATCTCACCTGGACCAGTCACTCCGGTAAGAATCTTTCATATTCTGTTTATATAAGCCAATGAAGCTCAAGCTCTCTATTCACTCAAATGAGTTAAAAGCAGTACCAGGTTTTAAGCCTTGATCAAGTCCTGTTTAAAAAAGCAAGAAGTTGAACATCTGTAAGTTCCTGTCTTCAACTTTAAATCTTGACTAACATCAGCCCTAAAGTTACATGGGCATGAAAGTGTACTTTGTTGATTGGAATGCCATCGATCTCCTCAAATAAAAGTAAAATTGAGAAATATATACATTACAAATATTTTCAATTAGTGTGAATGACCGGTAATGATACATGACGTGTACTTTGTTACTGAAAGTGATGGATCAGAAAAGCCAAGTCTCTAAATGCATTGTAGACTATAACGTGTGTGGAGCATTGTACTTCATAGTAATAATAACTAGAATAATAATAATAATAATAATAATAATACATTTATATAACGCAGCTTTTATACAAAATATATTCAGCTGCGCTGGTTAAGAGCTCCTTTTTACTAAATTCTACAAAATAAGATCTCTCAGTTGAACAAATAAGTTGATGATCAGGAGTTTGATAATAATTCTCTATAATATCATAAACATCATAGTCTGTCTCCCATATTCATTCCACTTGCATTATTTTATTGCAGATTGACTCTCTACCAGGCATGCCTCCTCTAGGCTCCACGATGGGCACCTCCATTGGATCCAATATGGGTTCAACCATGGGATCCAATATGGGCTCGGCCATTGGGTCTAATATGGGTTCAGCCATTGGGTCCAACATGGGATCAGCCATCGGGTCCAATATGAATTCAGCCATTGGATCCAACATGGGCTCAGCCACCGGGTCCAATATGAATTCAGCCATCGGATCCAACATAGGCTCTGGCATGGGGTCTAACATGGGTTCAGCCATAGGGTCCAACATAGGCTCTGGCATGGGGTCCAACATGGGTTCAGCCATAGGGTCCAACATAGGCTCTGGCATGGGGTCCAACATGGGTTCAGTTATCGGGTCCAATATGAATTCAGCCATCGGGTCCAACATGGGCTCAGCAATCGGGTCCAATATGGGTTCAGCAATCGGGTCCAACATGGGCTCTGCCATCGGGTCTACAATGGGCTCGACGATGGGATCATCAGCACCCTCTATGACCACACCCAACCTACACCCCTTCAGCTCCAACCCCCTGGGATCCAGCTTTGGGCAACCGCCCCAGTCACCCCAGAAAACGTTCCCCATGCTGTCTGGCCCCGGTCCCAACCTGGGTGGACTCATCAATCCAACACAGTCGAGCAGTCATCGTAAGAACCTCTCATTATCTTCTTTCCTTTTTGTTTGTGTGATCCACTAAAAAGAGAAAGCGCATTAATCCTTTGAAGCCTTTGTAGTTCTCAAAGGCCACATACCTGCCAACGAGATTACTACTAGATCTTGGGAGAAATCACATTACGATTATATATTAAAATTTAAATAGTTTCGTCTGTATTCTACTAATTCAGTAGTATCTGAAGCTGGGTCTACATCATGTTTAGCAAAGGAAAACTATGTTCAGACTTTCATGGACCTCAGACTTACTTCCTTTGTTAAACTCGATCTTGAATAGAAGCTTAAGCCCAGCGTTGGGTTTAAATCTTTGAATCTCGGTGACTGGGATTCTGAATAGTCAATTTGGTCAGAAACCTCAATGGGAGAAAAGATATGATTGGTTGTGATTGATATTGAATTTAGGCTCATTAGTCATTAAGCATCTACTTTGAAAAGTATTCTTTAAAATACCCTGACCTGTAGTGTCAATACCACTCTTTACTTTTTATTACCTCAATCAAGAATAGGAATAGTTTAAATCACAGCTTTTCTTGTACAAGTTCCAATATATATTTCCATGTTCATATAATTTACTTGGAATAGTGTATATAACAGCATTGCTAATTTGAAGATCAAATGCTGATTGATTTTAATCCCTAGAAATCCCTGTTTTAGGATTAATGTGCTGTCACATTTGTTTTCCTCTTTTCTAACATGATCAGCAACTGGCAAAAGTAAGTCCTAACAAAGAATAAAATAACTTTGAAAATGAGTGTGTGCTTGTATCTTGTGGGGGATTTGCAGTTTGGAAAGTGTGTCTTTACATCTTTATTCTTCTCTCCCTCTCTCTCTCTTTCTCTCTCTCTCTCTCCTTGTCTTTCTTTCTTTCTCTCCACACCAGAATCTTCATTGCACACTAACAGTCAGTCATCTATGAGCCAGCCTCCTAAAAGCGGTGCGGGTTCTATAAGACCAGGTATATATAGCAATATTCCTTGTAGTAATACAGTGAAACAGGTATAGAAAGACTGTTCAAAGGAAACAAGAAAAGTCGTCTTGTTATCTGATACATGTCTCAATTTTACAGTTCCAAATTGTAGCACTCAAATCGACAAATTGTTGTCACTTAAATTTAAATGTTCAAATTGTGGCACTTTTCACTCTGACCAATTTATGAAAAACAAAAAAAACCTAGAAAGATGTGATGTGTGACAGTTAAGTTTTTAAAGGTTTATTTTAAATGAATAAAGATAACAATCAATAAACAGATCACAGAGGAAAAGCAAAGCACAGTCCTCTAAATTAACTGAATTAACTTAAAGGTAGCATATGACAAAATATTGTCCTTTTGCTGTGATTGTATGTGATGTGTCGAAGCTTTCACTCCTTATGTTTGTAGTATTTATTCTCATTCAGCTCTTTCATATAAACTACTATGGTTTTTATATATTGCACATAAAGAATTATCAAGAGGGCAAAAAACTATATATGTTCATGGATTATTAAAACGTTTCCAGTACAAGATTAATCTGGGCTGTCATGGAGCTAATCAAGACCAGGGCCGCATATTATAAAGAGTTTTGATCGATCTCAAGTTTGATCAATACACGATGAGCCATAGACTTATGATCAATCTAAAGGCTTTATATTTATAATACATGGCCCTGAAATGGGCGATTTTGCAAAGCCTTTGTGTTGCACAAAGAAATCTTCCCATCAATATGCTATTTTCGTAATGTAACCAAATTTAAGGAATACGTCCTTGTGAATTGGCTCGATTCATATCATTTCATTCACCTGCTTTAATAGAAATTATTGTATCTCAATAGTCAGAATGTGAATTGCGTACAGTATTTGTTAGGTAGGACAAATAGTATAGCTTGCCCTACCTAACAACACATATGCAGTTTGTATTCTGACTATTGAAATAAATAAGTAACGGGTGAATGGAATAATTTGTATTGAGGTACTTCCCAAAGATGTATGCATTAAATTTGGTTACATAATTACGCAATATGGCCTATTTGGGCCTGTTCTCTTGTAACAAAATTCCTGTGTGGCAAATGAGCTGCTTTCAGTTTTTAAGTCATGGCATTTGCCTTTGTATATATTTAGGTGATATATCCAATATATGGCCAGAGATTGATGAAGAGGCCAACAGCTACTTCCAGCAGATCTACAACCAACCGCCCACCCTATCATGTCTGTGGATGATGTTCTTCAGATGCTTAAACAGTTCAAGGATTCACAAGTCACAAGGGAAAGGGTAAGTAGTGAAAGGATATATTTTTTTTTTCTTCCATAAAAGAATAGATAGGACTAGGAGATGGACAAAGGCAGATGAAAGTGAAAGCGGTTTGAGACAAAGGAGGGTGTATCGGTGAAAATTGTACCTGGAACCTGCAAGCAGTTTAACTCTTACTAACTAATTAGAAAGAAAGAGAATTAAATGCGTAGTAATAACTGTAGGGCAATGTGACTTTTGTACAATTCTTGTAACAAATCCACAAAGAGTGCCCATAAACAAAAAAACAAAACAATTTTTTGTATTCAAGGCTTTACTTAAATAATTTGGGTATCTTTGCCTCAGATACTAAACAAAATCCTGGATTAAGCTCATGCTGCAACATCATTATAAACCTTTAGGTCAGTCAGAAATCCCATGAATTTTGCAAGCTGATCGCCTGTCTGATTATCAAGATATTTATGATTGGTTTTCAAAAAAATGGTTTCCCCAACGGTTTTTATATCACTACAGTCTATTGGGAGAAATGAGTATGGTAAAACCGGTCACTCAAAGATGTTTACTTTTTTGCGGCACTTCATGATCATTTTGAAGCGCAAATTTTTTCAGGGTTTCAATATTACACCATATCACAGACACTGATAACATGTTTGGCCATGCATCTCATATTTAATACTGTTAAAGGATGTCTTTAATGCGAAATTTTTAGGGGTTGCTTAATTATAATGTCATCAATTACATTTAACGTCACCACCACCACCCTGTCCCTTGTTTATATTCCAGGAGGTGTTCATGTGCATGCTGAGGAATCTGTTTGAGGAGTACAAGTTCTTTCCTCAGTATCCAGAGAGAGAACTCTTGATCACTGCGTGTCTGTTTGGAGGGGTCATTGAGCAGGGACTAGTCACGTGAGTAATGCTTCTTGTCTCCAACATTTGTATGCCTCCGTAAGGAAGTAGCCGGAGGCATTAAGTTTTGGGTCGTCCATCCGTCCGTACGTATGTCCCATTCTCGCGTTATCTCAATTATCGATTGATGGATTCCCGCCAAACTTGGCTCGTGTATGTATCTTGCTGAGCCAATGAACTTATTAGATTTTGGGGTCACGAGGTCCAAGATTAGACATCACAGGGCACATTATGTATGCAAAAATAGCTTTAGATTGCATTATCATTAGAACCGATGGATCGATTACCATCAAACTCAAGACATGAATGTATCTTGCTGAGCCAATGAACTGATAAGATTTGAGGGTCATGAGGTCAAAGATCAATGGGTCATATGTGTATATGAAATCACGATATTCTGAGAAGCTGTTAATGGATTACTGAATTACTGAACTTGAATTTGCTTCTGACTGCACGCAGTCAAATTCGATCTAGTTTAATGCATTGTTGATTCATTTCTGAATAATTTTTTTCTGAAGTGAATTTGTGTAATCATCATAAGAACCATTGTGTATAGATAAATAGACTTATTCCTCTCTGATCTTGCAGATTTATGGCTCTGGGAATGGCTCTACGCTACGTTCTAGAAGCCCTAAGAAAGCCCCACAACAGCAAGATGTACATGTTTGGCATAGCAGCTCTGGACAAGTTCAAGCTACGTCTCAAAGACTTTGCCCCGTACTGTACCCATGTTGCTTCCATTCCTCACTTCAAACAGTTCCCAGAGCATCTCATTGAGGTAAGCATTTTATTTTCAATTAATACTGAAATAGTTTTGTTGTTGATTGTATATAAAACAAGATCTGAAGATAAGGAAATGTGCATATGAGGAAATTTGAATTTCAAAACAGTTCCCACAATATCTTGTTGAGATAAGTGTTTTATTTTTGATTAATACTGAAATAGTTTTTTTTGTTATTGTATATAAACAATACCTGAAGATGATGAATCAAATTGGCCTTTGAGCAAAATTAATCAATTTGATCTGATCTATATAAAAGTCATCTAATCATTTTTTGTCTTTCATTCATTTTGGGAGAGCAAGGTGATTGCTTTTCTCTTAAACTGTCAACATAGTTATCAATGCCTGATATTACATGAGACAAAACTTATCAGATAACCTTGAATGAAACCCCAAAAGCTACTTAGTATTTGAAATGTGTTGTCATATTATGAACGGTGGAGACCCATGGTGAATAGTCTGATTATATATAAATATATATATATCGAGAGAGAGAAAGAGCTTTTGAGATATTTACTACGGAGAGAGCTTTTGAAATATCTACTACGGAGAGCAAGAGGGGTGCCCTGGCTCTCAGCAGACCACATCATCTTGCCTGATAAGTTCAATAAGGATTATAGACCATTGAACACATCTTATCCCTTTGACCGTTCTTTATAGTATGTGACTTACGGTCAGCAATCTATGGAACCTCCAGTGACAAGCAGACCACAACCAACACCCACAACCACACCGGCAACAGTCACAACGACAGCATCATCCATACTGTCAACAACAAAGCCCACACCAGCAACTACCACCGTTTCAGCTATCAAGCCAATCGCCAAAGCAGCTCCTAAGGTGAGATAAATTCTTGTTCCTTGTTATTTTAAGGTGTCAAGACACAGTTATAAAGGGTTGCGATCGAGTCAAATCACTTGCAACTTGAAATTAATCGCAACAGTTGCGATTGATTTATATCAATTGCAACTCTTTACCATACAGGGTCCAGAAGGGTATCGTGAAAAAATGTTAATTGTCATAACATCAAAATTTAGACAAGTCATTGGTAAAAGTTTGCACAAAGCTGGCTGCATTTGTGTGAAGTAAAAAGAGATATCTGCTCAAGCACCAGTGATTAGAGATTAGTTTCCTTTTCTATAACACAAAAGAGAACATAGCTTTCAAAATACAGCCCCAGTTTTAATGTTAACTCAGTAACTGCTATATGCTTTTTATTAAGTTCCTTTTTATGCCTCCGCTACAAAGTAGCCGGAGGCATTATGTTTTCCATCTGTTTTCCGACGGGTTGTCCGTCCGTCTGTACGTACGTCCGTACGTCCCGTTCTCGTGATCGCGTTATCTCAAGAACCAATTGATGGATTTCCGCCAAACTTGGGTCATGTATGTATCTTGCAGAGCCAATGAACTGATTAGATTTTGGGGTCGCGAGATCCAAGGTCATAGGTCACAGGGCTCATTATGTATGCAAAAATAGCTTGTGATCGCGTTATCTCAAGAACCCATTGATGGATTCCCGCCAAACTTGGGTTATGTATGTATCTTGCAGAGCCAATGAACTGATTCGATTTTGGGGTCACGAGATCAAGGTCAAAGGTCACAGGACTAATTATGTATGCAAAAATAGCTTGTGATCGCGTTATCTCAAGAATCCATTGATGGATTCCTGCCAAATTTGGGTCATGTATGTATCTTGCAGAGTCAATGAACTGATTAGATTTTGGGGTCGCGAGATCCGAGGTCAAAGGTCACATGACTCACTATGTATGTAAAAATAGCTTTTGATCGCGTTATCTCAAGAACCCATTGATGGATTCCCGCCAAACTTGGGTTATGTATGTATCTTGCAGAGCCAATGAACTGATTAGATTTTGGGGTCACAAGATCAAGGTCAAAGGTCACAGGACTAATTATGTATGCAAAAATAGCTCGTGATCGCGTTATCTCAAGAATCCATTGATGGATTCCTGCCAAATTTGGGTCATGTATGTATCTTGCAGAGTCAATGAACTGATTAGATTTTGGGGTCGCGAGATCCGAGGTCAAAGGTCACATGACTCACTATGTATGTAAAAATAGCTTTTGATCGCGTTATCTCAAGAACCCATTGATGGATTCCCGCCAAACTTGGGTCATGTATAAATCTTGCAGAGCCACTGAACTGATTAAATTTGGGGGTCATGAGATTCAAGGTCAAAGGTCACAGGGGTCATTATGTATGCAAAAATAGCTCTCGATCGCGTTCTCAAGAACCCATTGATGGATTCCCGCCAAACTTGGGTCATGTATAAATCTTGCAGAGCCAATGAACTGATTAAATTTGGGGGTAACGAGGTCAAATGTTAAAGGTCACAGGGCTCATTATGTATGCAAAAATAGCTCGCTTCTGTTTTGGTTTGCAAAATTGCTCCATGGCGGAGGCATCATTTTCGACTGCGCGCGGTCGAAGGTCCATCTAGTTTTTTTTTTAGTTTCGATTTATGGCGCTATGCCTGGCAATGTCTCCCAGCTCAGTAATCAGTGTGTTGACTCACCACTCGGAAACTACAACAACACTCAAATTTGTCTGTCATCTTGGTTTGAAAGTAATCTTTCTAATAGATCTCAATATGTAGTTTATAATAATAATTCCTCAAATATTTTTTTCTATAACAAATGGTGTACCACAAGGTGCACCATTGGTACCATATGTACTCTTTTGTTTTGAATTTACAAAATATTTCACACTTTTGATTGAGTTGCCCAATTAGTTCACAGATTTTGTTCTTCTTCCTCAGGTCGTGTGTGAGTTGTCAATGATGGCTACTTCCTTGAAGCATGAGGCTTTCCATAAGAACCTCGAGTGTCCTGTCTGCCTGAGCTTCTTCAAGGAACCCAAGATCCTGAGCTGCTCCCATACCTTCTGCAAGGGATGTCTTGAGACTCTCCTGGAGTCTCGTGGAAAGCTGTTGTGCCCTACGTGCAGGGAGGAGACTTTGGTTCCTGGTGGAGACGTGGGTAGACTGCAATCAAACATAACAGTCAGATCACTTGTTGAAGATGTGGAGGCCCAGGGCCAGGTCTGTTCCAACAGTAATCAAGAAAACGAATCATTGCCAAGAAAATGGAACAAATGTCGAAAACATCCGAGCTACGATGAAGAATGTTTTTGTCTTAACTGTAACAAGTATGTCTGCAGCATGTGTGGCTTATTAGAGCATGCAAAGGATGCTCACACTATCCTGGAAGCTGGCGCACATGAAACTGAGCAAAAGAATCACGTCGAGAAACTTGCATCAGAAGCGGATGCAAAAATATGCAACGTTGACAAGTATTTTACTTTCATCGAAGACCAGCGTAAAAGGCTGCACAACGTAAAGGAACAACTCAATTGCGAAATAGATGCAACTTTTGAGGAATTAGTTGAGAAATTAAAGGAAAGAAAGAAGGTGTTGAAAAATGAAGTTGGGCAGAAGCTAGGGAAACTTAAGTCTTCATTGGGAGACGTGGAGAAGTCGGTTCGTAAGCAGACAGACCAGATTAAGAAGGTTCTTGACTTGGTTAAGAATGGTCTTAATTTTCCTCTCCAGACAGAGGCTCTGACCTCACATAAAGCGATGTGTCAACAGCTGAAAGAGCTTCTGAACCGGATTGGGCCAGATGAGGAGCTGCCCAGAAGAACTGCCGAGGAAGGTGAAAGAATTGGCTTCACGAGTCAGGGATCGGGTGGACTCCGGTTGGGCCAGCTTACACATACCAGGGACGTCCTAGAAGCAGGCGAACATGAAACTGAGCAAAAGAATCACGTCGAGAATCTTGCATCTAAAGCGGATGCAAGGAGTCAAGGACGTCAAGAAGGAACCTACAGCCCGCAGCCAGTACGTGCTGCACAGCGCTATCAAGCCCAGACCCAATCGCCTCAGTTCCAAAGAACAGTACCCATCCAGAGACTCCACATCGACGACAGAAATCAAGAAATCCGCTCCAACGCTAACCCCTACGCCACTCACGTGAGGGGAAGACGTGTACACCCGACGGGAGTAGAAGAGGCTACTAGACAGTGCCGTACGTACGACTGTATGTACTTCGGCTCGGAAAAGACTGACGATCTGTGCTCCTGTTGTTATGAGTCAATAATGCGAAAGAAGAAACCTACTATGTGGTAGAGAAAAACCCTTACCAGATATCTGAAATAGGAAGCATATGAGGCACTTGATGGCGGATCCCCAAATCTAAATACAGGTAGAATTTGCTCATTTATCCCCATATCATCAGAGTCCAGAATGGCGGTCAGACTTGGTAGTGGACTTTTGATTCTAGCATCTCTTGGCTTTCTTGACATATAGTGCAGCTTTTTTGTTTCTTCATAAGAGTGCCATGTTTAATCTCTATTTTTTTAGTATGGGGAGAGATGAAAAGAAATTGGGTTTTGTGGTCTTGGCTAAGTCAAGAAGAACTATACTGCTAGGCATTCCTCCTTCTTCTTTGATTTCGAGATAAGTTCCCTTAGGATGATTGTATTATCCTCGATACTTGCTGTCTTTCTGAATCCCCTTTGCCTAGGACAAACATGCACCGCCCCGTCCAGCCGCTTAGTCAGGATCTTGGAGTATAGCCTGCCTATTACATTGGCAAGAGTCAATGTACGATAACTTGTTATGTCCATCGGGTCCCCCTTTCCCTAAGGTATAAGGATCGATCTATAGGTCTTGGCTTCCAAAGGGACCTTTCTCATAACTGGCCATGTGTTAAATATTATTAACAGGTATAGATTGTAGTTCCCGTATGCCTTTAGTGCGTCATACGTTACCCCGTCTGGTCCAGATGCGTAAAAGATGCGGATTTTGAGGAATCAGTTGAGAAATTGAAGGAAAGAAAGACGGTGTTGAAAAATGAAATTGGGCACAAGCTAGGAAAACTTAAGACTTCATTGGGAGACATTGACAAGTCGATTCGTAAGCAGATAGACGGGATTAAGAAGGTCATGGACTTGGTTAAGAAGGGTCTTAATTTTCCTCTCCAAACAGAGGCTCTAACCTCACATAAAGCGATGTGTCAACAGCTGGAAGAGCTTCTAAACCGGATTGGGCCAGATGAGGAGCTGCCCAGAAGAACCGTTGAGGAAGTTGAAAGAAATGGCTTCAGGAGTCAGGGATCGGATGGACTCTAGTTGGGCCAGCTAAGACAAAAAAGTGTTAATGGGTTCTGTGCACGAAAGCTCCACTGCCTGCTGGAAATAGCTTGAGCGCGATGGCAATATCATGTCCAATCAATGGTTGTCCAAACGGAGGAATATTCATATATTCTTCTGAGGGCATCATACAATATACCGTTCTGGAATCTATTAAAGTTGATGCCTTACACGTCATTCCTGATGGTCGATACGTCATACGCGACACTAAAAACAGAATTTCCTTGTACACAGAGCTTTGTGAAAAGCTTGATGTGACGTTTGAGACAATGAATGTTGTGAATGGTAGATTCGGCGGTCTCACTGTAGGCAAGGATGGGTTAATCTACATAGGTTACAGTGTAAGCAAGAACATACAGGTATTTAAGCCAGAAGGGGGGAAGGCAATACGAGAGATAATGTGTAAGGGATTTTTACCAAGGCAGATGTTTGCGATGACATCCAGTCAAGCGATTGTCGTTCAGAGTAGTAATACGGTCCACGTGATCAACGATGTGTCTGGTGCTATCATTCATAGCATCAGCAAACCTGGTGATATCTCTTTCCCTGCTGTGTGTCAGGATGATTCAGTTATCATTGCATGGGTGAAGGGTAATCAGGGTCTGGTGAGCATCGTTCGGTACACTAAAGAGCTCAAATACATCAAAAACATTCTCACTGATTTCAAGATAACGAAATCATATAGTTGGGATTACTTTTTGCAAGCATTCAAGACGGGAGAGATTGCTTTCTGCACTGATGAAAGGCTTTACATCTTCCATGAGACATGGGAATAAATTTCTGTTTGGCAGATGATACGTGGAGTTCAACAAAGTTACAAAACCCAACCATTTTAGATTGCTAATAGATGAACCATATGAATATTATCTACTTTTGCCTGGTCTCCGTTGTCACAGCTCATAATATTCACCAACATACTCAGAATAAAAATACATATTAAACATCTCGTTGTGTGAATAGGAGGATATTTGAGTAGCTTGGTGCTCAATAATTAGGAGATATGGGGCACCTCTTTGCCCGAATAATATGAGATGATGGTCCATCGTATGTCGAATATTTAAAACTGCCGGATGCAGTCCTCGCAGTCCCCTTGCCTTGTAAGCCTGTGCAGAAATGTGATTTAAATCAAAGAATCGGTCTAGACTCCGCTCTATTATAATGCTATCATAATGTTGACTGATTTTGTTATGCCTTCGACAGTAGACTATGTAACGTTTACGATTAAGAAGTATCAAAGTTTTGCTCTCATTATTGCAAATGGCGGTTATTTTATAGACAGATGTAGGTAGATAATCAAAATCAAAGAAGAGTGGAGGGGGTAGCACACCTTCTAATCGACTGAAAGCATACATTGTAAATATAATACACAGTCATGCATTCACGCTATTACGGGGGATGAGCAGTTACCTCTTTCCAATGCTATTTGTGATACTGAAAAGATTCTCTAAGTGTTCACGGTATAGTGGCAAAATAAGCACATTACTGTTCTCAAAATATAACAATGTATCCGAAAATGTTTGCTTTAAAATATGCAAGGTATAATTATAGATTAATTGTTTGTCAAAATTTGTTTACTTACCCTTAATACGTTTTGGTTGTCATGGTAATGGCATAATTCTGTCTGTGTTTCTTTGTTGGTTTTTTGTACCAAGGAAAGTTTTGTAATTAAGGACATCATTTATTTGCATATTTTTTTTTTTTTTTAGCAGATGTTTCTGCATTTATTGATAAATCAAATATAAAACATTCAAATAACAATAATAGTATATAATATAATTGATTTACATCAAGAGTGACAACTTAATACACACAAAATAAAATATTTTTAAAAAAAATACATAATTGAAAGCTTGAAAGTATGGAGGTAAGTAAAAATAATCAAGATAAATGCAGAGGCCAACTATCATAAGCAAAGAAGCTTGAGGCGATAGCAGCCGGGAAAGGGGGGGGGGGGTACATGGCGCTGTTTTAGGAGAATGTAGGGAAATAGAGAGTCACATATAAAGATTTTGTTCAGAAAGTATCTGAATAAAAAGTTGAAAGAAATTAAGAAAAAAGAAAAAAGAAGAAAAATGTGCAAGTGGGTGTGTGCAGGTGAAGTAAGTATTCGATTCGTATTGTTAATGAACTGGTCATCTAAAATTAATTTAAATAAACAATCAAAACCTCTGAGACCCTTATGATGTTTTTTAATATGTAGATATTAAATATTTTTTCATCGATGCTTTGAATGAATAAAGAGTTGCAGAGTGTTTAATATTGTCAGGTAAAGCATTCCAAATGTCTGGACCATGATGTCTTATCGATTTATAGGCCATAATAATTTTGGGGTTTGTTAAGTGGAAATCGGATGAGTGTCGTGTGGGATAAGAATGTATATCACTATTGTAAACAAAAATATTTCGAAATGCCAAAGGTATAGTATTGTAACGAAAACGGGTCTCTCACTCTCTGGGTAGCGTCACTTCTTCAGTCAGAACAACCCGCTCTTTCTCTGTACTCGTACGTTCTCACAAAAATATATTGTGCAACAGACACTCTCAGATCAGCTTACTGAATCACTTAACTAAATTAAGTTACCAACACAGGAAATAATATGCACTTACAGATCAAGTAATGTTTCCAAGAACTTTAATAATCTGAACTTCCAAACAAATTAAGGCACAACTTCCTTCTACGGCAGCTCAACACAGACTGCCCCAAAGATTAACCCCACGTACGCGCATCGCAGTGCGCGACGTAACCATAGCGACATCTACAATAACAATAAACAATTACAATAACTAACGCCCTCTAAAGGCTAGGTAATGTAAATAACGATTTCGTTACACTACCCCGCCCCAAGTCTGGGCAGTCCTCTGACCAAAAACACAAAATCGTCTTAATACATGCTTTTGGCAAGAATGAGGCAAAATTACATAGATAAAACTTTTATACATTTATTTCAATTAATCATTCTGTCCTGCGAACAACATCTATAAATACTTTTTTGCAATTAAAGGCCGAAAAATCCGCTGGAATACTTTCACGTATAGCAATAATTACATATAATTGTACAAGAACAAGAGTGGGAAAAGATCAAGACCTTTCCAAATTTAAACTATTTCAACCTGTACTATCAGTATGTACGCAGTACCACTATCCTCGAATAAGCCTGCAGTTAAACATGAGGTAAGAGTTATGTACAAGTAATATATACACACGCATTATCATCTTTGGTGGAATAGATCATAGGAATTCATTCTGGCGTAAATATTCATATTTTCAATGATAGCGCCGTAAAAAACTAAAAACATCAACAACATCAATAGTTACATGTAAGGAAAATTTAATCACTATAAGAGGAATATAAATGAGTTCCGCCATGAACTTCAATTGCAGCATAAAATACATACAAGAAAACAGGTTTCCAAGTTATTGCAATATTAATGATAGCTGAATTGATATACATGTATGAGTTAAACTTCTGGTAAGATTGCTCCAGCCTTCAAGTTAATACTGTAATTGGTCCTGATCTCTTCCTCCACTACCAGAATCCCGTCACAAAAAGATCGTCTTGTGGTGACTTCAGTAATGCTGTTAACCCGGCCGACCAGGGCCCTTTCCAGCTCCTGTACGGACATCGGAGAACCTAGCGACTGATCCGATGCGAGGTGATGCAACTTTGTAGGCGCCGGCGAACTTTCCTTCTCACACCCATGCAGGAAAACCACGCTGTACTCTCGTACCTTTTCCTCCTGAAAGAGCTTCTTGCCCCCCGAGAACTGTGTTGAGGAAGACCTCTCTTCTACCTGCAGAGGGGTGCCCGGAAGAGTGCGTCGCAGATCCAACCCCTGCATTGGCCTTCCCATCTGGATCTTCCGAAACGTTGGGGTTGGGCAGTCCTCCACCTCAGCTTCTGACTCTGACGATACCGACGAGGTCTCACTTTCCCTCTCCTTTAACAGCATGCTGAGATCTTTACCGGTCGGCCTCGATGCATTCCCGTTCTCTGAAGAGAGTGTTTCCTTCGAAGCATGAATACTCAGCTCACCTGCTGCTACAGGGGTTACCACAGGCGCGTCTTGCCGCTTGTCTTCTGTTGTCTTCCCCTCGTGTCGACTCTGTACGTGCCTCGTCAGGTTGTCCTTCCTAAAAAAAAGACTTGTCGCACCCTCTGCATTTGTGTTCCTCCCTTCTTCGATGTCTCTCTTGAATGTGTCTCTCCAAACTTCTCTTGTGGGAGAAGTAATGACCGCAAGAATAGCACTTTACGTTCCCCCTGGAATGTCGCATACTGGTTTACTGTAAGAGAATCGACACAGAGGACATCAGGTTAACACAAAATCGAGATCATCTGGATTATCATTCATCACAGATAATATAGTTGCAATGGGTTAACTATCTAATTAATAACTGTAGCGGATAGGCTCGTTTCTTTTCCTTGACGGATTTCTTCTAGGGGGTGGGACCGGAACTTTTCGTGGTGCCGGAACAGGGGGTGTGACAGGCTGGGAATCTTCCCTGTTCAAGTCCTCGATGTCCATATGCTGTGTCAGTTGGCTAGGAGCCTCCTGCTCATTTCCGTGAGCGTCCCTGCTTTCACTTGCTTCTAACCAGGATTGAAGAGGTTCCCCCTTGTACGGCTTCAACCTGTCAACATGGACCACCTTCATCTTTCCATTTCTCTTCGCCTGTATTCGGCAAGTAACATCTGACAATTGCCGAATTAACAAGTAAGGGCCCTCCCACCTCCTCTGGAGCTTCGGGGACAAGCCTTTGGTCTTTGCCTTGTTGTAGAGCCACACAAAGTCGCCCACTGCCAAAGGACTACCCCCTGCCTTGGAGTCATAATCCTTTTTCTGCCGCCTAGCACTTTCAGTGCAGTTCTTACGGGCCCTTTCGTGAGCTTCCCGCATGCGTTGCCTCAAGGTGTATGCGTAGTCTGTCTCAATATCATGCTCCTCGGGGTCCTCTAGAGCCTCTGTGGTCAGGTCTATTGGCAAATGCACTTCCCGCCCTAACATCAGCATATTAGGTGTCTCCCTTGTGGAGTCTTGGGGAGCACTACGGTAGGCAAACACTGCGATCGCCAACTTCTCGTCCCAATCTCGTTGTCGCTTATGGGGTTCAATCATCATTGAGATCATGTTGAGCAGAGTGCCATTAAACCGTTCAATGAGTCCATCGGACTTTGGGTTGTATGGGGTGGTGCGTGTCTTGTGAATGCCAAGGATGCCGCACATTTCCTTAAAGACGCGAGACTCGAAATTCCGGCCCTGATCTGAATGCAATACTTCAGGAACACCAAACCTACAAACAAACTTGTTTACAAACTTGTCTGCAACCGTTACAGCGGTTTGATCTGGTATTGGGTAGGCCTCCATCCACTTGCTAAAATAGTCCCCTACAACCAGAATGTACTTGTTCCCTCTCTCCGTCTCGGGTAGCGGTCCAACTACGTCCATGGCGACACGCTCCATCGGCATTCCTACCGTATCTTGTTGCAAGGGGGCCCTCCGTTTCTTAGCTGGTGACTTCTTGGAGGCACAGACGTTGCATTGTCGAACTACGGACCGTATGTCTGCATCCATTCCGTACCAGTAGAATCTCATGCGAACTTTGGCTATGGTTTTGTTCATCCCTAGATGTCCGCTGGACTTCCCACCATGCAACTCTTTCACGACTTCTGACCGAAGTTTGGTTGGGAGGACAACATGCCAAGTGATCTTCTGACCTTGATCACATTCCCACTTTCGGTGAAGAACTCCTTGCTTGACAGCTAGTTGATCCCACATTCTCCAGTAAGACTTTTCGACACTAGACTTTGATGCCATTGAAGACCATTCAGGCCTGTCTTTTGATTGTTGTTTGCCGTTCAAGATCCACTTGATTGATGAATCTTCAGTTTGTTCTTGGTTCAGGTGTGCATTGGTGATACTTGGTGCTAGGGTAACCGCATTTACCTCTGCACGGCCATTTCCAGGTCCTGCTTGGACTTCGAAGCCTGCAGACTCCTCAACATCCCGTTTACACTGGGGACAAGGCCGTCTTGACAAACTATCTGCATTGGCATGCGAGCGACCAGCTCGGTGTATGATTTCGATATCATACTCAGCTATCACTTGAAGCCAGCGGGCCATCTGCCCTTGCGGATCTTTGAAATTCAGAAGCCATCGCAATGCTCCGTGGTCCGTCCTGACCGTAGTCTTCTGCCCATACAAGTACTGTCGGAATTTCTTCAAAAATTCTACGACGGCGAGCAACTCCTTTCTGGTAACGCAATAGTTCTTCTCTGCTTTTTCCAGAGCTCTGCTAGCATATGATATGACTCGTTCCTTTCCATCTACCACTTGAGATAGGACAGCCCCTATCCCCTCATTACTAGCATCCGTATCCAGGATATAATCCTGTTCTGGGTCTGGGTATGCTAAGATAGGCGATTGGTACAGCCGCTTCTTGAGTTCCTGGAAGGCATCTTCACATTCCTCAGTCCATACGAAGGTGTGGGCTTTCTCGGTTAGCCGATGTAGTGGCCGGGCGATATTGGCAAATCCTTCAATAAACCTCCTATAGTACGAGGCCAGTCCTAAGAAACTCTGGACGTCCTTTACACTAGTAGGGGTTGGCCACTCCTTGACAGCTCTTATCTTTTCTGGGTCTGTGGACACTCCTTCCCTGGACACTACATGTCCCAGATACAAGACACTCTCCCGAAATAGGTGACATTTCTTTGCTTTGAGCTTCAATCCTGCTTTCCGAAGACGTTGGAAGACCATCCCCAGTCTAGTCAGTTCTTCGTCGATTGTTTTGGCGAATACAATGACATCGTCCAAGTAAACCAAGAGTACTTCCCAATGCAGTCCGGACAGGACCTGCTCCATCAGCCTCTCAAAGGTGGATGGGGCGTTGCATAGCCCGAAGGGCATCACTTTCCAGCTGTATAGCCCTCCTCGAACAACGAAAGCTGATTTCTTTTTGGCTTCTTCATCTAGCTCGACCTGCCAATATCCTGAGGCCAGGTCCAAAGTAGAAAACCATTTTGCACCTCCAAGTGCGTCCAGCGAATCATCAATGCGAGGTATTGGGTAGCTGTCCTTGATTGTCAAGTGATTCAGACGACGATAATCCACGCAAAACCTTTTTGACCCGTCTTTTTTCTTTACGAGAACAACATTGGATGACCAAGGGCTGTCTGAGGGCTCTATTCTGTCATGTTCAAGCATGTCTTGGATTTGACGATCAATCTCTTCCTGCTCCTTGGGTGGAAACCTACGGGGCCTTTGTCTGATTGGAAGACTATCCCCTGTGTTGATGTGATGTTTGACAAGGCCAGTCTTTCCAATGTCTGAGTCCGAAATTGCGAAAATGTCTTGGTTCTCGCACAGTAGCTTGGCAATTCTGTCATGGAAGACCTTGTCTATCCCTCTCTTGCTTCTTTCAAAGAGATCTACGAGATGGTCTGGGACTGTATGATTATCGGTTGTTGGTAAAGGTTGGCCTGGAATTTCTTCAATGTCCTCCCCGCTGATGGGTGTTAGATGGCCGGCAAGTGTACCTCTGCGAATTACGCATGCCTTCTTTCCTGGGTTGAAGACTCGAACAGGGAGGGTTGTTTCCGTCCTTTCTACAACTACCCGTGCAACGATGATGCCTTTGTTCAGGAGCTCGCTACTCTCCGCAGGTTCAATGAGACCTAGACCTGTCCCATCTTGCAGCCCTGTCGTGTAGCCTGGAACAATAACCTCATGACCTGGTGGCACCCTTGTAGTTGCCCCTATCAATACTCTGGAGCTAAATGAAACTCCTCGTGCATCCGTACATTTGATTCTCTCTCCCTTGAGCCGCAGTTCCTTTGTCTTCAGATCGATAATACACCCATTTGGTTCCATGAAGTCCAGCCCAAGTAGCCCGTCTACCTGGTCGGTATTGCCGAAGACTACCTCTAGTGGAAAGATGCATGTTCCTACACCAAGCTCCAACCATGCACTACCTAGCGTTTCCATGCTACTGCCATCTGCATTGCGAACTCCCACTTCTGTCAAGTCTGGCCTATTAGTTGAATGTATCCGATAGTACACGGATGAAGATAAAATGGTATCGGTGGCACCTGAATCTACCAACAACCTTGCTTTGATTCCCCTTATCTCCACTTCAACAAAAAGACCACGTCGTGCTTTATCAGATATGTAATTCCTTGAAGGATATTCTCGAGGAGATGGAGGTGTGTCAGTTACATGCCCTGGTGTCCGTCCAGCCTCCCCTCGGGCCTCTGGGTTGGCTGAGCCTCGTTTCCCGAAGGCCTCCTGTATTCTCTTGCGTGAGGGCAGTTACGCCTAAAATGCCCCTTCTCATGACACTCGTAGCATTCATCTGTGGCTGTTGGTGTTCTCCGCCTGTACGAGTTGGGTCTCTCCCGTCTGAATTCTTCTGACTTGATGGGTCGTTCCTGTTTGGCGATTCTCTCATCTATTCTCTTCAGCTCTCTCCAGATTTCATTGATCGTAGCTGCTGAATCAGTGTCAACGGCCCTTGCCTGCTTCTGCCTCCTGCCAGACCGTTGTTCCTCGAGTCTGAAAAAATTATCAGTTGCCAAGGCCGCCTGGATGGCTTCATCCATAGTTGTTGGCTTAGATCGAAAGACCCCTTCCCTGATGGATTGGTCCTCAATCGCCTCTGCAAAGTGTGTCCTTGCCAACCGATCCTGGGCTTCCTCAGTAAGTTCCGGGTATGCCAACATGGATAACTCCCGTATGGCCTGACCCAGTTCCTGGAGCGTCTCTCTGGGCCCTTGGCGTCTGTAACGCAGTTCAAGGAGGAAGTTCTCTGCCAACTGGCCTGGGCCAAATCTCTTCTCTAGAAGAACTACCAGGTCTTGGTATGCGATCCGAGAAGTGTCAGCTGCCTTGCTGCCCAAGATCTTCAGTGCTGATCCCCTCAGACTTGCTGCTAGGAAAACCTTTGCCTGGTCATCACCCCAGTTATTGGCGACCTTGCAGGCTTCAAAATGGCTGAGGTAATCCCTCCAAGGTGTCCTCCCATCGAATTTGTCGGGCGATACATTTGGCTTAGACAGTGTAACAGGTGACCGTACCCCTGGAACTTCGCTCCTGTGTCGCTGGTAGTGAGGAATTGATGCAAGAACATCTGAAGCATCCAAATCTTGCCTATGTAAGAAGCCTGTTCGTAGCCCATCTGCCCGACGAACGGCTGTTGATGTTTTACTTGGAGACCACTGTGCAGCATGAAGTTCCTTCGCCTCAGCAGCTGCAGTCTGCTCGTGTGCCACCTTCACTTGCGTTTGATCCTCTAGGCATCCATGCATTGGTGATTCAGGTCCCTTGGGATTGACCAGCAAGTTATCATTCATAGTGGTCGCATGAGTCTCCGTTGACTCATGTTCCCGTCTACCAGCAGTGGGTGGTGTTCCACTCTGGGACTGGTTAGGGAAACTTACAGGAGACTGATCGATATGCAGCCTTCTTACCTGCAGTCTGAGAAGCTGATTCTGTTCTAGTAATGACTGAATCTCTGTCTTGGACCGACGTAGATCTTCGTCGCTTCGCTGCACTTCTGCTGCAAGGACTTCTACCTCGTCCTCTATAGTCAGTCTCTGAGAAGCCATACCACAATGTTTCTTCCAAACACTGATGCTTTCTGCGTCGTTGTTGTGTGGAGGCGCCACAGAGTGATGTGTTGAAGCGATGAGGCGCTATCAGCCCTATGTTGTAGCAGTGAGGTGCTATAGACTGCCGTGTTGTAGCGGTGAGGTGCTATAGAACGCTGTGTTGTAGCGGTGAGGTGCTATAGAACGCTGTGTTGAAGCAGTGAGGTGCTATAGACTGCCGTGTTGTAGCGGTGAGGTGCTATAGAACGCTGTGTTGTAGCGGTGAGGCGCTATAGACCGCCGTGTTGTAGCAGTGAGGTGCTATAGACCGCCGTGTTGTAGCGGTGAGGTGCTATAGACTGCCGTGTTGTAGCGGTGAGGTGCTATAGAACGCTGTGTTGAAGCGGTGAGGTGCTATAGACCACCGTGTTGAAGCCGTGAGGTGCTATATAGAGCTGCCGTGTCGAGCTAATGCTCGATTAACCTTATTTTTGATAATCAGCTCTGCCGTATGCTGATCGAGTACCGTGTCTCGTGTCTGTTTTAATCCCACCGCTAGCCACCAATGTAACGAAAACGGGTCTCTCACTCTCTGGGTAGCGTCACTTCTTCAGTCAGAACAACCCGCTCTTTCTCTGTACTCGTACGTTCTCACAAAAATATATTGTGCAACAGACACTCTCAGATCAGCTTACTGAATCACTTAACTAAATTAAGTTACCAACACAGGAAATAATATGCACTTACAGATCAAGTAATGTTTCCAAGAACTTTAATAATCTGAACTTCCAAACAAATTAAGGCACAACTTCCTTCTACGGCAGCTCAACACAGACTGCCCCAAAGATTAACCCCACGTACGCGCATCGCAGTGCGCGACGTAACCATAGCGACATCTACAATAACAATAAACAATTACAATAACTAACGCCCTCTAAAGGCTAGGTAATGTAAATAACGATTTCGTTACAGTATTTATCCAACATTTATACATAAAGATTGCAGTTTGAAAACTGTGAATGTCAGCGATTTTGAATGTTTTTAGTTTACAAAATATTGGATCAGTATCGGCTAAATAATGTGAATGTGTACAAAGACGAAGTGCTTTCTTTTGGAGACGATATATTAACATAATTTTCATCTTACTACTATTGCCCCAAACTATGTTACAATAAGATATGTTTGACAAAATGAAGGAATTGTAAAGCATAAATAGTGACTTTTGTGATAGATAATATTTTAATTTATATAAAATGCCTATGCTTCTCGAGACTAGCATGCAAATGTTGTTAATATGACTATTCCAAGTTAGGTTTGAATCAATCATTACACCTAAGAATTTTGTAACTTCTTTTTCAATTATGGGCATGTTATCTATAAAAATATCATAATGAAGTACATGTTTAGAGTGTATGTTTTTGAAATAAATACAATTAGTCTTATTAATATTTAAAGAGAGTTTATTGGATTTGAACCAAGATGATAATTTATTTAGTTCTAAATTGAGGGTTGTAATGAGAATGTTTAAGTCTTTATGCGAATAAAATACGTTGGTATCGTCTGCGAACAGAACATATGTTAGGAGTGGTGATGCATTAACAATATCATTCATATATACTAAAAACAGTAGGGGACCTAATATGGAGCCTTGTGGTACTCCGCATTCTATGGTGGAAATATTAGATGTTGTAGATTTAAACATAACATATTGATGTCTATTACGCAACTAGTCTTCAAACCAAGAAAGTACAATCCCTCTAACTCCATATGCTTTTAATTTATGTATTAATATACGATGGTCCATGGTATCGAATGCTTTCGATAAGTCCATAAAAACACCTACAGTGTGTTCTTTTTTAGAAAGGGAATCAGTTATTTTGTCACATAATATAATTAATATAATTTGCAACTTTTAGTGGGTCGGGAAAAACCCCTTGGGAAAGAGATAAATTAAAGATATGTGATAACGGGGAAGCTATGAAGTGAATTATTTGTTTTAATAAAGATACACTTAGCTCATTGTAGCCACTAGATTTACTGCTTTTTAATGAACGAACAATTTCTAAAATCTCTTGAATATTTGTTGGATTAAAAAATAAGGATTGATTAACGTTATTATTTAAGTATTTTAAAAAATCGTTCTTTTCATTGATTATTTTGGAAGCTAAATCCGGTCCAATATTAGTAAAGTATTTATTGAATGCCTCAGCAACATCATTTTGGTCTATGTGATGCCCATTATCATTAAATTCAATATTATTTGGAGTATCCTTTTTCTTCCCCAAAATGTCATTAACTGTTTGCCATAATGATTGATTATTATCTTTATTATTTTCAATTTTATTACCATAGTATAATTTGCGTGATAAACGAATAATTGAAGTCAATTTATTACGGTACTTTTTATATTTATTTTGATTTTCATTTGTAGGTGATCGAAGAGAGATTTTATATAAACGAATTCGGGTAGATATTGATTTAAGTATACCTTGAGTAATCCATGGTCGTTTATTTTTCTTTTTATTTGACTTAATTCTTGAGAGGGGCACATTTTTATTATAATGACAAAGAAGTTTGTTTATAAATTGTTCATATGAACTGTTCACATCTCTTTCAAAATAACTATCATACCAATCTTCTTGACTCAAGTCTATCTTTAAGGATTCAATATTACATTTGGTTTCTTTACGTCGTGTTGTATGTTCTTTATTGGGAATTTGTAGGTGTTTATCATTAGGACCTATCGTAAATATTGGTAAATGGTCTGAAATATCATAATATATTATTCCATTCTGTTTATTATCTAATACGTTTGAGAAAATATTATCAATTATAGTATGTGTTAAGTTTGTAATCCTAGTTGGTTTATTAATGAGAGGTTTAAAAAAAAATAAAGATAATAAATTAGTGAAGTGTTGGCCAAGAACGGTAAAAGGTAAGGATATATCGATATTAAAGTCTCCCATAATATATACATCTTTATTTTCTCTAGAAATAAATTCAAGGCATGATTCTAATTCATCAAAAAATGTGTCGGCTACATTGTTAGGTGGTCTGTACATTACCCCAACGATTCTATTCTTATGTTTATCATGAATAATTTCTAAAAATAATGTTTCTATTCCTTCCAGTTGAATATCATGTCTTATTTTAAATTGTACATCATTACGAGAATAAAAAACGACACCTCCCCCCTTTCCGTTTTTACGGTCTGAATGAATAAATTCATAATTCTCAATGTTGAATATTGGAGGGGAAGTTGAGTGTAACCAGGTTTCGGTAAGTCCTATCAAAGAAAATGAAAATGTGTTTAGGATAGATAAAAATTCTTCAAAATTATCGAAATTCTTTTGTAAGCTTCGAATATTGATGTTTAATAAACTAAAACAGTGAAGGTTATTATTGGGTCCCGTTGAATTAAAATTTGAATTAAATTCACTAGTAGTATAATATTTACTCTGGGGTGTATACACTTGATCATTCAGAATATCATTTAAAGCCATTAAGATTACAAATGTGGTATTGCGACCAGTATAAATGAATACTATGTGTTTGGTGCGTGCATGTGCGTGTAAGAGTGGAAGTGCATTTATAATGGGTGTCGGCAAAAACCAACAAAATCAGGGGGGTGTACATGATGTTCACTTGTGCGTGACTATCAGACAGACTCGGGGCCGGTGACAGCGTTCAAACGTGGTCATTAATTAAAAATTAAAAAAAACTTAGAAATTTGTAATTTAAGAAAGTTTTATTATTATTTTTTTTTTTTGAGTATTGTTATCGTTTAAATTTACAGTGATGAATTGTTTTCGAAACGTACTACCTTTAAGTTACAGAGAAAGGTGGGTAAGCCTATGTGCTATACCTAAGGGGGTGAGAAGGAAACAACGTTCAGCATTAAGGACTGGATTATGATTGACATGAGAATAGGGATTTACAGGGGGGTATGATAATACCTTGGCTTTAGCATAAGTAATACAAATAAGCAATAGTTAAGTTGAAATAAAATGAATTAACATATATCATGCCGATCCACGTCACACCGACGAAACACCGCCAGACACCGGCGAACCAGCATACCGCGGAGAGACCGCGCCACATGATAACATTAAATCACGTCATCATGGAGCGCGAAATACCAACGATACGCCAGCCACCAGACCAGGCAACGAAACGCCAGAGCAGCGCAAACGCTACTCGTTGGTCCCTCCCTGACAACCGGCATGGCAACCAGTCCAGCGGGTGAGGGTCGCTGATCATCTAACCGTGAACCACGGGCCACGCCCACAGACATGGTCGCCACGCACTACGTTTAAAACAAGAAAAACCATCAACAAAAAACAAGCGATAGTACACTAGTTTCGTGAAATCGACAATGATATAATGAAACACCGAGCATGGTATTGATGGCCAAAATTGCCCAATAGTAACAAATAAAAATCAGTCGAAACTCGGCCAGGCATTTAAGTTAAAAGTCGAGTGTATGTAATGTATAATAATTAAACTACAATGAAACAGTCACGAACGATTTGTTTTGGGGAGTCTCATTTGCAAAATTACCCAATGCTACAAAAATTATCCCGCATTTCATAATTAACTCAACCGGGCACTAGGTCGGAGGCACGAAGGTAGCAATGGCCAAAGACACACTTTAAGAATACAGACCAAATAGGACATCGACATCGCCATAATGCTTATTCAAGCATTTTTGTGTATGTATTGACAAAACAAAACCAGCCATGCAGGCCAAAAAATGTTAAAAAGTCGAGTGTATGTAATATATAATAATTAAACTACAATGAAACAGTCACTACCGATTTGTTTTGGGCAGTCTCATTTGCATAGTTTTCAATGCTACACCAAAAAATAAGCCCGCATTACATAATCAACTTAACCGGGCACAAGGTCGGAGGCACGAAAGTAACAATGGCCAAAAGCACAATTTATGAATGTATACCAAATAGGGCATTTACATCGCCATAATGCTTATTCAAGCATTTTTGTGTCTATATTGACAAAAAAAAAAAAAAAAACCCAGCCATGCAGGCCAAATTTTTTTAAAAAGTCGAGTGTATGTAATGTATAATAATTAAACTACAATAAAACAGTCACTACCAATTTGCTTTGGGCAGTCTCATTTGCAAAGTTTTCAATGCTACACCAAAAAAATACCCCGCATTACATAATCAACTTAACCGGGCACTAGGTCGTAGGCACGAAAGTAACAATGGTCAAAAGCACAATTTAAGAATGCATACCAAAAAGGGCATTTACATCTCCATAATGCTTATTCAAGCATTTTTGTGTATGTATTGGCAAAAACAAAATCAGCCATGCAGGCCAAAAAATGTTAAAAAGTCGAGTGTATGTAATGTATAATAATTAAACTACAATGAAACAGTCACTACCGATATGCTTTGGGCAGTCTCATTTGCATAGTTTTCAATGCTACACCAAAAAATAAGCCCGCATTACATAATCAACTTAACCGGGCACAAGGTCGGAGGCACGAAAGTAACAATGGCCAAAAGCACAATTTATGAATGTATACCAAATAGGGCATTTACATCGCCATAATGCTTATTCAAGCATTTTTGTGTCTATATTGACAAAAAAAAAAAAAAAAAAAAAACAGCCATGCAGGCCAAAAAAATGTTAAAAAGTCGAGTGTATGTAATATAATAATTAAAACTACAATGAAACAGTCACCACCGATTTGTTTTGGGCAGTCTCATTTGCATAGTTTTCAATGCTACACCAAAAAATAAGCCCGCATTACATAATCAACTTAACCGGGCACAAGGTCGGAGGCATGAAAGTAACAATGGTCAAAAGCACAATTTATGAATGCATACCAAATAGGGCATTTACATCGCCATAATGCTTATTCAAGCATTTTTGTGTATGTATTGGCAAAAACAAAATCAGCCATGCAGGCCAAAAAATGTTAAAAAGTCGAGTGTATGTAATGTATAATAATTAAACTACAATGAAACAGTCACTACCGATATGCTTTGGGCAGTCTCATTTGCAAAGTTTTCAATGCTACACCAAAAAATTACCCCGCATTACATAATCAACTTAACCGGGCACTAGGTCGGAGGCACGACAGTAACAATGGCCTAAAACACAATTTAAGAATGCACACCAAATAGGGCTTTTTTACATCGCCATAATGCTTATTCAAGCATTTTTGTGTATGTATTGGCAAAAACAAAATCAGCCCTGCAGGCCAAAAAATGTTAAAAAGTCGAGTGTATGTAATGTATAATAATTAAACTACAATGAAACAGTCACTACCGATTTGTTTTGGGCAGTCTCATTTGCATAGTTTTCAATGCTACACCAAAAAATACCCCACATTACGTAATCAACTCAACCGGGCACTAGGTCGGAGGCACGAAAGTAACAATGGTCAAAGACACACTTTAAGAATGCACACCAAAAAGGGCATTTACATCTCCATAATGCTTATTCAAGCATTTTTGTGTATGTATTGGCAAAAACAAAATCAGCCATGCAGGCCAAAAAATGTTAAAAAGTCGAGTGTATGTAATGTATAATAATTAAACTACAATGAAACAGTCACTACCGATTTGTTTTGGTTATATACCAATAGCTGTTCACTGGATCTGTCCGTATAACATTTAAGGGGCCTTACTTTGTCAGCCCAAAGTGGGATGGATAACAAATTACAAAAAAAAAAGGATTCCGACCGCCCGATTCATGTTTTGGCACCTATTAAGGGCAACACAAATTCTTTTTTAGGCCTTATTCCCGTAACTCTCTATATCTCTTTTTGCGTTTTATGCATTTATAATTCACTTATTCATTTGGCTAGGTTTATTGAAAGACAATTACCTTCAAATCAGTCCAAAGACTGATACTTTTGAAATTAACATACACGCATTACTCAAAGATTATATAAAAGAATACATTACATTTACACAAGTTGACAGGGAACAACAATTAAGATTATAAATGAAGAAGAATTTTTTTACATATTGCACCTCAAATTTATAATAAACAACAAATAATTCCAATATTAAAGACAAAAAACGAGAAATGAAGAGGGGCAAGTTGGGAAGACGATAGAGAGAAGAGACAGAAAGATGAGGGATCTGTTGAGAAAAGGTTAACGAATTAAGAGTGCAATTTATTTGTTCATGGTATACAAGTACAAGCGACTTAATGATGAGCTTTTAATAATTGTATATATATATATATGGTAACAGAAACAGATACAAATATAATGTTATTAAATGTTGCCACTTGTATGTTCATGCTTTTAAAAGATATACCTTTACCAGATTCATTTAGGAAATGTTTCACAATGAATTGCCAAATCCACGAATATAGTACCAGACACGCTCTTGATTTTCATTTACCTTTACACCGTACTTCAACCTTTAAAGATTCCATATTTTTTCATGGCCCATTAATTTGGAATAGTTTGCCAGATGTCTTAAAACAGTGTAATACATTAAAACGCTTAAAATACATGTACAAGGGTTATTTAAGCGGAACAAAATGAAATTGTCATTTATTATGTAAAATGTAACACTCAAGCTGTAACTTCTTTCTTCTTATCTTCTCTCTCTTCTTGTCTTCTTGTAACTATCTTTACCTTGTTATCTGTATCTTTCCTCTGTCTTCTGTTGTTGTGAATGTATGTACTATGTTTTTTTATATAAAATAAGTTTGTATTATTTGGGGATCATTCTCATCAAGCCAATTTGGGCTTTCATGATTCCCCATTTCCTTTTATGTTATGTTGATAATGAACGAACATGTATATACTTTTGATGTTTTTTAAAAGTGAGTGAAATAAATAAATTAAATAAATGAAATGAAATGAAAATACCTGTACTATGCCGTTGCAAAGTAAACAGAGTAAATATAACAGGGAAATAGATACCGATGACTTATTTTGGAACTATAGATCATATTTTACATCGTTACAATATACTAGTTGCAAGGAACCCCGCTGTATAACAAAAAAAAGGGGAGGGGATAGTTATTTTAGTCTATAGCCCAACGATGTGAAAAGAACACACCTATGTTGTAAATTTTATGTTCAATTTAAATTAAATTGACTTATTTAAATATTAAATATTTAATGTTATATTGATTTGCTCTTTGCACTTCGTGTTGTTAAACTCATAATGTTGGTGTATTTAAGCTATTATTTGTCGCATTTGCATAAAATGTATGTACGAGATCCCTTCAAGTTTTGTATAATTCCTAGTTATATTTTTAATTAGAAAGGAAAACAGTGTATTATATACCTTATTATTTAGATATGCACTAAAGTTAAATTTCCGTTCCTCACTAGGTACATGATTTTTTCATAATAGACTAATTCACTTACTTTATCATCTGTGTAAAGAGCAGAAACATCCCTGAATATTATGCGCTATAAAAGCACAATGATTATTATGATGAAACTATGTTACACATTTCATGTTCAATTCAATTATATTTTCTTAACTTTGGGAATAGATGGAATAAACTTGAAGTATAAATTTGATCACTGACATTTCCAGAAAATAGTTCTTTGTTCAGAGTCATTGGTGTGAATAAAAAAAATCCAAAAGAAGTGAAAGACCGAGTCATCAAAAGAATTGATTTTAGAGAATACATGCAGGAGGTATGTGATAGCTTCTGTAGATGATATTCGTATGATATGTCGGCGGTTATAATGGTAAGCGTAAATGTCAGCAAGCAAGAAAAAATCGAAAAACCAGAAGTCGACTTTTGTCAAGATAAAGATGTCCCATCGACATTAGTATGAGTAAAGACTATCCTTAATCCAGCGAACGATGTAAAACTGTCTTCAGCATTCTTTAATAGCATCAGACTCGTTTTCGAGTTTTCATCAAATAATGAGGGTCTTTCAGTTTTGAACACCTAGACGGTTTCAATCAGAGTTTTTTTGTTTTAAGTGGACCTCTTGTCGCTAGCGGGGGGGGGGGGGGAGGGGGAGGGGTGCACCCTTAGTTACGGGTCTGCATAGTGACTAAACATGATGTAAATCCTTCTAAACAAATTGGGATAGCTACCCCTCCCCTACACGCCCCACCGCCCAGAAGGCTAGGTGCTTTATTCAGTTATGGGTTGTATCCCTTGAATGCACTGAACTATATCGACTCTCATGATCATAACAACATTTATAAGGTTCACAAATCCACTTCAAGGGAATCAGCATGCAGGGAGGTGCCCCAAGCATCCAAATATGAATCAATAAAATGCATTAGCATTCAATGG
This sequence comes from Strongylocentrotus droebachiensis, assembly GCA_035222895.1. Classification (NCBI taxonomy): domain Eukaryota; kingdom Metazoa; phylum Echinodermata; class Echinoidea; order Camarodonta; family Strongylocentrotidae; genus Strongylocentrotus; species Strongylocentrotus droebachiensis. Next base: position 157,920 of record JAVYIG010001203.1, read on the forward strand.
AATACATGTATTTAATTGTAAACAAAGGAATTTACTATAATTATGCATTGAGCAGTTATTACAGACTATAGAGAAATAGAGAAAGTTTGAATAATCATTGTTCAACCGAAAAGACCTTATCCTCGAATTACCAAAGTCATCTAATTCAAGAAAATGATACTGAAGAAAAACGTTTATGAAGATCGACGAAATAAGATTATAGAGAAACAGGATGAGGGGGGGGGGGGGGGGGCTTATCTTTTGTATCAATATACAATAGTGTGTGTTTTTATATTTATGAGCACTTATACGCAATATACCACCAACATTAATGTCATCAAAAAAATTAACTACCGGTAGATTAGATTATTCGAAATGGGAAACTACTGACATAGCGCCTTGCTAATGACATGACGGTTATCCGATTTTCCCTTCAAAAGTATCGAGGGGCTGCAGCCTTCTAGCCCCTGTCTCAAATACTCTTGGTGGAGAATGAGAGAAAGAATAAGGATGAAAATAAAAGATTTTTTTTTTTCGAAGAGTGTTATCATTATATATTATGGCAAGATTTATAATTATCTATAAGTTTTAAATGAAAGAGGGCGCAATATATATATATAAATAAAAGAACAAAATCAATCTTCGTAAATTTAGCGCAAACGCAATCGAAACTCGGGCAGACACTTGTTCGACGACGACCCGACGAATTTACTTGAAATATGGTTTTGTACCTATTATGGCATATAATTCGCTTATATCTGCTATTCCAAATGAATGGAAAGTTTGTGAACTATGTTACTCTATTTTTGCACGTAGTTATACTATTGCTTTGTCAGAAACAGATCAACAACTCAAATGGGAAAATGATCTGTCACTACATTATTATCAAATGACGAAATATGGAGGTCACATTTAATTTTTTTTAAAGTTGTATAGTAAGGGAACTTCAGATTGGCTACATCGATCACTGTGATGACTTCCCAGATGACTTCCCATTTGTTCCAACAACAAAAAACTATTTAAAATATTTATGTTTTTTGTCAAAATGTATGACTCGAGAGGGCCTTTTCTTTCTAGAGAACATACGATATTAAGATATCCATAATATGTTTTGAGGAGTGCCCCAAGGGAGAAGGGACTTTCAGGTTTGAAGAAAAGTCAATAATACGTCAGAATCCACTGACCAAATAACCAATTTGAGATACGCATAGCTTTAGTGATTTCATTTGTAAAAACATTCACGACTGTCTCATTATTGGTCCGTTTTACTTCAAATTTCGCCAATCTGATTCTGAACTTATTACGACAAGATTGGAGTGCTCTTTAATTCAATGTTTGTAATCGCATAATAGTCATGTATATATCCTAATGAACATTTACCAGAAATCGGAAGATGAATTTAAATACCTTTTTTTTCAATCTGTGTTTATTTGTGTTACTTCACCCCTTTATAAAAAAAATTTAAAAAAAAATTAAAAAAAAAACGAATCGCGTCACCTCATTTTCAAAATCATCATAGAAGGTTCACTCTCCATCACTCTGGCACTCAGCATTTGCTATGTATAAGCGTACGGGCACATTTGATTCTAAAAAATGACATTTTAATAGGGTTAAACAATATTATAATGAACACACTTGATAATACAAACAATAATGTATGCGGGCACCTCGCCAAGAAGTCCTACATACAACAATTCATATAATTATTCAGTCACCTCGATACACGAATATGAGGATATTCGGCCATCTCATTTCCCCAATGTAATTTTGATCGAAAAGATATGAAATATATTTGGGTACCTCGCTGTCAATAAGAAGAATATTCGGGCACTTCTTTGCCTCCAAATGGAGGTATTGAGGCACTTGGTTGGTGGCCTGAAATCTTCTTGTTTCTAAATGATGAGAGCGAGGAAGAAAGATTCTAAAATTACAAACTCACGTGGCTTCTAACCTTCGGTTTTCATTAAATTCTTGACCCTTTAATTAGAGTAGGAGAAAAAAAAGTTGCATTTTAAAATGAAAAAGACAAAAAATAGAAACTCTCTCTCTCTCCGTCTCTTTTCCCATATATCTTCTAAGTTCTATTTTCCACTCATATGTTAATTTCTTCTCAGCTAATTTCTTTCTTCTCGGCTGTACACTACATCAAAGACGCAGATCTGATCACCCCAAAGCGAATTTTCTATAACTTGACGATGGACTTCGTAGTAGGTCCATGATTTGACCAACAACAATAGGTATTACCAGGGAGGTGTGAGTTTGTACAGCTAATATGTACCTGTTATTACTGTACTGATGAATAACTTGCAAACTGTGTATGTTTAGTAGTGATCGGGTATGCCTTATTGTACCTTGACTGAACTTTATGTCGACCCTTTATCCTTAGTCTATTGTTTGAAACTATTAACAGAAATACTTATCCAGGAGTTTGCAGCATATATATGTATCTAATGACGCCCCTCAAACAGAACTAGAGCATGCATAGAGCTCCACACATTTCCGTACATGTTGATTTAGAATATGTCATACACTGTGAAATAAATATTTATATTCAATGTCCGTGATTAAAACCTTGGGACGTTTGCATTCAATACAATACCCAACGCGCTATTTTCCCCAGGCAAACCAGAAAATGCAATATTGGCAGAATTGCTTATTTAATAACCCACATAGGCCTCTAGTAATTGCAAGCCCCAAACCTGACTATGATTTTTTTTTAAATATTATCAATTAACACTGTTTCATGGATGGTATTTCATCAATCCATAAGTTATTATTACTACAGTGAAACCTGTATATAAAGACCATCCAAGGGAGACAAGAAAAGTGGTCTTTGTAGACAGGTTCCTTTTACACACCAAGAAACCATTTTCAAGGGAAACAAAAATATGGTCTCTGTAGATAGGTGGTCACTAAAGCAGGTTTGACTTTTGTACTATATATATTACTATTACGATTATCATCACCACAATCATCGTTGCTTAAACTATCAATTTTGAGATCGAATAAGCAAACATATTGCTCCGATTGTCTCATTTTCGCTCGCGTGAACATTGCCAGCACAAACCACTGACCTCTACCTCCTGAACGGATCATCGCCCATTCCCATTCACTATACGTTACGTACTAAAAGGCTGTTTTGTCTGACCGTTCATGAATATTCATGTTTTTGCTAAACTCGGCAAAATGTTTGCTTTTACTAAATTGAAAAATTACGGTGGGGGTTGGATGAAATGGACATAATGAAATAGGCAGAAGTGATCTATGATAATTCATGCTTTTTATGTTTCGTGTGCTCGACCTATAATCTTCAAATCGCTTGGCAAACTGAGTCCAAAGTTAGACTTGTTTCACATGTGTATTACAGGCAATGACGAGCTTGCAACCTATTCTGAAAAATTACGGTGGGTGAACTTTCAAAAGTCAATGAGACATGAGGGCTCCAATGAAAGAGCTAGTAATAACGTACGTCGGGGTGGATGTGCTTTTCGTTTAAACAAAAAAAATAATTGTTAACGATTTTTTTTTTTTAAACGTCTATAGGCTAACATGTTAGGCTGCTGACTCTGATCATGCTCTGACGATAGGGGGCGTTGTGAAATGAGACTAAACGGAGCCATATGGAGCTTGAAACTACTATCAATTCTCAACTCTGTTTGTTAAACAGAATAAAATTCACTCAACCCAGGAGCCTAAATTTGACATGGAGTAGTCTTTTACGACTTAAGTGAGAATAATCATTTCTATCAAACAATAATCGATAAGATTACAAAAAGAGAATCAATGAAATCGATAAGCTAGTAAGCAAATTTTGCACATACATATATATTTTTTAATTAAATCTCTGAGTACCATATTATGATGGAGATACTCTTTTCTTTTGTATGCGTATTATACTTATCCTCTTGAACATGAAATACTTAGATAACAAATAATAACGGATTGTTTGATGTTTTACATTGTTTTATAAATATGGTAAAGATAACGAGATTATGAACCAACTGTTACAGGGATGATATTTACAAACAATAAACATTGAGAGTCATTTTCTGTTTACAGGTTTAATACTCAATATGAAATCAAATCAAATCGTGACTTTGCTTTAACATAATCTGTTATTAGAGGTGTATTCACATAAATATAATATCTAAAAGGTATTCTCGAGCATAGTATCTCCTTATATCATCTCACGTTCACCTTCCTTGCCCTTAACCCCCCCCCCCCTGGTCTCACCTTATTGTTTGAAGCGCCTTTCCTTCCTCCTTGCACCCCCTCCCCCCCCCCCCCCCAATAATAACGCCACTGGCCGTTACTCTTTTCCAAGGGGGAAATTTGTACTGAAATGAGAGTGAGCTTTGGACTCTCTTCAGGAACAACGGTTACCTTAATCCCTGTCGTGACCAATAAGTACACAGCGCCCTCTGAGTTGGTCAACCCGTTTGACTTGCAGAGGTTCTTTCTTGAAGTCTACCATCGGAATATTTCTTCGAGTTATATCAATATTTTCCTTTAAACGAAATAAGTTTTGTAATATAGCTCTTTGATGTTGATCTCTTTTCAAACCATAATGATGATTTTCCGGATTAAATTTATTTTCATCTGAGCACATTGTTTTGCTTGGCACTTATTAAAAGGGATTAGGAGACATGGGTCGATATAAAAGGGTCACCTCTCAAATTGGAATAGGGGCAATTAGCAGATGTGAAAAGGGGGAACTGTAATAATGAAAAGATGGCATACAAAGGAAAACAGGCACTTGTCAAAATGAAAGGTGAGATTTGATTAGGTGCATTTATGAGAGGTGAAGGGGCACTTATCGGAGATGGTAAGGGTAGACTTCTTGTACCTGAAAAGGGGCACTTAACCCTTACTGTACTGGGGGGGGGGGGGGGCCTGGGAGGCCCCCCTCAACATTTTCGGAGATTGCGCCGCAACCGCTTGGAATTTTGCATTGTCGTTTCATGACTTTTTTCCCTCAAGTCTTACGCACATTTTGATACCATTTTCGTCGAAATCAGATATACCTGTAAGGCGTTACATAACAATTAGTATGCGCATGTCAGCACAAAATAAAAATCGCATCAAAATTTGCATAAATTATCATTATTAATTACATTAAAATAACTTTTTTGTGTTAAATAAGAAGTTTCATATGAATAATGAGTTATCACATTCAAAAAGTGGAGTTTGACACGTTTTCTGTAAAACGCATAAAATTAGCGCATTTTGCATAATTAATTAGGCTAACGACAACAATTTGCATATTCGGAAAAAACTAATTATACCATCTTGTTCCTTACGTAGATATATACAAACATGCAAATTTGACGGCCGGGATCATGGGGGGGGGGGGGGGGGCCTCCCAGCCCCCCCCCCCCCCCCCCCCCCAGTCAGTGGGTGCTCAAAATAGCCCAGTACAGTAAGGGTTAAGAGAAAGAAAATGGGCCCCTATTACAAAGGAAAAGAGGCATCTGTCAGATTTTATTAGAGGCATTTATCTGGGAAGTGAAATTCAATAAATATTTATGAGTGAGAAATCCTACCACTAAGAGAAAAAAAATCATACTCATTTAACTTGTAATGGCGAGAGGGATTGCTGCGATGTGCGTGGGTGAACGTTTAGGTTGAGCGGAAGGATCACAAGTGCAAAGGTTCAACATAATACTTCCTGTTATGAATGTCAGTGGGAATTTCCACCCCCCCAAAAAAACATACTCATACAACTGCATTGCTGAATGAGACATTATCATAATACGCCTCATCGAAAGCAGCTAGTCGCCATTAGAGCTACTTCGTAACGTAAGTTCTAAAGAAGAAGCGTACAGTAATGTCATAATGTTGTACCAGGTAGCTATAGGACCTATTAATTATGGAATGCATTATGTTTAACATTTTTCAGTGCAATAATAGCCAGCTGGGTATTTACAAAATATGTTACTCTTTTGATTGAGTTAGCTTGTTAATTAACCGATCTTTTTTCTAACTCTGTCAGGTCGTGTGCTTGAGATGTCAAAGATGGCTACTTCATTAGAGCAAATGCAGGCTGTCAATAATAAGAACCTCGAGTGTCCTATCTGCCTCAGCTTCTTCAAGGAACCCAAGAACCTGACCTGCTCCCATACCTTCTGCAAGGGTTGTCTTGAGACTCTCCTGGAGTCTAGTGGAAAGCTGTTGTGTCCTACGTGCAGGGAGGAAACTTCGGTTCCTGGTGGAGACGTGGGTAGACTGCAATCAAACATAACAGTCAGATCACTTGTTGAAGATGTGGAGACCCAGGGCCAGGTCTGTACCAACTATAATCAAGAAAACGAATCCTTGCAAAGAAAATTGAACAAATGTCGAAAACATCCGAACTACGATGAAGAATGTTTGTGTCTTAACTGTAACAAGTATGTCTGCAGCATGTGTGGCGTATTAGAGCATGCAAAGAATGCTCACACTATCCTAGAAGCAGGCGAACATGAAACTGAGCAAAAGAATCACGTCGAGAAACTTGCATCTAAAGCGGATGCAAAGATACGGAACGTTGACAAGTATTTCACTTTCATCGATGACCAGCGTAAAAGGCTGCACAACGTACAGGAACAACTTAATTGCGAAGTAGATGTGACTTTTGAGGAATTAGTTGAGAAATTGAAGGAAAGAAAGAGGGTATTGAAAAATTAAATTGAGCAGAAGATAGGGAAACTTAGGATTTCATTGGGAGACGTGGAGAAGCCGATTCGTAAGCAGATAGACGAGATTAGGAAGGTTCTGGTCTTGGTTAAGAATGGTCTTACTTTTCCTCTACAGACAGAGGCTCTGACCTCTCATAACGCGATGTGTCAACAGCTGGAAGGGCTTCTAAACCAGATTAGGCCAGATGAGGGGCTGCCCAGAAGAACTGCTGAGGAAGGTGAAAGAATTGGCTTCAGGAGTCAGGGATCGAAGGGACTCAAGTTGGGCCAGCTAAGACAAAAAAAAATCTATATCATGGGTTCTGCGCACGGAAGCTCGACTGCCTGATGGGAAAACCATGAGCGGGATGGTAATATCACCATCCAATGTGATGGCTGTTGGTTGTGACGTGGGAGGAATAGTCATATATTCTCCTGAGGGCATCATAAAAGATACCGTTCTGGAATCTATTAAAGTTGATGCCTTACACGTCATGCCTGATGGTGGATACGTCATACGCGACACTAAAAACAGAATTTCCTTGTACACAGAGCTTTGTGAAAAGCTTGATGTAACGTTTGAGACAATGAATGTTGTGAATGGTAGATTCGGCGGTCTCACTGTAGGCAAGGATGGGTTAATCTTCATAGGTTACAGTGTAAGCAAGAACATACAGGTATTTAAGCCAGAAGGGGTGAAGGCAATACGAGTGATAATGTGTAAGGGATTTTTACCAAGGCAGATGTTTGCGATGAAATCCAGTCCAGCGATTGTCGTTCAGAGTAGTTGTAATACGGTACAAGTGATCAACAATGTGTCTGGTGCTATCATTCATAGCATTAGCAAAGATGGTGAACGCGCTTTCCCTGCTGTGTGTCAGGATGGTTCAGTTATCATTGCATGGGTTAAGCCACATCAAGGTCTGCTGAGCATCGACCAGTACACAAAAGAGCTCAAATACATCAAAAGCATTCTCACTGATTTCAAGATAGCGAAATCATATAGTTGGGATTACTTTTTGCAAGAATTCAAGACTGGAGAGATTGCTTTCTGCACTGATTTTAGGCTTTACATCTTCCATGAGACATGGGAGTAAATTTCAGTTTTGCAGATGAAACGTGGAGTTGATCAAACTTACACAATCCAACCATTTTAGATTGTTATTCGGTCAAATGAAATAAATGCAGCATATAAACATTATCTACTCTTGCCTGGTCTCCGTTGTCACATCCCATAATAGTCACCAACATACTCGTCAGAATAACAATACATATTAAAGACCTCGTTGTCTTATTTGGATATTGGGTACCTCGTTGCCTAACGATTAGGATATATGGTGCACCTGTTGCCCGAATAATTATTATGAGATGATGGTTCATCGAATATCGGAAGTTTAAAACTCGCGAATGCAGCCCTCTCAATATATGTACATAGTTGCAAGTCTGTGCAGAAATGTGATAGTCCGTCTAGATTCCGCTCTATTATAATGCTTCATTTTGTTGACCGATTAATTTTGTTTTGTTCGTATCGTGTTTTGTTTAAATATGTAAGGTATTATAGATTAGGCAATTTGTCCAAGTTTGTTGACCTAATTTATACATTGGTTATCATGGTGAAGGCATAATTCTATTTTCGTTTCTTTGTTTGTTTTTGTTCCAAGGACATTTTGATAATTTAGGACATCATTTATTTTTATATAATCATCCATAATTGTTTACTGTATCTGTGGGGAAAAACTTTTTTAAGGGCCTTACTCTGTATAATCCCTAGTTTCCTTCCCCTATCTCTCTTTGCTTATCATGCATTTATAATTCATTTATTCATTCAGTCATTCACTCGGCTAGGTTTGTTGAAAGAAAATTCTTTGTAAATCAGTCCATATTTTTATTGTTCAAATTGTAATTAAAAAAACAATACTTTCACAAAAATTGGCAAGGATCAACAATTTAGATTAGAAAGGAAAAAGAATTGTGTAACATATTGCACCTTAAATTTATAATGAACATAACAAATCTGTTCAATTATAAAGACAGAAAACGAGAAAATAAAAGGAATCAGCTTGGGAACACGACAGAGAGAAGAGAGAGAAAAAGATAAGGGATCTTTTGAGAAAAGGTAAAAGATTTAAGAGTGCCATTTCATTTGTTTATGGTTCATGGTTTACATTCTAATCCTAATACAAGCGACTTAATGATATATATATATCGATACAAAATCATATATAAATACCTGTACTGTGTCCGTTGCAAGGTAAACAGAGTAGATATGACAATGAAACCGATGATTAAGTTTGGAACTATAGATCATGTTATACATCGCTACACTATACTGGTAGCAACTAGAAAGGAACAATCGCTGTATAAAGGGGGAGGGGGAGAAGGATTTTATTTCAGTCTATAGCCCAACGACGTGAACAGAACACACCTATGTTGTGAATTGCATGTTCAATTTGAATTAAATTGACCAATTTAAGGATTAATCATTTAATGTTATTTTGATTGGCTCCTTGTACTTTATGCTGTTATAGACTTAAAAAGTTTGGTATATATAAATAAACTATTTAAGCTATTATTTGTCGCATATGTATAACATGTATGTACGATATCTATTTAAATTCTTGAGAATTCCTTTGAATTGGAAAGGAAATCAGTGTATTATACCTGAATTTCTACTACATGTATTATATCTTGTTATTCTGATATGCATTAAAGTTAATATTTCCCTTCCTTACTAGGCATATGATTCTTTCATAGTAGATTAATTAACTCTCTTTTGTATCTTTGTAAGAGCATATTAGAGGCATCTCTGCATTATTGCGCTATAAAAACATAATTATTATTATGATGAAATTATGTCAGATATCACGTTCTATTGAAATTATTCTACATATTTCATGTTCAATCCACTTATATTTTCTTAAATAAAACAGAAGGAATAAACTCAAAGTATGAATTTGTCATCGATATTTCCAAAAAGTAGTCCTTTGTCCAGTGTCATTGGTGTGAAGAAAGAAAATCCCAAAGAAGTGAAAGACCCAGTCATGAAAGGTATTGATTTTCGATAATACATGGAGGAGGAGGAGGTATGTGGTAGCTTCTGTACATGATATTCGTATAATATGTCAGCGGTTATAATGGCAAGCGTAAAGGTCAGCAATCAAGACAAAATCCAAAATAAAAGAAGACGACTTTCGCCATGATAAAGATGTTCCATCGACATTAGTATGAGTAACAGACTATCCTTACTCCAGCGAATGACGTTATACTGTCTTCAGTATTCATTGCATCAATTAACTCGTTTCCGAGTTTTCGTCAAAATCTGAGGGCCTTTAAGTTCAATCTGCTTGCTTTTGCTTCGTCGTCGACAAAAGAATATTAACTCTTCGAGCCAAGATTTTCCGAGGGACTCGGTTATTTCCCCTTCACTAGTATATTTATCATGTTCAATAGTTGAATCGGAAGTTGAGTGTGATTTGAAAGCATCGTCCATATTAAAAGTCATCCTTATCTGTCGCCCTCTTGGTCAACATGCCATGGACTTGGAATTGATACAATACTCTTCTCACCAACAAAGCTCTCTGAGTTATAACCTCAATGATTGCATATGATAGGACGTATATAATAATAATACTATTATCTATAAATAATAAGGACGATGATCATGCATGATAAAAAATAATGACAATAATGATACTAATAACGATAATAATAATAATAGTAATAATTCTTGTATTAGTTATTACGATAATGCAGATGATTATGATAATAATAACAATAATGATAAATATAATAACAATAATAACAATAATTATAAAAGTACTTGTATTAGTTATAATAATAATGATAATAGTTATTGTACATTTAACATTTAGGGCTCAAGTGGGTCTTTCTTTCTAGAGGATTATGCTATCCGTGAAATATATTTTGAGTCGTGCCCAAAGAGAGAAGAGACTCTCAAGTTTGGAGAAAAAACCCTGAAAATAATGATTTTGTGTCAACGACAAACGGAAGAGATTTTCATGAATACGTCACAATCCACTGACCAAATAGCCAATTTGAGATTCGAATAGTTTTAGTGATCTCATATGTCAAACATTAACAACTGTCAAACATTAGTCCGTTTTATTTCGAACTTTCACCAATCTGATTCTGAGCTTATGACGAAGATTGGATTGCCCTTTGATACCATGTTTCTGAGCGCATGGTACTGTATGGATCCTAACAAAGAGATACCAGAGAGAGGAGAGATAAAGATGAAATGTAGAGAAAGAGAATTTTGATGCTCATTACCATCTGTGTTAAGATGAAGAGAATATCATCACCCGACATTTGACGATTCTACAAGTAACCTTGCTCAAGATAAAACACATTGTGTTATGGAACTGATGTTAAGTGTTTTTTTTTCTTCTTCTTCTGAATTTATGTCCTGTAAACGACATGGGTTTTCTCATGGACCCTGGATTATTTAAGACAAAGAGAGCGAGAGAGAGAGAGAGAGAGAGAGAACAGAGTGACTTTGCCTGGAAACCACAGAAACTTATTTACAATTCATATTAGTCATACCAACACTCTTTATACCATGTCAGAGTATCGTAGGTGAATGAGATATTCCATACGCCTGGGCTTCTAAAAAGGGTAACAAAATACAGAAAAACACATTTAAAAGGAACTCTCTGAAAGGAAACGTACCTTGATCGAAAATGTTTGTTATAATGTTTACTCTGGTAGGTTTTACAATATTTTTTTTGTGATCACTGATTGTAACCTGAGGAGCGTGGGTGCTTAGAAGCTCAAAAACACGTTTGTCGAATAGATTCTTTAGAGTAAAATTACAATGGGAAACTATTTGAACTGTAAGCATGTCCAAATTTGGGTACTAGTTCGTTCCGCTTTGATACAAACATTCCTCGCTAATATAATATAATACTCAAACAGACATGAATCTGAAGTGAAGAATTGAAACAATATTTTGGCTTTTGTTTATGACACTTTACCCGATATTCAGGTTCACCATCCTTATGCCTAGGTCACATATAAACCGGGCCCCGTACGATTTTCCGTACCCGGCGGCTTGCCGTGGATTTAGAGACCGTACGGGAACCGTTCGATTTTCATTTCTACGGCATGTGTGGTCACATATTCTGCGGCGCCCGGGAGGTGCCCGGAGAAAATTGGTCGGGTGAAATGCAAGGCGCCCGTAAGGATGCCGGCCGGTAAGCTTACGTGCTCCGTTCGATGAGCAGGTGCACCCGTGGCTCCCGGAAGGTGCCCTGCCGGGGCCCGGCCGGGGTCCTCAAGGTGTCTTGTCGGGGCCCGGCCGGGGTCCTCAAGGCGCCCGGCCGGGTCCCGTGCGGTGCACTGAACTATGTGTCCTCTGACATCCGCACCTCCTGTATTTAAAGCTGCGTTGTACATTTTGAGGGGCCCGCACGGGCAATATTCATTTCAAATTGCCCCCGGACGGCAGACGCCCGGTGTTGTGCATATTACCCGGGGCTCTTGAGGGGCCCGTGAGGGAGCCGTAGGGTACACGTACGGCACCCTTTAGCACCGCAGGGTGCCCGTAAAGATTTTTCATCAGAATTGACCCCACAAAATCGTGAGGGGCCCGTCCGGACACCGTGCGGAGCCCGCACGGGACCCGTAAGGTGCCCTGCGGGCCCTTCACGGGCTCTCTACGGCCTAACGGTCAGATAAAAACGCCGGGAGAATTGGGAGCAGCCGACTCAGCACCACGGCGCCCGTACGGCTTCAAAAACTGTCCCGGCGCCCGTAGGATCTTTACGGTAGCCGGCCGGACACCGGCCGAAAATTCCTAAAATGTCTGATTTTACTCGCCGTACGGGCCCCAGAGTGTATATGTGAAAGCCCCATACCAAGATTTGAAATTCATATTTAAGTAACATAATGTAATTCATGAAAATAGTGAAAACCCTGAAACTTAAATGGCTAACTACATTCATGCACACAAGTCATGCAAAAGAATACACCCATACACACACACACACACACACACACACACCCACACACACACACACGCACACACACGCACATACATACTTTTTACAATAATTTTTTAAAGATATTTTTTATTATTTTCTCTCAAATCAATTTTGTTGTCTATTCCCCCATTCCCTCCTCAGTTAAAAATACTCACAACACCCTTTTCCACACACTACTACCCCCCTCACCATGAGACACACGAAAAACACAGACGACACATACACACCACTCGACCACACTTCCACACATGTACCACACACTTTTCCTAGCCTCCTCAGAATACCCAAAATTGGAATGACAGAATAATAGAAATAATCAATTTAACAAAACAAGTTATATATTATTAAAACGAGGCAACAATATTAAAAGTGTTAAAAGTTCATGCAAACTTCACTTGTTCCTACTTCTGTACATGTAAGGCTAATTTCCCTGCCCTCCCTGTAATATTGTTTTCTGCTTCACTAACTTCCAACAGTTCTTTTTGAAAATCACCCATAAACAATAATACGGACTTTCCCCTGCATCTAAATACCCAATATTTCGTTGCAAAAATAATTATATTAAATATCTTATTCGTGGGGAATTACCGGACAACCCTTATTGAATATCCACCCAGTCAACATACATTAATTCCCTTAGATCAAAGTTAACTATTACATTCTGCCATAACCTTCGAACATGTACACACTTCCAGAACAAGTATAAATATGTTTCAATCTTTTGCTTACAAAATGGGCACAAGATATCTTCAACAAAGCCGAATCTAAATAAGTGTTCTCTAGAAGCAGTTTATACTGAATTTCTCTTAGTATGTAATAACAAGAGTAACTTTCCTAGGCCTACTAAATATCTCCCTATATACCTCATTTGAAAAATCTGAAAATCTCCGTCCATCGTGAATCTTCAAAACAAATACATTTTTAGCTTCTCTATAAAATATTCATGAACCTTCCTCGATAATAAATCTCTGAGGAGCTTCACAGTACTGTTAAACTGGATTAAAATATCATACTATTTTACATCCAATAAATACACATTTTACTTTTTACTTTTTACATACACACCACATCAATACGTTCCCCTTCACCCACACTCACAACCCCTAGGGCTGGGAATAAAAATGACAAAGCTGAGACAAAGTAAGGCTAAGTCTACATTATGCTTCCATATATTTCCCTACTTCATTCGAATTTCATGAATGTTTTCTCAAAGATTATGAGGCAATGATCGTTCAGTTTATTAAGTTTCTTCTTTTAGTATAAATTTCCTTAGATTAAGATTTTAATAAATAGGCACATTATAAAACAAACTCGAATGTTAAAAATCAAAACATTATTAAATAACGGCTGGGAATTAACCAAAGCCTGGCATTCTCTTACCCCACTCCCCTTATAACATGTTTCTATTTACAAAAGAAGATTTGGAATTGTCGAGATTTGTTAAAGTGTAGTAGACTTAAATGATTGAAAGATGCAATGGCAGTTGATATATATTGAAGTCCCTCTCTCTCCCCCCCCCCCCATCGTCATTTAAACTATTTGTGTTTCTGTCTATGGGAACAGACTACGGTTTCCACTTGAGTGGATTGCCCATGCCACCTTATCACGTGATTATTTGCGTCATAATGCTTATCAGGACCGACTCACTGAGCGAGAGATATGTATTATTTTGTTTGGTTTGTTAGCTCTAGTTATTGTATTTCCACTGGTTTCGTTTTAGGATCCCATGATCCAACTTACTTGCATCAGGGACCTGCTTATAGTGTCACGTCACCAGACGGTGAAATACAGCCCCACGTACACAGCTAATGTCTTTCATTCCATGCGGGTTATCCGTCACTACATGGACATCTGATGGAACAAAGTACATTTGTGAAAAGGGAATCTGCATTAGATTGAATTCTAGATCATTTTCTTCGACACACTGCATGTTTTGACATCTGTCAAACCGGATTCATATTAAACCAAGATACAAGCTCTCTTCTTATCTCGCGAAAAAGACATTGTAAATGCCTTTATCACACGTTCTAGAATAGACCTCTCATGTCACTTGTTGCCGATTGGATTTTTTTTCATTTTTCTGAGTAGTGGACTCGACACCTCGTTTCACGATTCATTTCGCATTCAGCAGGATTTAGGCAAACAGTGAGTATAATATATAATTGTTGACTCGTTACCTCTAAATTGTGTTTATCTAAGCAATAGCCACTATATAAGCTCATCGGAATAGAGTTACATACAATCGAAGTATATATATTGCAGAAACCATACTAGTTAGTAAATATCGTAAACAATTTTGACTAAATGTTTTTAGTATTGTGAGAATGATGAGAAGATGAACTACACCCACGTTAACATGTGTTAAGTTTCTTAAGTCTACCCTTGGCTATAGGGATAAGGCCTTTTGGCTCTGGTAACGTATAAAACATCATCTTGTTCGACTCGGTTCCCCAAAACACCCTGTACGATAGGGGACTTTGCATTTAAAGATAAACTTTAGTACTGGTAATGCGATTGCATTGTGAAAGAAAAGGTGTGGAAAGGATCAGAAACAGTTGATCATGTAGCATGTAAGTATTGGTGTGCACTGCAAGGTTCTGGAGTCATCAAAATCATAATAAATTTGACCGAGTCTTGGTAAAGTAACAAGCACATACACAGAAAGCTATGTATGGGACAACACGCATGGTGTCGGGGTTGGTACTACCTTGATTCCTTGTCTTTCTATGCTCATTACTCAGCCAGTATACATTTTCTTCCAAAATTGTTTGGCACATGTCATTTATTTGTAATCTTTAACATTCAGTGTAAGTTTCGTTTGATTCTGTGAGAAATATTTTTTTTTTTTTTTACCAGTACTCAAGTTTATCTTTAATGAACCTATACAGTGTGAGTCAAAAAAAAGTTTACACCTAGCAAATTGCTAATTATTTTAAAAATCATCTATGAACAGTAAATTATTATACATCTTATAAAAGAGTGTTTTATCCCACATAATTTGGTATCATTTTTGTGTGGTATGTGTTCACGCTTGGATGACCATGAGGCATTGTTTGCGAGAGTGCAAAATTCGACTTGCGCCAAGTTGCTTATGTGATGTTTGAATAAAACATTTGGGATTTGGGTATTAATTCGGTCTTTGCAGAGCCAAATAACATCCCTAACAAAATTAATCATGCCACACATATCAAATATCGAATATCAAATATCAACGAGCATTTGTGCGCGTGTGTGTGGGTGCGTGTGACTTTGTCCTTTGCAAAATGCATATGCAATGCATTTCATTTGATACATTCATTTCATTCTCTCACTCCGCTTATCCCAACATAATACATACTGTATAGGCATCACTTTGGCGCAAGTCGATTTTTGCACTCTCGCAAACAATGCCTTCTGTTCATCCAAGCGTGAACACATACCACACATAAATGGTACCAAATGATTTGGGATAAAACATTATTTCATAAGATGTATAATAAATCACTGTTCATAGATGATTTTAAAAATAATTACCAATTTTCTAGGTGTAAACTTTTTTTTTGACTCACACGGTATATAAAAAAGGGTCTTTCCATTGAAGACTTGTTGTTACTGTTGTTGTTGTTGTTGTTGATGATCATGGTGATTATTCGTGATCTCATGTCGTTAGAGAACAAATTCAACATTCTGGCAATGATCTGCAATTTGCATAATTTTTCAAGCACAATGTTCCATGATGATGCATGGCAGGCATATACCTAGCTTCTGAAGGAAGTAGGATTTACTTCTGATGTTTATTTTGTAATGTAATGTTATATATTTGTACTAAAGGTCAAGTACAGATCGGAATAGTTGTTACTGAATATTGACAAATTTCACAATTACGTGATAATTGCATGGTAATCTCAGGTTAGTCACATGCAAAGTATCATAATATACATGATATAACGAGCATGTATTGTATTTGTCTCTTTTTCCTATTTTCGTTAACTATACAATAAGTCTAGTTTTGAAAGTATCTGCAGCTGAAATTTCTATTCTACTGCATCGAATTATCATTGAAATAATTAATAATCTCTTACGTCTTTTCTTAATTTCTTAGTCATAATTGACACTAGGCCTTATTATACAACATGTTAAAGGGGACGAAAGTCTGAAATTATGTGGCATGTGCCCCTCTGCCCCCCCCCCCCTCCATCCGGACCCGCCACTGTTGTAGTATGTTTATATTCGGATTAGGACATTTCTTGACATTTTTACCTCTGACATTTTTACCTGGCATCCCAAGCTAATCCAATACAATCCGGATATTTATAAAGCGCCAATATCTAGTTGCCTAATCTTAGATGCTGAAGAGACTTAAAACTTCCAAAAATGTATGTTTATGATTCACCCACATCTATTTGTAATATAGAGCAACATCTAGCGATTTAATTGATGTTTTAAGACAAACAAATTTTCTTGTTTTCTACAACAACAAACTAAATTCGTAACATCATCGTCTCAACAGTACGAAGTCGGCACATATTTTAGGGAATAAATATGTTACATAGCTTTAATGTCGTACCTATCTTATTAGAGAGAAATATTTGTATCAAAGCAGAACGCAGTAGTTCCCAACTTTGTATAAATAGTTTTCCATTGTAATTTTACTCGAAAGAATCGATTCGACAAACAGGGGCGGATCCAGCCGGCGGCAGGGCAGGGGGCCCAATTCGTGAGAAAATATTTAGCGGCGAAACAGCCATCCGGTGAATAATTTTGCCCAAAAAAATTGAAGATCCGTCATTGTCGACAAACATGTTTTTGAGCTTGTAAGCACCCACGCTCCACAGGTTTAATACAATCAGTGATCACAATAATTCTTTAGTGTAAAACCTACCAGCGTGAACATCACTACAAATGATTTCAATCAAGGTACGTTTCCTTTCAGAGTGTTCCTTTCAAATGTGTTTTCCTGTTTCTGTTACCCTTGTTAGAAGCCCAGGCGTATGCAATATATTATTCACCTACGATACTGTGACGTGATATAAAGAGTGTGCCAGTCCGCATATCATGGTATGACTAATGGGGATTGGACATAGAATTGTGTGGTTTTCAGACAAAGTCACAGTTTTCTTAATCTCTCTCTCTCTCTTTGTCTTAAATCATCCTTTAAAATATAATTCTTTTTCATCATGATAACATAATAATTCGATTCACTTTATACATGTACAATTCTGAAATTAATAGTTATAATATGAGGCAAACTATAACCCTTTCTCTTACTACCGAAGCCCAAACAAAACACCATCCCATACAAAGGTCTTGCAAATGAACACACACACGCACCACAACAACGTGTTCCCATTTACCCACACTCACAACCAACATGGCTGGGGACAAAAATTACAAAGCTGAGACAAAGTAAGGCTAAAGGCCTACATTATGCATCGATATTTTTTTCTGCATCGTTCGAATTTCGTGAACGACGCTTTTCTCAAACATTGTAGGGCAATTATCGTTGAGTTTAAGTTCTTAATCTTTAAATAGTATACATTTCCTTAGATTTAGATATAATAAATTAAGCTATTATGTAAATACTAAACTCGAATATAAAATGTAAACATAATAAAATAGTGAGTAGAAATCTGACCGCACATAAAGCAATGTGTCAACAGCTGGAAGAGCTTCTAAACCAGATTAAGCCAGATGAGGAGCTGCCAAGAAGAACTGCTGAGGAAGGTGAAAGAATTGGCTTCAGGAGTCAGGGATCGGTTGGACTCCAGTTGGGCCAGCTAAGACAAAAGAATTCTAAATCATGGGTTCTGCGCACGGAAGCTCCCCTGCCTGATGGGAAAAACATGACCGGGATGGTAATATCACCAACGAATGAAATGGCTGTTGGTTGTGGCGAGGGAGGAATAGTCATATATTCTTCTGAGGGCATCATACAAGATACCGTTCTGAAAGCTGTTAAAGTTAGTGCCTTACACTTCATGCCTGATGGTGGATACATCATACGCGACACTGATAACAGAATTTCCTTGTACACAGAGATTTGTGAAAAGCTTGATGTAACATTTGAGACAATAGAAGGCGAATATGGCGGTCTCACTGTAGGCAAGGGTGGGATCATCTTCATAGGTAACAGTGTAAGCAAGAGCATACAGGTATTTAAGCCAGAAGGGGGGAAGGCAATAAGAGAGATAACGTGTTAGGGATTTGTACCATGGCAGATAGTTGCGATGACATCCAGTCAAGCGATTCTCATTACTAATGTGTTAGACAACGACGTACACGTGATCAACAATGTGTCTGGTGCTATCATTCAAAGATTCAGCAAAGATGATTATATCCCTTACCCTGCTGTGTTAGGATGATTCATTTATCATTGCATGGGTTAAGCACTATTTGGGTCTGCTGAGCATCGACCAGTACACAAAAGAACTCAAATACATCAAAAACATTCTTACTGATTTCAAGATAGCGAATTCACGTGATGGCTGTTTGCAAGCGTTAGAGACGGGTGATATTGCTTTTTGCACTAATGATAGGTTTTACATCTTCCATGAGACATGGCAGTAAGTTTCAGTTTAGCAGATGAAACGCGGAGTTGAAAAACTTACAAAACCCAACCATTTTAGATCGTATTTGGTAAAATGGAATACATGCAGCATATAGATATTATCTACTCTTGCCTGGTCTCCGTTGTCACGGCTCATAATAGTCACCAACATACACCAGATAAAAACACATATTGAACACCTCGTTGTCTTAATAGAGGATATTTGGGCACCTGCTGCCCGAATTATTATTATGAGATGATGTTTCATCGAATGTCGAAACTTATAAACTGCCAGATGCAGTCCTTTCAGTGCCCATGTCTTGCAAGCCTGTGCCGAAATGTGATTTTAATCAAATAGTTAGTTTAGATTCCGCTCTTGTATAATGCTATCATAATGTTGACTAATTTCATTATGCCGTCGACAGTAGACTATGTAACGTTTACGCTAATGAATTATCTAGGCGTTGCGCTCTTTATTGCAAATTGCATTTATTTTAAAGACAGATGTAGGTAGATAATCAAAACCAAAGACGAGGGGATGGGGTAGGACACATTTTCTAATCGACTGAAAGCATACATTGCAAATATAATACACAGTCATGCATATTCCCGCTATTACTGGTGATGAACGGCTGCCTTCTTCCAATGATATTTGTAATACTGAAAAGATTCTCTAAGTGTTCATGGTATAGTGGCAACGTAAGCAAATTATTGTTCTCAAAGTATTACAATGTATCCGAAAAAGTTTGTTTCTAATTAGTGCAAGGTATTAGAGATATGTAATTTGTATAAGATTGTTAACCCGTTGACTCCTGAATTATCTAATTCCCATAGACTTAATACAGGGACCACCAGGTTCCAGTAAGCAATGGATTAACTTATTTCATATATTGGTTTTCATGGTGAAGGCATCATTCTATTTTTGTTCTTAAGGACCTTACTCTGTACAATCCCCAATTACCGTACCTTCCTCTATCTCTCTTTGCTTATCATGTATTTATAATTCATTTATTCATCCAGTCATTCATTCGGCTAGGTTTATTGACAAAAAATTGCTTGTAGATCAGTCCAAAGACTGATACATTCAAAATTTAGATATTTGTATGGTTCAAAATTATTCATAAGAATACAATGCATTCACCAAAATTGACAAGGAACAAAAGTTAAGATTAGATATGAAGAAAAATTGTTAGAAATATTGCACCTTAAATGTATAATAAACTTAAGCAGATATTTCCAATTATGGAGATAGAAAACGAGAAATGGAAAGGACAAGCTGGGGAAAATGACAGGGAGACGAGAGAGAGAAAGATGAGGGATCTGTTGAATGAATGTCAGACAATACAGGTATTTAAGCCAGAAGGGGGGAAGGCATTAAGAGAGATAAGGTGTAAGGGATTTGTACCATGGCGGATATTTGCGATGACATCCAGTCAAGCAATTGTCGTTAAGAGTACATGTAGTCTCAGCTATCAGTGTCATGTACAAGTGATCAACGATGTGTATGATGCTATCATTCATAGCATCAGCAAAGATGATGATATCCCTTACCCTGCTGTGTGTCAGGATGATTCAATTATCATTGCATGGGTTAAGCACGATCAGGGTCTGCTGAGCATCGTTCAGTACACAAAAGAGCTCAAATACATCAAAAACATTCTCACTAACTTCAAGATAACGAAATCATTTATCCGTAATTCCTTTTTGCAAGCATTCAAGACGGGAGAGATTGCGTTCTGCACTAATGATAGTCTTTACATCTTCCATGAGACATGGGAGTAAATTTCAGTTTTTCAGATTAAACGTGGAGTTGATCAAACTTACAAAACCCAACCATTCGAGATTGTTATTCGGTCAAATGGAATACATGCACCATATACAAATTATCTACTCTAGCATGGTCTCCGTTGACACAGCTCATAACAGTCACCATTCACATACAACACATAAAAATATATATATTTAGTCACCTCGTTTTCTGAGTAGAAGGATATTTGGGTACCTCGCTACCCAATAATTAGGATATAATATGTGGCACCTCTTTGCCCGAATAATTAGGAGATGCAATAATGCAAGGTATCATGCAATTTTTCCAAGTTTGTTTACTCAAACCATGTTTGGTTTATCATGGTTAAGGCATAAGTCTGTGTTTGTTCCTTTGTTTGTTTGTTTTAAGGACATTTTATAATATAGAACATTGAAGTAATTATCCATAGCAATAATTATTATGATTGTTTACTTTATCTGTGCGTAAAAACTTGCTTATGCGCCTTATTATTATGTACATTCCCTGATTCCCGTACCTTCCTCTATCTCTCTTTGCTAATCATGCATTTATAATTCATTTATTCATTCAGTCATTCATTCAGCTAGGTTATGTTGAAAGAAATTCTTAGTAAATCAGTCCAAAGACTGATAAATTCAAAATTTACATATTTTTATTATTACAATTATATTTAAAAAAAACAATACATTCCAAAAAATTGACAAGGAACACAACTTAGGATTATACATGAAGAAGAATTTTAAAACATATGTCATCTCACATTTATAATAAACATTACAAAATATTCCAATTATAAAGAACGCAAACAAGAAATGAAAAGGAACAAGCTGGGGAACTCGACAGAGAGAAGAGAAAGAGAGAGATAAAAAGATGAGGGATCTTTTGAGAAAAGGTAAACAAATTAAGAGTGCCATTTAATTTGTTCATGGTTTACATTCTAATCCTAATACAGGCGCATTAACGATTAGCTTTTAATTATTGGGTATATAAATGTATATATATATATATAGGCGTGAAGAAAAAGGTCTAGGAACGTGAGACGTAGCTGTACTTTACAAGTTTATTACGAGCTTTCGGCTTGTGAGGCCTTCTTCAGGTTCTGAAGTGCAACCACATACAAAAACAAATACATCGAATGAACAAATAGTTGAGAATTCTCGCACTTTTATATGTATATATATGGTTAAAAAAATATATATACATATGTAAATACTTGTACTATGTCCGTTATATTAGGTAAGAGAGTACTGACAGTGAAGTTGATACCGATGATTTAGTTTGGAACTATAGATAATGTTTTACATCATTACACTATATACTGGTAGCGAAGAACCGATGCTGTAAAGCAGGGGATAGCTAGAGTCTATAGCCCACCGATGTGAAAAGAACGTACCTATGTTGTGAATTTCATGTTTAATTAAAATTAGATTTACTTATTTAAGGATAAATTACTTGTTTTATTGATTTGCTTCATGTACTTTATGCCGCTAGACTTATAATGTTTGTGTATATAAATAAACTATTTAAGCTATTATTTGTAGCATACGTATAACATGTATACATGTACGAGATCCATTGAAGTTGTTAAGAATTCCTTGTCATATTTTGAATTGGAAAGGAAATCAGTGTATTATACCTTAATTTCTTCTACATGTATTATATCTTGTTATTCTGATACGCATTAAAGGTAATTCCCCCCCCCTTCCTTACTAGGTATATGATTCTTTTATAGAAGATTAGTTAACTTTCTTTATTATCTTTGTTAGAGCATAGAAACATCCCTGCATTATTGCGCTATAAACGCATAATTATAATTATTGTGAAATTATGTCAGTTATTATGTTCCATTCAAATTACGCTACATATTTCATTTTCAATTCAATTGTTTTCTTAAAGTGAATGGAAGGAATAAACTTGAAGTTTGAATTTGGTCGCAGATATTTCCAGAAAATAGTTCTTTGTCTAGTGTCATTTGTGTGAAGAAAAAAAATCCAATAGAAGTGAAAGACCGAGTCATCAAAAGTATTGATTTAAGAGAATTCATGCAGGAGGTATGTGAAAGCTTCTGTAGATGATATT
Source organism: Strongylocentrotus droebachiensis (assembly GCA_035222895.1). Lineage (NCBI taxonomy): Eukaryota > Metazoa > Echinodermata > Echinoidea > Camarodonta > Strongylocentrotidae > Strongylocentrotus > Strongylocentrotus droebachiensis. The sequence continues at coordinate 180,948 of JAVYIG010001203.1, forward strand.
CGTATAATAGGGACTTTTAGATTCTGCACGACAAGAACGTTAACTGCCCTTTTAAGGCAATGTGACGTCCTTTTAAGGCACTGGCAGTGACGTCACATTGACTTAACAGGGCAGTCCACGTTCTCGTTGTGCAGAATCTAAAAGTCCCTATTAATGTCAGTGGTTATAACGACAAGCGTAAAGGTCAGCGATCAAGAAGAAATCGAAAAAAGAAGACGACTTTTTCCATGATAAAGAAAAAAAAAACTTTTAAACTAAGACCCCACCATCTTCCAAACTAAGACCCGGTTGCGTTATTTTTTTATGCGGCACAGATTTGGACGTTTTTTTAAAAGGGGTCTTGATTTACAGACTAATACTAGTGGTCGTGTGTTTTTAAAAGTGTTACATGTAATCCACTACCGTATGGAAAATCATTACATCAACAATTAAAATGAAATTGGAAATCTGAAGAGGAGGCAGCACGTCAATAAGGAGAACACTAGAAATACAATCGTGTCACAACGATGTGCGTGCAATAACGCCGTGTTTCTACGTGTCGAACGAAAGAGCTTCTCTCGGACTATCCAGAGCAATGTGTACGAAGTCTTTAGCTTCTGTAATATTGGAGACAGGTAGGGCGAAAGAAAGGCTTCAATAGTGACCTTGATTGGATGGTAGTGACTATGCCTACGATGTTTGAAAGAAATTGGGATAGGGGAAAGAACCTAGAAAGGGCTCGCAAGCACTGCGTGCAAAAACAAATGGGATTAGTTGCATGTTCGTCAAATCAATCAAGCTCGTTCTAGGGGTCAAAAGCGTGAACCCGATTTGCCCCATAGACAATGCGTGTAATGCATGGGCGGAAAACATACAGGATCTGTATTATGACCGGAGTTAAATTGTTTTTTCTCTCTCTCTTTATGTCTCTTTATGGGCCGTATATGGTATCATTGGAAAGAGAATTTCATGGTTGTTATTGTAAACTACTCTCTTTTTTTCTATGATAATCCTATCGAAACATGTGATGTAAAATAGATTTAAAGGACAAAATGGCGTCTTAAATGGCCCCCTTGACTACTTTCAAAAATCCGGCCACAAGGTGCCCTGCGTATTGCATCTCGGAATGTCATTGCAAATTTTCAACGAAAAAAAAGGATGTTTAGGGGGCGAAAAGTAGTCTGAAAAAATGACGTCATGGCCGATAAGTGTTATAATCGGGCGGAATTCGTATAGTGACCCTTGTTCAAATGCGATTTACTCACAATTTTCTGTGTAAACATATACCATACTTGGTATCATTCGAAAGGGCACTTCATTGCGGTCAGTTTGACACCATTGTCATCTGCACGCAATGTACTGCACGCATTAAAGGCGCTATTACGTAATGCATAGCAAATTCATCATTTTTGGCGATAACTTTGCGCTGACGTTATTAAAATTTACCAAACTTGGCAGACAGTTGTCACGTATATGGATACATGTGTCTGCCAAGGTTCAACGACGTAGGTATAAAGATCGCCATTTTAGAGCAAGTTGAAGTTATTTTGGAATTTTCTTGAAAATGGCGAATTTGGAGGGCAATTTTCGCAAAGTTGGTCAGTGATAGGGTATATAATTTTGTATATGGCTGGAAAGGGCATATCTTCAAGTATCTAAATCCAAAAAAGGGTACGGGTTTGCTAAGCCATTATGGAGATACGACCACAGAGAGAAAGCCAATTCCCAGAACTTTAGAGGGCGCTATTTATGTTGTGCAAGCCCATTGGAGCGTGAAATTTAGCATGGCTATGTGCAATTATGAGATAAAGATACTGTGAGATTTAAATACAAAACGGAATTTATATGAGAAAGTTATGGCAGTTTTAGATATTTTAGGGGTCCATTTTTCAAGAACTAGAGAGATTTTTGACGGAGTCGGTTTTAGATTTGAATTTCGAGTATGAAGATGGCATTTTGAAGGTCAAGTCATGTGTCGCAGATGAAAGAACATCTCTCAGACTATCTAGAGGAATTTGTTAGAAGTTTGTAGGATGAAGGATAGTGGAGACAGGAAGAAAGAAAGAAAGGCCTTAAAATGGACCAGAAACGGACAAAATGGCGCCTGGACGGTTATGCATGAGTGATTTCGAGAATCGAAGAATGTAGTGACCTTGATGAGATGTTAGAGACTATGCCTATGAAATTTGAAAGGAAAAGGACATGAGGAAAGCACCTAACTAGGAATAACAAGCACTACGTGCAAAACGAATGGGATTCCGGACGACAAGAAGAAGAGGAGGAAGTAAGAATACTAGAAATGCAATCGTGTCACAACGATGTGCGTGCAATGACGCCATGTTTCTACGTGTCAAACGAAGGAGCTACTCTCGGACTATCCAGAGCAATATGTAAGAAGTATGTAGCTTCTGTGATAGTGGAGATAGTTAGGGCGAAAGAAAGGTCATCAAAACGGCCCGAAACGGAAAAAAATGGTGCCTGGACGGTCACGCATGAGGGTTTTCCGGAGAACGAAGAATTTAGTGACCTTGAAGGAATGCTAGAGACTACGCCTACAAATTTTGAAGGGAATTGGAGTAGAGGAAGGGATCTAGAAAGGGCTCGCAAGCACTGCGTGCAAAACCAATAGGACTTGGTGCATGATGAACATGTTACGACGCGTGCTTTGGCACGAACGGCCACCCATACTAACACCAAAAAAATGACGTCATGGCCGAAACGTGTTGTAATAGGGCGGAAACTCGGCGGAATTCGTATAGTGACCCTTGTTCAAATGCGATTTACTCACAATTTTCTGCGTGAACATATACCATACTTGGTATCATTCGAAAGGGCACTTCAGTGCGGTCAGTTTGACACAATTGTCATCTGCGCAAAACGTACTGCACGCATCAAACGCGCTATTACGTAAAGCATAGTAAATTCATCATTTTTGGCGATAACTTTGCGAAGAGGGCATTACAATTTACTAAACTTAGCATACAGTTGTCACGTTTTTGGATACATGTGTCTGCCAAGTTTCATTGATGTAGGTATAAAGATCGCCATTTTAGAGCAAGTTGAAGTTATTTCTCAATTTTCCTGAAAATGGCGAATTTGGAGGGCAATTTTCTCAACTTAGGTCAGTGATAGGGTATATAATTTTGAATATGGCTGGAAAGGGCATAACTTCAAGTATCTAAATCCCAAAAAGGGTACGGGTCTGCCAAGTCATAATGGAGATACGGCCACAGAAAGAAAGCCAATTCCCAAAACTTTAGAGGGCGCGATTTATGTTTTGCAAAGTCATTGGAGCGTGAAATTTGGCATGGCTATGTGCAATCATGAGATAAAGATACTGTGAGATTTAAATACAAAACGGAATTTATATAAGAAAGTTATGGCAGTTTTAGATTATTTAGGGGTCAACTTTTCAAGAATTTGAGAGATTTTTGACGGAATCGGTTTCAGATTTAAATTTAGAGTACGAAGATGGCATTTTGAAGGTCAGGTTATGCATCGCAGATGAAAGAACATCTCTTAGACTATCTAGAGGAGTTTGTTAGAAGTTTGTAGGATCTAGGATAGTGGAGATAGGAAGGAAGAAAGAAAGGCCTTAAAATGGACCAGAAGCGGACAAAATGGCGCCTGGACGGTTATGCATGAGTGATTTTGAGAATCGAAGAATGTAGTGACCTTGATGAGATGTTAGAGACTATGCCTATAAAATTTGAAAGGAAAAGGACATGAGGAAAGTACCTAACTAGGAATAACAAGCACTACGTGCAAAACGAATGCGATTTCCTGACGATAAGGAAGAAAACGAAAACAAGGAGGAGAATATTAATGCAGAATGGGGCAGAATGTGAACGAAAACAAGGCAATGACGAAGGTTCGTCATTGCAATTACAATAATTAGTCAATAAAACTTAACTAACTTAAACGAAGAGAAATGTTATCTAAACACATAGTTCGCGAATCGCGATGGATATTCAAACTTCTTCGCAGCGCTATGCGCGCGCTAGCGAACATGACTAGTCTCACGTACGTGCAGACACTATTCAGAAGGGAAAGAACGTACTTCCCATAGGCTCAACACGTACCATGCCCCAATCTGTGCCGCATAAAAAAATAACGCGACCCGGTAATAAAGCATGGGATTAGAGCGTAGTCTTTAGTTCAGACTCGGTTATTTAAAAAAAAAAGAACAATCTTCAAACTAAGACCTCACCATCTCATTCCTGTGGAATAACATAAGTATAGAGCGTAGTCTTTCCTCCAGACCTGGTTATTTCAAAAGAAATAGAAATAGAAATTTAAACAAATCTTCGAAACTAAGACCCACCATCTTATTCCTCTTTTTTTTTCATTTAAAAATAAATTACATTATTACATATGTGGATACAACACGTCACAAATAAATGATTGGTCGGCGGTCACACGAACTGACGAATTAGTCAAAATGTTCCATATATATAACACACAGAGGAGGGACCGATTCGATGGTTCGTTGACCGTCGACGATTTTTTAATCATGTAAATATCCTGGAATTCAATGTTCGTAGAAAAAAAAAGTAATCGAATGAGTGACCTTAAATGTATTTAAATATTGACGCTGATTGTTTTATGCATGTGATTATGAAATATGTTCACGATATGTAACATAATATATAATTATATATATATATATATATGTACGCTATAAGTGACATTGAAACGTTGGATTGCGATGTTATATTTTCATGAGTGCGTGAATGAATTACCTTTCTTCATGTGATGAACGTATCATTACTTATACTGAAGACTACCAATCAAAGGCAAATACAAACAAAACACATTTATATTACAGTTTTCCCTACTTCTGAAACACTCAAGCAGCTATATAAACAAGAACAAGTCTGAAATGATAACCGGGTCTTAATTTGGAAGATGGAGGGGTCTTAGTTTTAATTTTTTTTTTTTTTTTTTTTTTTTTTTAACTTTTTAATAACCGTGTCTGGAGGAAAGAATACGATCGATTCTCATGTTATTCCACAGGAAAAGGATTATGGGGTCTTAGTTTTGAAGATTTTTTATTTTTTTGAAATAACCGGGTCTGGAGTAAAGACTGCGCTATACCCATGCTTTATTACAGGGTTTTAGTTTTGAACAAATTCGACAAAATATCACTTCAAATTTATTACATTTGTGGGTAGAGTCATTATTACATTTGTGGGTAAAGTCATTATTACATTTGTGGGCGATTCAAAATTATTACATTTGTGGGTGAAATTATTACATTTGTGGGTAAAGTGTTATTACATTTGTGGTTGTTATTACATTTGTGGGTAAAGTGTTATTACATTTGTGGGCGTTATTACATTTGTGGGCGTTATTACATTTGTGGGTGTAACAGGGGGGAGGTAGGGGTACCCCTTTAGTTACGGGTCTGCATAGTGACTAAAAATGATGTCAAACATTCTAACATTTCTAGGATAACTACCCCACCCCACCACTACCGTGGGATAGCTGCTTCATTCAGTTAGTGGTTGAATCCCTTGAATTCACTTAACTATATCGACTCTCATGATCATAACAACATTTACAAGGCTTAGTCATACCCAAGGGAATCGGCATGCATGGAGGTGCCCAAAGCAACAATGGAATACAAGTATTCAATGTAAAACAAAGGAATGTACTATGTGCATTGGCATTTACCACAGACTATAGAGAAATAGAGAAAGTTTAAACAATCATTGTTCAACCGAAAAGACCTTATCCTCGAATTACCGAATTCATCCAGTTCAAGAAAATAATACTGAAGAAAAGTATTCAACAACAGCAACAAAATCGAAGAAATAAGATTAAATATATAGTGATGAGGGGGGGGGGGGGGGGTTATCTCTTGTCTCAATGTACACTTTTTTTTATTTTATTTTTAGTTAAGAGCACTTATACGCAATATATAGAGTAGCCCCTGCCTCAAATACTCTTGATGGAGAATGAGAGAACAAATAAGGATGAAAACAAAAGAAAAATAATTGTTTTCCAAGAGGTGTTATTATTACATAGTATGGCAAGATTGATCATCATCTATAAGTTTCAAAAGAAAGAGGGCGCAATACATATAAATAAGAACAAAATCAATCTTCGTAAATTTTGCGCATACGCAATCGAAACTCTGGCAGACACTTGTTTGACGATGACCCCGTGAAATTACTTGAAATACGTAGGACTGGTATAATTTGCTTAATTCTGCTATCACAAATGAATGGAAAAGGGAAATAAGGAGCCAATCTATAGAAAAAAATAATCAAGTGAACCACATGAGGATTGATTACACATTTTTCTGAAACACAAAAAAGTTTCTAAACTAGTATATTCTATTTTTTATACAATTGCTTTGTCAGAAACAGATCAACAACTCAAATGGGAAAATGATCACTACAATTATCAGATGACGAAATATGGAGGTCTCGTTTTAAATTTTTGAAAGTTGTATAGTAAGGGAACTTCAGATTGACTACATCGATCACTGTGATGACTTCCAATTTGTTCCAACAAAAAACTCTCTCAATTTTTTTTTCTTCTTCAAAATGTATGACTCGAGAGGGCCTTTTCTTTCTAGAGGACATACGATATTAAGCTATCCATAATATATTTTGAGGAGTGCCCCAAGGGAGAAGGGACTTTCGGGTTTGAAGAAAAGCCATGAATACGTCACAATCCACTGACCAAATAACCAATTTGAGATTTCAATAGCTTTAGTGATCTCATTTGTCAAACATTTACAACTTTCTCATTATTGGTCCATTTTATTTCAAATTTCGCTAATCTGATTCTAAACTTATTACGAAAAGATTGGAGTGCTCTTTTAACTATATTTATAATCGCATAATAGTTATGTATGTATCCTAAAGAAGACTTACCAGAAAGAGGAAGATGAAATTAGATGAGGTTTTTTTGTGGTCACTGCACCCTTTTAAGAAATAAAAACAATTTGCGTCACCCCATCCCCACAGTAATCACAGAAGATTCACTTTGCATCACTCTGGCACTCGTCATTTGCCATGTATACACAAACAGGCATATTTGAATCTTTACAAAAAAATTGTAATAGGGTTGAAATAAAAAATTGTAATTAACACACTTGATAAGACAAACAATAATGTATGCGGGCACCTCGCCAAGAAGTACATAAATACAACAACTCATATAATTATTCAGTCTCCTCGATACACGAATATGAGGATATTCCGCCATCTCATTGCCCCAATGTAATTTTGATAGAAAAGATATGAAATATATTTGGATACCTCGCTGTCAATTAGGATAATATTCGGGCACCTCTTTGCCCACAAATGGAGGTATTGAGGCACTTGGTTGCCTGAAATCATCTTATTTCTAAATGTTGCGAGCGAGGAAGGAGGACTCTTAAATTACGTACCCTCTCGGTTTCCTTGACCTATTAGAGTGAGAACAACTTGATTTGCATTTCTTTTTCTTCTCTATGTCTGTGATTACAACCTTAAAACGTTTGCAATCAACACAATACCAAACGCTCTACTTCCCAGATGAACCAAAAAATGCAATATCGACAAAATTGCTTATTAAAAAACCCACACAGGCCTCTAGTAATTGCAAGCCATAAACCTGATTATCAAATGTTTTAAATATTATCAATTAACACTGATTTGTGGCTGTTTCTTCATCAATCCAGAAGTTATGATTACTATTACTTTATATATATATATATATATATATATATATATGTATATATATATATCATTATTAGGATTATCATCACCACAATCATTGTTGCTTTAACTTTGTTGAGAGCGAATAAGCAAAGAGCTTGAAACTACTATCAATTCTTAACTCTGTTTGTTTAAAAGCATTAAATTCACTCAACCCAGGACCCCAAATTTGTCATGAACCGGTCTTGTGTGACTTAAGTGAGAATAATCTTCTATATATTAAACAATAATCAATAAGATTATAAATAGAGAATCAAGGAAATCGATACGCTAGTAAGTAGTTTTGGCACAATTATTTAAAAGAATAAATAAATCTCAGAGTACCATATTATGATGGAGATACTGTTTCCATCTATATGTTGATCCTATCTATCATTAATTACTTAGATAACAAATAATAATGGAGTATTTTATGTTTTATCTTGTTAAAAGAATATAAATATGGTAAAGATAACGAGATTATGAAGCAATTGTTACAGGGATGATATTAACAAACAATAAACATTGAGAGTCATTTTCTGTTTACAGGTTTAATACTCAATATGAAATCATATCGTGACATTGCTTTAACATAATCTGTTGTTAGAGGTGTATTCACATAAATATAATATATATAGGGCATCCTCGAGAATATTATATATATCCTTATATCAACTCGCGTTCATTTCCTTGCCCTTAATTTTCGGTCTCACCTTTTTGTGTGTAGCGCATTTCCTTCCTCCTTGCCCCCCTTTCCCCCATAATAACGCCACTGCTCATTACTCTTATCCAGGGGGGGGGGGGGGGGGCAGCCTTTACTGAAATGAGAGTGATATTTGGACTCTCTTCAGGAGCAACGGTTACCTTAAACCCTGTCGTGACCAATAAGTACACAGCGCCCTCTGAGTTGGTCAACGCGTTTGATTTGCAAAGATTCTTTCTTGAAGTCTACCATCATCCAGTTCAAGAATATGATACTGAAGGAAAAAAAAATGTAATCAAAGAAATAAGATGATATACATACAGGGTGAGGGGGAGGGGGGGGGGGAAGGGTTTATCTCTTGTCTCAATAATACAATTGAGTGTTTTTATAAACTATCAACAATAATATCATCATAAAAAAATAACTAATGGTAAATTAGATTATTCGAAATGGGAAACTACTGACAAAGCGCCTAGCTGATGACATGACGGTGATTCGATTTTCCCGTCAAAAGTATCGTGCTGCAGCCTTCTAACCCCTGTCTCAAATACTCTTGAGAATGAGAGATAAAATAAGGATGAACAAAGAATTGTTTTTCAAGAGTGTTATTATTATATATTATGGCAAGATTGATCATCATCTATAAATTTCAAATTAAAGAGGGCGCAATATATACAGTGCGTCCCAGATAAAACGAAACCGAGAATTATCGATGTTTTATCATAACTTAATCACAATAATAATTAATAAATGACACATATTTGGAAAGCTTGGATCCTTTTCTTTCATTTGATGCAACTCATAATGATGCATATTTCACGCATGAGTGATTAAAATCAATTTGAAGAGAGGAGAACAAAAAATCATTTGGTGGACGATATCTGAATTTCTAACAGAAAATCACATTTTTAAAGAGTTGAGTTTCTGCCCTTTCATATGACACCTCAATCAGGAAAAATGAGCAAGGAATAACAAAGTTCTGTTTGTTTAAAGTAGTGCTTGCATTTCCATAATTTGATTAAACAAATTCGTTTTCACTGGCTGCCTGCCGTATCAACAAACGAAATTAACAAAAGACTTAACTCCGTTTCGTTGACAATCAGCCGTAGATGATAGACTTCATGCATGGCTGATTGTCAACGAAACGGAGTTAAGTCTTTTGTCAATTCTGTCAATTCTGCTTTTTGCTACGGCAGGCAGCCAGTGAAAACGAATTTATTTGCTAAAATTATGAAAATGTAAGGGCTACTTTAAACAAACAGAACATTAGGATTATCATCACCACAATCATTGTTGCTTTAACTTTGTTGAGAGCGAAAAGGCAAAGAGCTTGTAACTACCATTAGTTCTCATCTCTGTTTGTTAAACAGAATAAAATTCGCTCAACCCAGGACCCCAAATTTGTCACGGAGTGGTCTCTTACGACGTCAGTGAGAATAATCATTTATATCAAACAATAATAAATTAGATTATAAATAGAGAATCAAGGAAATCGATACGCTAGTAAACAGTTTTGGCATAATTATATATTTTTTCAATTAAATTTCAGAGTACCATATATGCTTATTATACTGATCCTTTACTTAGATACAAAATAATAACGGATTGTTTTATGTTTGACCTTGTTTTATTAATATGATAAAGATAACGAGATTATGAAGCAACTGTTACATGGATGATATTTGCAAACAATAAACATTGAGAGTAATTTTCTGTTTACAGGTGTAATACTCAATATAAAATAAAATCGTGACATTGCTTTAACATAATCAGTGTTAGAGGTGTATTCACATACATATAATATCTGAAGGACATTCTCGAGCATAGTATCTCCTTATATCATCTCGCGTTCATTTGCCTTGCCCATAATTTCCCCCCGTCGGTCTCACCTTTTTGTGTGTAGCGCCTTTCCTTCCTCCTTGCACACCCCCACCCCCCCCCCCCATAATTACGCCACTGCTCATTACTCTTTTCCAGGAGGGGGACAGCCTTTACTGAAATGGGAGTGATCTTTGAACTCTCTTCAGGAGCAACGGCTACCTTAATCCCTGTAGTGACCAATAAGTACACAACGCCCTCTGAGTTGGTCAACGCGTTTGACTTGCAGAGGTTCTTTCTTGAAGTCTACCATCGGGATATTTCTTCGAGTTATACAATTATTTACCTTACGAAATAAGTTTTGTGATATAAGCCTATGATGGTGATCGCTTTTCAAACTATGGTTATGATTTTCCGGATGAAAGTTATTTTCATCTGATCACACTGTTTTGATTGGCACTTATTAAAAGTGATAAGGAGACATGGGTCAATATTAGAAAGGGTCACATCTCAAATTGGAATAGAGGCAATTAGCAGAGATGAAAAGGGGGAACTGTAATAATGAAAAGATGGCATACAAAGGAAAACAGGCACTTGTCAAAATGAAAGGTAAGATTTGATAAGGTGCATTTATGAGAGGTGAAGGGGCACTTATCGGAGATGGTAAGGGTGCACTTCTTGTACCTCAAAAGGGGGCACTTAAGAGAAAGAAAATGGGTACCTATTACAAAGAAAAAGGGGCATATGTCAGATTCTTTATTTAGAGGCATTTACCTGGGGTGTGTGATCCATGAAATATTTATGAGTGAGAAATTCTACCCCTAAGGGAAAACAAATCATACTCATTTAACTTGTAATGGCGAGAGGAATTGCTGAGATGTACGTGGGTGAACGTTTAGGTTAAGCGGAAGGATCACAAGTGCAAAGGTTCAACATAATACTTCCTGTTATGAATGTCAGTGGGAATTTCCACTCGATGAAATGAAACCTCATACAACTGCATTGCTGAATGAGATACGGCTTATTGAAAGCAGAGTCGCCGTTAGAGCTACTTCATAACGTAAGTGCTAAAGTAGAAGCATACAGTGATTGCATAATGTTGTACCAGGTAGCTATAGGCATATTAATCATGGAATGCATTATGTTTAAAAAAATGCAGTGCACTAATAGCCAGCTATACGCTTTTGATTGAGTTGGCTGTTAATTAACCGATCTTTTTTTTCTAACTCTGTCAGGTCGTGTGCTTGAGTACTTGTCGATGATGGCTACTTCATTGGAGCAAATGCAGGCTGTCAATAAGAAGAACCTCGAGTGTCCTATCTGCCTAAGCTTCTTCAAGGATCCCAAGAACCTGACCTGCTCTCATACATTCTGCAAGGGTTGTCTTGAGACTCTCCTGGAGTCTCATGGAAAGCTGTTGTGTCCTACATGCAGGGAGGAGACTTCAGTTCCTGGTGGAGTCGTGGGCAGACTGCAATCAAACATAACAGTCAGATCACTGGTTGAAGATGTGGAGACCCAGGGCCAGGTCTGTACCAACTATAATCAAGAAAGCAAATCATTGCAAAGAAAATGGAACAAATGTGGAAAACATCCGAACTACAATGAAGAATGTTTTTGTCTCAACTGTAACAAGTATATATGCAGCATGTGTGGCTTATTAGAGCATGCAAAGGATGCTCACACTATCCTGGAAGCAGGCGCTCATGAAACTGAGCAAAAGAATCACGTCGAGAAACTTGCATCTAAAGCGGATGCAAAGATACGCAACGTTGGCAAGTATTTTACTTTCGTTGAAGACCAGCGTAAAAGGGTGCATTACATACAGGAACGAATCAATGGTGAAATAGATGCAACTTTTGAGGAATCAGTTGAGAAATTGAAGGAAAGAAAGAAGGTGTTGAAAAAAGAAGTTGAGCACAAGCTAGGAAAAATAAGGACTTCATTGGGAGACGTTGAGAAGTCGATTCGTAAGCAGATAGACGAGATTAAGAAGGCTTTGGACTTGGTTAAGGATGGTCTTAATTTTCAGCTCCAGACAGAGGCTCTAACCGCACATAAAGCGATGTGTCAACAGCTGGAAAATCTTCTTAACCAAATCAGGCCAGACGAAGAGCTGCCCAGAAGAACTGCTGAGGAAGGTGAAAGAATTGGCTTCAGGAGTCAGGGATCAGATGGACTCCAGTTGGGCCAGCTAACACATACCATGGAGGTCCCTGTGCATACGAAGTCTAAATGGGTTCTGCGCACGAAAGCTCAACTGCCTGCGGGAAAACGGATGCGCGGGATGGTAATATCACCAAACAATGAGATGGCTGTTGGTTGTCAAAACGTCGGAGGAATAGTCATATATTCTCCAGAGGGCATTATACAAGATACCGTTATGAAATCTGTTCAAGTTCATGCCTTACACGTTATGCCTGATGGTGGATATGTCATATGCGACACTAATAACATAATTTCCTTGTACACAGAGCTTTGTGAAAAGCTTGATGTAACGTTTGAGACAATGGGTGTTGCGAAAGGTGTAGATGGCGGTCTTACTGTAGGCAAGGATGGGCTGATCTTCATAGGTTACAGTTCAGGCAAGAAAATACAGGTATTTAAGCCAGAAGGAGGGAAGGCAATTCGAGAAATAAAGTGTAACGGATTTGTACCATTCCAGATGTTTGCGATGACATCCAACCAAGCGATTGTCGTTAGGAGTTTTTGTTATTCCAACCGTCAGTATCAGGTACAAGTTATCAACGGTGTATCTGGTGCTATCATTCATAGCATCAGTAAAGATGGTGGTTACCCATGCCCTGCTGTGTGTCAGGATGATTCAGTTATCATTGCATGGGTGAAGAACCGTCAGAGTCTGATGAGCATCGTTAAGTACACAAAAGAGCTCAAATACATCAAAAACATTCTCACTGATTTCCAGATATCGCCAGCAGATCCATGGAATCGCTTTTTGCAAGCATTCAAGACGGGAGAGATTGCTTTCGGTACTGAACATACGCTTTACATCTTCCATGAGACATGGGAGTAAATTTCAGTTCTGCAGATGAAACGTGGATCCAGTTTACTAAACTTACAAAATCCAACCATTTTAGATTGTTATTTGGTCAAATGAAATAAATGCAACATATAAACATTATCTACTCTTGCCTGGTCTCTGTTGTCACAGCTCACCAACATTTACCAGATACAAATATATATTCAGGCACCTCGTTGTCTTAATATGAGATGATGGTTCATCGAATGTTGGAAGTTTAAAACTCGCGAAGGCAAGCCTGTGCAGAAATGTGATAGTCCGTCTAGACTCCGATGCATTATAACGCTTTCATTTTGTTGACCGATTAATTATGTTTTGTATGTATCGTGTTTTTTTAATTAAATACCCAAGGTATTATAGATTTGCAATTTGTCCAAGTTTGTTGACTTAATTTAAACATTGGTTATCATGGTGAAGGCATGATTATATTTTTGTTTCTTTGTTTGTTTTTGTTCCAAGGACATTTTGATAATTTAGGACATCCATTATTTTTTCATATAATTATCCATAATTGTTTACTGTATCTGTTGGTAAACCCTTTTTTAAGGGCCTTACTCTGTACAATCCCTAGTTTCCTTCCTCTATCTCTCTTTGCTTATCATGCATTTATAATTCAGGTATTCATTCAGTCATTCATTCGGCTAGGTTTGTTGAAAGTAATTTCTTTGTAAATCAGTTCATATTGTTATTGTTCAAATTGTAATTATAAAAACAATACATTCACAAAAATTGGCAAGGAACAACATTTAAGATTAGAACTGAAGGAGAATTGTTGAACATATTGCACCACAAATTAATAATAAATATAAACAAATCTTTTCAATTATAAAGACAGAAAACGAGAAAGTAATAGGAACAAGCTTGGGAACTAGACAGAGTGAAGAGAGAGAAAAAGATGAGGGATCTTTTGAGAAAAGGTAAAAGATTTAAGAGGCCATTTCATTTGTTCGTGATTCATGGTTCACATTCTAATCCTAAATACAAGCGAATTAATGATATGTATATCGATACAAAGACAGATATAAAAACCTGTACTGTGTCCGTTGCAAGGTAAACAGAGTAAATATGACAATGAAACCGATGTTTAAGTTTGGAACTATAGATCATGTTATACATCGCTACACTATACCGGTAGCAACTAGCAAAGAACAATCGCTGAATAAAGGGGGAGGGGGAGAAGGATTTTATTTCAGTCTATAGCCCAACGACGTGAACAGAACACACCTATGTTGTGAATTGCATGTTCAATTTGAATTAAATTCACCAATTTAAAGATTAATCATTTAATGTTATTTTGATTGGCTTCTTGTACTTTGTACTGTTAGACTTATAATTTTGGTATATATAAATAAACTATTTAAGCTATTATTTGTCGCATATGTATAAAATTATATGTACGAGATCCATTTAAGTTGTTAAGAATTCTTTGTCATATTTTTAATTGGAAAGGAAGTCAGTGTATATATTCCTTAATTTCTACTACATGTATTATATCTTGTTATTCTGATATGCATTCAAGTTACTTTTCCCCCTTCCTTACTAGGACTATGATTCTTTCATAGAAGATTAAGTAACTTTCTTTATTATCTTTGTGAGAGCATGAGAAACCCTTCATATTGCGCTATAAAAGCATAGGCCTAATTATTATGATGAAATTATGCCAGTTATCATGTTCCATTCAAACTATGTTACATATTTCGTGTTTATTTCTGTGTGGCCATGCCTTGAACCATAATGCATGGCCCTACAGAGGAATTTTTCCTGTTGGGGGCCGGGGGAAAATGCGATGAATTTTTGACAATTTATTGCATTTTCTTCGTTTTGGGGGATTTGTCGAAGGGGCCGCGTACCCTAGCAAACACTGCGTACAGTCATGATTCAGGGGCTAAGCAATGGCCTCGTTACTGTGAGGCCCCAGGATAAAAATCGTGTCGATCAGCTATATATTAGTGCCCTTTTGTGAGGCATTAATCCTCATTACTGTCAATTATGACTTAAGGACGTAGGTCCCTTAGCTGATTAGCATAGTAGCACACATATGATTAAGCAGTCACGCAAAACAAACACTCGCAAATTAATATTCAATAAAATCTGAGAATGTATGCCATGATCTAGATCTATTAGAAACAAATAATTTTTAAAAATCCTTCCCTAAACTGGGGTAAAAATAAATATTCCACTATTATGACCAACAGTGTAGTTTATCTTGTTATTCTGATATGCATTAAAGTTAATTTTCCCCTTCCTCACAAGGTCCATGGCTCTTTCATAATAGATTAATTACCTTTCTTTATTATATTTGTAAGAGCATATAGACATCTCTGCATTATTGCGCTATCAAAGCATAATTATTATTATGATGAAATTATGTCAATTGTCATGTTCTATTCAAATTATGTTGCATATTTCATGTTCAATTTAATTATATTTTCTTAAATAAAACAGAAGGAATAAACTTGAAGTATGAATTTGGTATCTGACATTTCCAGAATATAGTTCTTTTTCCAGTGTCATTGGTGTGAAAATGTTAATCCAAAAGAAGTGAAAGACCGAGTCATCAAAGGTATTTATGTTAGAGAATACATGCAGGAGGTTTATGAAAGCTTCTGTGGATGATATTCGTATAATATGTCAGTGGTTATAACGGCAAGCGTAAAGGTCATCAATCAATAAGACATCGAGAAACCAGAAGTCATCAAGTTCAAGAAAATGATACTGAAGAAAAGTATTCAACACATCAAAGAAATAATATTATAGAGGTACAGGGTTGGGGGGGGGGGAGGTTTGTTCTTGTCTCAATATACAATACAGTGAGTTTTTATATTTAAGAGCACTTATACGTAATTTACCACCAACATTGATATAGTCATTACAAATTAACTACCGGTAGATTAATATATACAAAATGGGAAACTACTGACATAGCGCCTTGCTGATGACATGCCGGTTATCCGATTTTCCCGTCAAAAGTATCAAGGAGCTGTATTTATCTAGCCCCTTCCTAAAATACTCTTGATAGAGAATGAGAGAAAAAATAAGGATTGACAAAAAAAACAGTTTTCCAAGATTTTATTATACATGTATATGGTTAGATTTATCATCATCTATAATCCTTCTTGGACTGATGATATCAAGAAAGTGTCCGAAGAAGGAATGAAAGGTGCAACACAAATGGCCGGTGAAAGAGTTGCATGTCGTGCTCTCGTGAAGACCTGAAATTGATGATGAGGATAATGCTTCAAATGAAAGAGGGCGCAATACAATATAAAAAAAGAACAAAATCAATCTTCGTTAATTTAGCGTATACGCAATTGAAACTCGGACAGACACTTGTTCGACGACCCGGCGAAATTACTTTGAGTATATCATGATTTGCATGGCCATCCCTTCAAATCACACGGTCTCTCAGTCAAAGAAGGCAGAAGGGGGGGGGGGTGGGGGTTATATCAAAATAACTTTCAGGACCTATTTTTGTAAGGGGGGCGTATCGCCGATATTCTCTAGAGTCTAGACGATTGGGTACACACACAGAGCAATCAGAGAGAAGGAGTTATCTTAACAATAGCTAACACAATGCATTCACATTCCTCGATCACCAGTTTCAATTTCAGTTTGATTTATTGGTCATGCACAATACAAAAGCTCAATTGGCATACAAATAATTCTCTGGCTGTTTCTTTAAAAAAAAATCAAATAGGCCTTATATTAACATAGACTCACAGAAGAGAATATCAAATTACAAATACATACACATTGTATAAGACATACCTTTGAATGAGTTAAAAAAATAACACATGTTTACGACAAAGTAAACAAGAAATGGAAAACACACCACAGTTAGATCGAGACAACAAAGCCCAGTAGAATACATTACACGGACACGTAAACCAGAAAACTTATAGCAGATAGTTAGAAATAGAGAGAAACAAAAGTAATAGGAGCGGAGAAAAAAGAAAACAGAAAAAGTAAAGTGCAGTAAGAATGAGAGAAATTAAGTCGAAGGGAGCAAGAACTGAACAGAGTTGAGGTAAGGGTTGAAACATAATAGAGGGAGAGGTGGTAGAGAGGAGAAACAAGAATAGTGTTGAAGAGAAAGATTATGATGTGAGAGATCAGAATGGAAGAAAAAGAGATTGAGGAAGGGAAAAGGACATGGGACGGTGAGATGAAAGTAGCAAGATATGCGTAATACCCCCTTCACATACACGGATTATTCTTACGAGTCCTTACGGATCGCACAAATTCACGGATCTTTCACGGATCCTTACGATTTGGCTACTTTTACGACCGGTTTAAGAGTTATTACGAGCTGTTTGCGGTTTATTACGGATTATTGCGAGTTTTTACGATGTATTTACGGCAACAGTCCACGATTTGTTACGAGTTGTCACGGATAACTTCGAGCAACTAACGTGTTAGTTACGACCTGTTTACGTGTTGTTACGAATAGTTACGAGTAAGTTACGAGTATTTACGAGTCCTTACGATTTTTAGCCAAAAAATAACAACTGAAAATAAAGTGTTCGAATTTGCAGCTTTTATACCTTTCCCCAAATCGTAAACAGTTAGTAAGCATACGTACAGTATACGTATGTATTCGTAAAGTACTCGTAACTACACGTAAAATGCTCGTAATAACCCGTATCAATCCGTAATGCCATCGTAAAATGACCCGAATAAAATCGTAAACGACACGTAAGCACACGCAACCATCCTTAAACTGTTCGCAATAATCCGTAAATAGTAGGTAAACAAATCGTAAACTAACCGTAACGAATAGTTACACAAATCTGTTACGAGTCATTAACGGATTCTTGCGAGCAGTTTACGGATGGGTACGTGTTGTTGCGAGCGGTTTACGGATGGTCACGGATTGTTACGAGCTATTTACGGGCTATTTACGGACAAATCAATCCGTGGACACTCGTAAGAAGATTTTTGACATGTCAAAAAAATTGCCTGTCCTTTCACGGATCCTTAAGAGTGCCTACGAGTTGTTGAGAGTTGTGACGAGTTATTTACGGATACCAGCGAGTTATTTACGGATGCTTGCGATTGAATACGAGTTGGCGATCCGTAAGGACTCGTAAGAAAAATCCGTGTATGTGAAGGGGGTATTATACAGCATTATGACGTTCATAACAATATATTTAGATATTTAACCAAGTTGAGTTTCAATGTACATATCCCACAATGAATTACAGATACAAGGTATGGCATAAGTGTATTACACAAATATATAATAGACCGTAACCCAACATTACCAGCACCAGATAGTATCAGTATTATGTTAACCAAGAAATATTTATGAGTGGGAATCCCGACCCTTAATGGGAAAAATCATGCTCATTTAACTTGTAATGACGAGAGGGATTGCTGCGATGTGCGTGGGTGAACGTTTGGTTAAGCGGAAGTATCATAAGTGCAAAGGTTCAACATAAGTTCCTGTTATGAATGTTTGTGGGAATTCCCACTCGATTATAAAACATACTCATACAACTGCATTGCTGAATGAAACATTATCATGCGCCTCTTACTGATCTGAGAGCATAATCGCCGTTAGAGCTACGTCATAACGTAAGTGCTAATTAAGAAGAAGCGTATACAAGTCATAATGTTGTACCTGGAAGACCCTATTTATCTCGGAATGCATTATGTTTAACATTTTTTTAATGCCATAATAGCCAGCTAAGTATTTACGAAATATTTCACACTTTTGATTGAGTTGTCCAATTAATTCACCGATGAGTTTTCTCTTCCTCAGGTCGTGTGCTCGAGTTGTCAATGATGGCTACTTCATTGAAGCAAATGCAGGCTGTCCATAAGAACCTCGAGTGTCCTGTATGCCTGAGCTTCTTCAAGGATCCCAAGATCCTGACCTGCTCCCATACCTTCTGTAAGGGTTGTCTTGAGACTCTCCTGGAGTCTCGTGGAAAGCTGTTGTGTCCTACGTGCAGGGAGGAGACTTCGGTTCATGGTGGAGACGTGGGTGGACTGCCATCAAACATAACAGTCAGATCACTTGTTGAAGATGTGGAGACACAGGGCCGGGTCTGTTCCAACAGTAATCAAGAAAATGAATCATTACAAAGAAAATGGAACAAATGTCGAAAACATCCGAACTACGATGAAGAATGTTTTTGTCTCAACTGTAACAAGTATGTCTGCTGCAAGTGCGGCTTATTAGAGCATGCAAAGGATGCTCACACTATCCTAGAAGCAGGCGAACATGAAACTGAGCAAAAGAATCACGTCGAGAATCTTGCATCTAAAGCGGATGCAAAGATACGCAACGTTGACAAGTATTTCACTTTCATCGATGACCAGCGTAAAAGGCTGCACAACGTAAAGGAACAACTTAATTGCGAATTAGATGCGACTTTTGAGGAATTAGTTGAGAAATTGAAGGAAAGAAAGAGGGTATTGAAAAATGAAATTGAGCAGAAGATAGGGAAACTTAGGATTTCATTGGGAGACGTGGAGAAGCCGATTCGTAAGCAGATAGACGAGATTAGGAAGGTTCTGGTCTTGGTTAAGAATGGTCTTACTTTTCCTCTCCAGACAGAGGCTCTGACCTCTCATAACGCGATGTGTCAACAGCTGGAAGGGCTTCTTAACCAGATTAGGCCAGATGAGGGGCTGCCAAGAAGAACTGCTGAGGAAGGTGAAAGAATTGGTTTCAGGAGTCAGGGATCGGAGGAACTCAAGTTTGGCCACATAAGACAAAAGAATTCTAAATCATGGGTTCTGCTCACGGAAGCTCGACTGCCTGATGGGAAAAGCATGAGCATATCACCTAACAGTAAGATTGCTGTAGGTTGTCCAAACGGAGGAATAGTCATATATTCTCCTGAGGGCATCATACAAGACACCGTTCTGAAATCTGTTGAAGTTCATGCCCTACACGTCATGCCTGATGGTGGATACGTGATACGCGACACTCATAACATAATTTCCTTGTACACAGAGCTTTGTGAAAAGCGCGATGTAACGTTTGAGACAATGGATGTTAAGAAAGGTAGTTATGGCGGTTTCACTGTAGGCAAGGATGGGCTGATCTTCATAGGTTACAGTGAATACCAGAAAATACAGGTATTTAAGCCAGAAGGAGGGAAGGCGATTAGAGAGATAACGTGTGACGGTTATCACCCAAGGCAGATGTTTGCGATGACATCCAGTCAAATGATTGTCGTAAAGAGTTGTTGTAGGTCCAGCAGTCAGTCGCAGGTACAAGTTATCAACGATGTGTCTGGTGCTATCATTCATAGCATCCACAAATATGGTTACAACCCTTACCCTGCTGTGTGTCAGGATGATTCAGTTATCATTGCATGGGTTACGTACGGCCATGGTCTGCTGGGCATCGTTCAGTACACAAAAGAACTCAAATACATCAAAACAATTCTCACTGATTTCAAGATAACGGAATCAATTAACGGCATTTTGCATGCATTCAAGACGGGAGAGATTGCTTTCTGCACTCGTGATAGGATTTACTTCTTCCATGAGACATGGGAGTAAATTTCCGTTTTGCAGATGAAACGTGGAGCTTAACAAACTTACAAAACCCTACCATTTTAGATTGTTATTCGGTCAAATGATTTAAATGCACCGTATAAATATTATCTACTCTTGTCTGGTCTCCGTTGTCACAGCTCATAATCGTCACCAACATACACCAGATAAAAATATATATTCACGCACCTCTTTGTCTGATTAGGAGGTTATTTGAGTACCTACTGCCCAATAATAAGAATATACGGGGCACCTCTTTGCCCAGATAATTAATTAAATCGAATGTCGGAACTTTAAACCTCCCGGATGGAGTCCTTTCAGTGCCCCTGCCTTACCAGCCTTTGTCGAAATGTGATTTTAATCAAATATTCGGTCTAGACTCCGATGCTATCATAATGTTGACTGATTTCACTATGCCGTCGAAGTAGACCATGTAACGTTTATTCTTATGAAGTATGAAGGCGTTGAGCTTATTATTGCAAATGGCGGTTATTTTAACAGATGTAGGTAGATAATCAAAATCAAAGACGAGGGGAGGGGGTAGCACATTTTCTAATCGACTGAAAGCATATATTGTAAATATAATACACAGTCATGCATTCCCGCTATTACGGGGGATGAGCAGCTGCCTCCCTCCAATTGTATTTGTAATACTGAAAAGATTCTCTAAGTGTTCATGGAATAGTGGCAAAGTAAGCAAATTATTGTTCTCAAAATATTACAATGTATCCGAAATGTTTGTTTTAAAATATGCAAGGTATTATTTATAGATATGTAATCTTTTCAAGTTTGTTTACTTAAAACATGTCTTGGTAATCATGGTGAAGTCTTAATTCTATGTTTGTTTCTTCTTTTGTTAGTTCAAGGAAATTTTCATAATATAGGACAGCATTTATTTTTCTGTAATTATCCATAATTGTTTAATATAATTTTATTAAATTTGCATTAAAAACTTTAAACTTAAGGGCCTTACTATGTACATTCCCTGATTACCGTAGCTTCCTCTATCTCTCTTTGCTTATCATGCATTTATAATTCATTTATTCATTCAGTCATTCATTCGGCTAGGTTTATTGAAAGAAAATTCTTTGTAAATCTTTCCAAAGACTGATACATACAAAATGTACATATTTTTTATTGTTCAAAATTATATTTAAAAAAAACAGTATGTTCACAAAAATTGACAAGGAATACAAATTAAGATTAGAAAGGAATAAGAAATGTGTAATATATCACACCACAAATTTATAATAAACATAAACCAATCTTTCCGATTATAAAGACAGAAAACAAGAAATTAAAAGGAACAAGCTTGGTAACTCGAAAGAGAGAAGAGAGAGAAAAAGATGAGGGATCTTTTGAGAAAAGGTAAAATATTTCAGAGTGCCATTTTATTTGTTCATGGTTAACCATCGAATCCTAATAAACGAGGCTTAATGATTAGCTTTTTTTATTGGGCATATGTATCATGTATATATATTTATATCGTTACAAAAGTATTTGAAAGTGCCTGTACTATGTGCGTTGCAAGGTAAACAGAGTAAATATGATAGTGAAATAGATACCGATGATTTAGTTTGAAGCTATAGATCATATTTTACATCGTTACACTATACTGGTAGCAAGGAATCCCTGGTGTATAACGGGGAGGGGAGAAGAATGTTATGTTAGCCTATAACCAAACGTTGTGAATTTAATGTTCTATTTAAATTCAATTGAGTCATTTAAAGATTAATTACTTCATGTTATATTGATTTGCTCTATGTACTTTATACTGTTCGACTTATTATTTGTTGGTGTATATAAATAAATTATTTAAGCTATTATTTGTCGCATATGCATAACATAATGTACGAGATCCATTTACGTTTTTAAGAATTCCTAGTTATATTTTGAATTGGAAAGGAAATCAGTGAATTATATACCTTATTTTTTACTACATGTAGTTTATCTTGTTATTCTGATATGCATTAAAGTTAATTTCCGCCTTCCTCACTAGGTTTATGATTCTTTCATAGTCGATTAATTAACTTAATTTATCATCTTTAAACAGTATAAAGAAATCCCTGCATTGTTGCGCTATAAAATCATAATGAATATTATGTTGAAATTATGTCAGTTATCATGTTCCATTCAAATTATGTAACATATTTCATGTTCAATTCAATTATATTTTTAAAGGAAATAGAAGGAATAAATTTAAAGTATGAATTTGTTCTCTGATATGTACTGAAAAAAGTTCTTTGTCCAGTGTCATTGGTATGATGGAAAAACAATTCAAAAAGATGTGAAAAAACGAGTCATCAATAAAGAATACATGCAGAGGAGGTATATAGAAGCTTCTGTACATGCTATTCGTATAATTAATGTCAGCGGTTATAACGGCAAGCGTAAACGTCAGCAATCAAGAAGAAATCGAAAAGACCAGAAGACGCCTTCTGCCATGATAAAGATGTTCCATTAAAGGTAATACAAAGTTTTGGGAAATTTTGAAATTGGGTGGATAGTGATTCTTTACCATTTTGATATATTTGGATGCCCCTGTGGATGTATTATGAGCACTAGAAAAATTAGCCCCTCAAACACTTCTGCTTTCGAGAAAAATTGAATATAACAATTTACCGGTGCTCCCGGTAAATTTTGATAAATTGCAAATAGCGCCTATACGGCCGTACAATGTTAGCTGCGACCATACAAATCTCAGAATATGTAGTTGTGATATATAATTTCCAAACGGGAAGAGCTCATCGGTCGATTTTAGTCAAGAAACATTGTTTCATAGCTCAATTAATATTTTGACCTTGAGAGGGAGTTATACAACATAAAGAGTTTATTGTTTACAATATCAAAACTTAAGACTCGTTTTCAACCGCGACAACGATCACTTAATATTGTAGAATCGCATTTGCTTCCATTATTTTCATTTGAACCAAATTCATGACCCTATACCAAAACTTTGTATTACCTTTAACATTAGTATGAGTAAAGAATAGCCTTACTCCAGCGAATGACGTCATACTGTCTTCAGCATTCTTAGCATCAGACTCGATTTTCGAGTTTTCATAAAAAACTGAGGGTCTTTAAGTTTTGAACACTGAAACGGTTCCAATCAGTGTTTTTTTTTGTTAAGTGGACCTCTTGTCGCAGGCAAGGGGGGAGGGGGAGGGGGTAGTGTGTGTGTGTGTGGAGGGGGGGATGCGACACCCCAACCTGTCGGAATATTGTCGGTAAAATTGCACTGCCGTCGGGAAAATGAGAAAAGGGGGAGGGAAAAAACGAGAGAAAAGGGGGGGGGGAGAGGAAAAAGAATGGAAAGAAAGATAACAAAATAAAAGAGGAAGGAGAGGAAAGAAAGGAAAAGAAAGAAAAGGAGAAAAGAAAGAAGAAACAAAACAAAAAAGAGTGAAAGGGTACAAAAGAAACGGGGCATGAAAAAGAGGAGAGAGGGGGTATGAGCCTGAGAGAGGAGGAGTGGGAGTAAAAAAGAGAGAAGGAGCAATCAAGATACGCATATTATATAGTTCAAGTTCAAGTTCAAGTTCAAGTTTTATTTATCTTTCTTTCATAACACACTTTACAAATATGACATGAATATAACAAGTTTACAGAATATGGCGTTACAAAAGAAAGATGAGGTGACCTTGGTTGAAAGCAAGGCTTGTGGATTTAAGGTCCCTCATGAGTAGCTTATGAATACGTCCTAAAAAAAAAAAACTCGTCAGATAAGAATAAATGAATACATTTAAGTGCTGACAAAACTAAACTAACTAAACAACTGATAAAATATAAACATAAATAAGTATAATAAAATCTACTGACTACTAAATAATGTCTATAAACAAGAGAAACAGGGAAATACAACGAGCAACAGGACTGAAACACAGACAAAACAAAAAAAGACAGACAGATGAATAGATGTGAGAGATGGGAGTAGAATTATGCTGACCTATATAGTAATTAATTTTCTTAAATATTGATCACAACTATAAATCTAGACGATATGTTGCTGTGTCGCGTCAGCTGTGTCGGTATTCCGCAAGGGAAAAACTAAATTCAAACAAGGATTAAGAGTCGAGAATAGTACAACAAATCGTCTTATTTCTATAATAATTTAATGAAACGTCAAAGTTTCCGCGCTTGACACGGGAGGGGGGGAACAAGGCTGAGTTCAGACAAGGATTAAGA
This sequence comes from Strongylocentrotus droebachiensis, assembly GCA_035222895.1. NCBI lineage: Eukaryota > Metazoa > Echinodermata > Echinoidea > Camarodonta > Strongylocentrotidae > Strongylocentrotus > Strongylocentrotus droebachiensis. Next base: position 205,882 of record JAVYIG010001203.1, read on the forward strand.
GTCGGGAACGGTACAACGGATCGTCTTCTTGTTATTATAATTTAATGAAAGTCTAAGCTTCCGCGCTTCGCGCAGGAGGGGGAGGGAGGAAACTAAATTCAGACAAGGATTAAGAGTCGAGAACGGTAAAACGAATCGTCTACACCCCCCACTGAAAAAGGTCTAGCGACGCCCCTGATTGCCCCCCCCCCTGCGTAGTGACCAAAAATGATGTCAAACATTCTAAATATCTGGGATAACTACCTCTCCCCTCCACGCCCCACCACACACAAAAGGATAGCTGCTTCATTCAGTTTAATAGTGGTTGAATCCCTTGAATTCACTCAACTATATCCACTCCAATGATCGTAACAACATTTACAAGGGTCATACACAAGGGAATCGGCATGCATGGAGGTGCCCAAAGCATCAATGGAATAATACAATTTAATTTTAAACAAAAAAGTTTACTCTATGCATTGAGCATTTACCACGGACTATAGAGGAATAGGGAAACGTTTGAATAATCATTGTTCAAGCAAAAAGACCTAATCTTCGAATGACCGAAGTCGTCATCCAGTTCAAGAGAATGATACAGAAGAACAGTTTTTAAAAGAATCGAAGAAATAAGATTAATGACATACAGGGGGGGGGGGGGGTTATCTCTTGTCTAAATATACAATTGTGTGTCATTATGTTTAAGAGCACTTATACGCAATATACCACCAACAATAATGTCTTTAAAAAAATAACTACCGGTACGTAGATTAGATTATAAAAAAATAGGAAACTATACTGACATACTGCCTTGCTGATGACATGACGGTTATCTGATTTCCCCTTCAATTGTATCGAGGGTCTGCAGCCTTCTAGCCCCTGTCTCAAATACTCTTGATGGAGAATGAGAGACAAAATAAGGATGATTTTTTTTTTTTTTTAAATCCAAGAATGTTATTGTATATTATGGCAAGATTTATCATCATCTATGAGTTCAAATGAAAAAGGGAGAAAAAAAGTGCGTCCCAGGAAAAATACGAAACTGAGAAATATCGATGTTTTATCATAACTTATTCGCAATTATAATTCATAAATGACATATATTTGTAAGGCTTAGATCCTTTCTCTTTCTTTTGATGCAACTCGTATGTCTTTCGTCTTCTTTGTGCATGGCTGATCGTCAACAAAACGGAGTTTAGTCTTTTGTCAACTCTGTTTGTTGCTACGGCACTCGTTTAATCAAATTATAGAAGTGCAAGCATTACTTTACACAAACAGAACTTTGTTAGTCCTTGCTCATTTTCCCGATTGAGATGTCATATGAAAGGGCAGAAATTGAACTTTCTAGAAATTGTATTTTATTTGTGTAATTTAGATACCGCCCGCCAAATGACTTTTTGGTTTGCTCTCTTCAAATTGTTGTTAATCGCTTATGCGTAAAATATTCATCATATGAGTTGCACCAAATGAAAGAGGACGATCTAAGGTTTACAAATATGTGTAATTTATTAATTATAATTGTGATTAAGTTTTGATAAAACATCGATAATTCTCGGTTTCGTTTTTTCTGGGACGCAATATATAATATAAAGAAAAGAACAGAATCAATATTCGTTAATTTGGTGTATGCGCAATCGAAACTCGGACAGACACTGTCTTGTTCGACGACGACCCGGAGAAATTTCTTTAAGAAAATCATGTTTTTTTAGAGAAATTTCCTGAGAACTGAAAGTTACTTTAATTTGTCCAACTTGACATGGTTTCCAGAATGTGCAAATCCCATGGACTCCCATGAAGTTGGCGTACCGCCGACAATCTCCAGACTATTGGGTACACACAGAGCAAACAGAGAGAAGGAGTTATCTGAACAATATAACGCAATGCATTCTCACTCCTCGATCATCAGTTTTAATTCAATTGGATTTATTAGTGTGATGCACAAAACAAAAGTACAATTGGCATAAAGATCGTTCTCTGGCTGTTTTCATCACAATATCAAGTTTCAAATAAGCATAATAATGAACATAGAAACAAAAAAAGAGAATAACAAATTAAAAATATATACATGTATACGAATTATGAATGATTAAACAAAACAACACATGTGCATAACAAAGTAAGCAGGAACTAGATAAACACACCACAGTTCGATCGAGACAACAAAGCCCAGTAGAATACATTACACGGACAGGTAAACCAGAAAACATATAGCAGGTAGTTAGAAATAGAGAGAAACAAAAATAAAACAGAACAAAGTAAAGTGTAGTAAGGATGAGAGATATTAAGTCGAAGGGAGCAAGAACTAAACAGAGTTGAGGTAAGGGTTCAAATATGATGGAGGGAAAGGTGGTAGAGAGGAGAAAAAAGAATAGTGTTCAAGAGAAAGATTAGGATTTGAGAGATCAGAGTGGAAGAAAAAGAGATTGAGGAAGGGAAAAGGGACATGGGACGGTGAGATGAAACTAGCAAGGTATGCGTAATACAGCATTATAACGTTCCTAACAATGTATTTAGATATTTAACCAAGTTGAGTTTCAATTTACATATCCCACAATGAATTACATATATAAGGTATTTCATAAGTGTATTACACAAATACATATGACCGTAACCCAACAGTACCAGCATCAAATAGTATCAGTGATATCAGAAATATTTATGAGTGGGAAATCCGACCCCCATGGGGACAAAATGGGGGGGGGGGGTGCAGGGAGGGGCGAGTTCCCCCTGTCTCCTCCTCGAAGCGCCCAAGCTTCGACATTTCAAAAAATTATTACAAGAAAAGGCGATTCGTTGTACCGTTCTCGACTCTTAATCTTTGTCTAAATTCAGTTCCCCCCCCCTCTCGTGCGAAGCGCGGAAGCTTCCACGTTTCATTAAATTATTAGAGAAAGAAGACGATTTGTTGTACCGCTCTCGAAAATAATCCTCGTCTGAATTTAGTTTCCCCCCTCCGCTTTTACGTTTCATTAAATTATTATAGAAAGAAGACGATTAGTTGAACCGTTCTCGACTCTTAATCTTCGTTTAATTTCAGTTCCCCCCCCCCTCCTCCCGCGCGAAGCGCGGAAGTTTTTACGTTTCATTAAATCATTATCGAAAGAAGACGATTCTTATTACCATTCTCGACTTTTAATCCTTGTCTGAATTCAGTTCCACCCCCTCCTGCTCGAAGCGCGGAAGCTTAGACGTTTTATTAAATTTTTAGAGGAAGAAGACGATTCGTTGTACCGTTCTCGACTCGCATCCTTGTCTGAATTTGAAAAATGTTCTTTTCTACTCCCTTTTCATCCTACGTCCTCTTTCTCTTCCTTTTTTTTTGGGGGGGGGAAGGGGTACCGCCGACAATCTCCAGACTATTGGGTACACACAGAGAAAACAGAGAGAAGGATTCATCTGAACAATAGCTTACATAATGCATTCACATTCCTCGCTCATCCGTTTTAAATTCAGTTTGATTTATTGCACTGTACAATACAAAAGCACATTCTGTTTCCATAAAAAAAAAAATCAAGTTTCAAATTTGCATAAAATAACATGAAATCACAATAGAGAATAACAAATTACGAATACTTACATGTATAAGACATACATATATTAATGATTTAACATACATACACTGTCGCTCATAAAGGTGTAATATATTTGTTTTATCCCAATTTATGGAATTATTTTAAAAATAATTTAAAAATAATGGATCTAGATAATAGTATACATTCTCAGATTTTAATGAATGATTGCTAATGCATGTGTATGCTACTATGTTTATCAACTAGGGGACCTATGCCCTTAAGTCATAAATGACAGTAATGAGGAGTAATGCCCCACAAAAGGGCACTCATACAGCACATCGACACGGTTTTGATCCTGGGGCCTCACAGTTACGAGGCCATTGCTTTGTCACTGAACTATGACTGTACGCAGCGGGGGCTAGGGTAGGGGGCAGTTTCCATAAATTAAAAAAAGAAAAGAAAATGCAATAAATTTTCAATAATTTATTGCATTTTACCCCGGTTCCAAACATACAGAAATCTTCTGTGTGTCCATGCCTTGAGCCATAATGCATGGCCGTCCAGACTGAACTTTATGTCGACCATTAATACTTAGTTTGTTGTTTGAAACTATTAACATAAATAGTTATCCAGGAGTTTGCAGCATATGTATCTAATGGCGCCCCTCAAACAGAACTAGAGCACATGTAGAGCTCCACACATTTTTGTACCTATTGATTTAGAATATGCTATACGCTGTGAAATAAATGTATAAACCCAGTGCCTGTGGTTACAACCTTGAAACGTTTGCATTCAATACAATACCCAACGCGCTATTTTCACAGGCACACCTAAGACACAATACCGGCATAATAATATTGCTTACTTAATAACCCACACATGCCCTCTACCCAACGCGTTATTTTCAAAGGCAAACCAAAAACACACATACCGGCAGAATAATATTGCTTACTTAATAACCCACATATGCCTCCATTATCTGCAAGCCCCAAACCTGACTTTTAAATGTATTTGATAATTAATTAAACACTGTTTCATGGCTGTTACTTCATTACCCCCGAAATTATTATTACTATTTATATTAATATCACTATTACCATCATTATTATCACCACTGTCGTTATTGCGTTCACTATCATTAGGCCTAAAACAAAATTATGTTGCATTGCCCTTTGCGACAGACTCCAACATTTTGAAAATCTACGGTCGGCTTAACAAAAAAAGGATTTAAAAATATTTGTTCTCATTTTTTAGAGGGAAACAAATGTATTAAAGCGTTCAAAACTGAGAAATGTCAGCCAAAAGAGGGAATAAAATTATTGCTTTGACTCTCAATTTTGAGAGCGTATAAGCAAAAAACTTGCAACTACTATCATTTTTTTACTCTGTTTGTTAAATAAAATAAAATTCACTCAACAAATGACCCCAAAATTTGTCAATGCGTGGTCTCCTACGACTTAAGTGAGAATAATAATTTCTATTATACAATGATCAATATAAGAATATTAATAGAGGATCAAAGAAACCTATATGCTAGTCAGCAGTTTTTGCAGGTTTAAAAAACACCTCGGAGTACCATGTAATGATGGAGCTACTCTTTTCATCGTTATGCTTTCTTGTACTGAACATATTTGACATTAAGTAATTACATAAAAAGATTATCGAGTGTCTTTTCTTCCACAATTATCGATACTGATGTTTAACCAAGTTAAACGAATATGAATGTGGTAAAAATAACGATAATATAATAGCCACTGTAACAGGGATGCTAAATACGAACAATAAACACTTAGTGTCAGTTTTTGTTTACAGGTGTAATACTCAGTATGAAATCATAATCTGTTGTTAGAGGTGCATTCTCATAATAACGTAATATTGGAAGATCATTTTCGAGCCAACTATCTCCTTATACTATATCACCTTCTTTCTTCCTTTCCTTCATCTTTCACCACGCTTCACCATCTGTTCCATACCTGCCCCACCCTTTACCTCTAGTATAAAAATAATTACAACTCTAGCTGTATGACTTATTACCCTCCCCTCTCATCGGGCGAACGTAGAGGTAGGCGGGCACATCTACAGGGAGGGGATGGTCGACCACATAAAACCCCATACATGTATTTGCATACACCATTAATAAACAAAGTTGAATTGATATTTGTGTAACTCATTTGTATATTAGGAACCTTCATTTGCCCTCGCTTTTAAGGTATTTAATAGTGGAGCGATAACTATAAATATGTCTGATTAAACTTCCCTGTCCTCGGGCAAATTCTATAGATACTCTTAGCTCAGAGATCCCTCCTCCAGGCTACAACACCCCAGCTATCCATGAAGACAGAAAAATGCAAACATGGATGAAACCAAAGAGGAGCGGGAAAGCTTTGCAGAGACACACCTAATATCTCAGATGTCATTAGAGACACCATTTGAAACCCAGTGGTCACATATAAAAAGCAAGATCATATCTGTTGTTGAGAACCAAGTCCACATGTAGATTAATAGCCAACCCTGGATTACGACTGACTTGAAACGACACTCGAGGAAGAAGAAAAGGGCGTTTAGAAGATCAAGATCAGTTGTTTACAACAGTGAGCCTGGCCTTACACAGTACAAAGAAATGAAGAAAGCCATGCAGAGGGAATGCCGCAAAGCATACCAGACATACATGTCAGATCTGATCTGTGGTGAAGGGGCTAGTGGTGGTTAACGATTCTAGACGTACATCAAGAACAGGCCATATGGCAACACTGGAGTATCCCCCCTTCTGAAAGATGGAACTCTTCAAGGTTCCAGCCACATAAAGTCAGTTCTCCTTAATGATCAGTTTTCATCTGTTTTTACCAAAGAATATCTCAACAGTGTTCCTAATCTAGAGGCTAGCCCACACCCAACCATTCGCAATAATGAAATCAGGTTTGAAGGTGTTTGGAAAGTGCTGCCACAGATCAATCCAGACAAAGCATCAGGACCTGACAATCTTCCTGCACGCCTACTCAAAGAGTGTTCGACAGGACTTGCCCCTGTCCATTCACTACTGTACCAGTCAACACTACATCAGGACTCAATCCCAACCGACTGGAAGTCATCTTTTGTAACACTAATCTACAAGAAAGGTAACCAACACGAGGCTTGCAACTACTGACCAAATTCCCTGACTTCTCTCATTTGTAAGACGTTGGAGCACATCATATTCTCTGAAATCATTAACCACCTGGAATCTAACGGCATTATATCGGAAAAGCAGCATGGATTTCGTAAACACCATTAATGTGCATCCCAGCTGCTATTGACCATCCGTGACCTTGGCAAATGACTGGAAAATAAGCAGCAGATCGATGCAGTACTGTTAGGTTTTTCTAAGGCATTTGAAAGACTCCTGAGAAAACTAACCTTCTATGGTGTCCAGGGTAACCTCCTCTGTCGGATCAGAGCCTTTCTCACAGGTCGTGTACAACAGGTCGTACTGAATGGGATAAGTTATATTCCGGCAGATGTAACATCGAGAGAACCTCAAGGGACTGTACTCGGCCCCCTTCTCTTCTTGGTTTACATCAACGATCTGCCAGACCCTGTCCGTTCAGAAGCTCGGATGTTTGCAGATGATTGTCTACCGACACATCAACTCAAAATCCAACGCGGACACACTCCAAGAAGACATTAAACACATGCAAGACTTGGAAACCAAGTGGCAAATGTCTTTCAACCCAAGCAAGTTTGAAGTCCTCAGAGTGACCAACAAGGTGGAAAAAGTCATCCGTTCACCTTACTTACTCCACGGAGTTGAGCTTCCAACAGTATACCATGCCAAATACCTTGAAGTACACATCAACTCTAAGCTAAGCCGGAATACACATGCAGACAACACATGCAAGAAGGCCAACAGAATACGAGGATTCTTTCAGAGAAATATGCATGGCTGTCCCAATAAAATCAAGGAATAGGCTATACGACATATGTACGCCACATCCTTGCTATGCCTCAGCAACTTGGGACCCTCACAGCTAAGACCAAATTCGAAAACTTGAAATGGTTCAGAGGCGAGCTGCTCGATCGATTCACTCTAGGAGACTATCACCAAAGACACAGTGTAACCGAAAAGCTCCACCCGCTAAAATGGCAGTCTCTCTCCGAAAGAAGAGCTCATCTGGAAGTTACCATGCTATATCGTATCTTGCATGGATTGATTGCCATTCCTCCTGAACCACCCTACATCTACCAAGTATTACGGCAATCTGGAAGACGACACGCTCAATACCGACAGCAACTCTGCAGGATCTCTGGGTATCAAAACTCCTTCTTCCTCAGTGTCATCTGCTTAATATGAAACCAGCTCCCTACCACTGTGACAGCAGCCTCTTCTAGTATACGAGGCAGCTGGTTGGGGTAACACTGCGTCAGAACTAGTTGAAGAAGGAGCTATTTGTTACTTGCACAATGAGTACGTTTTACTACTCAATTCTAAAACCGTTTAGGACTTCTCTTTTGGAGGCTCACACAATCACAGCACTACACAACAGTACGATAATACTCTACCCAGAGGACTGTACTTGCACTGGAAGAAGAAGAAGAAGAAAAAGAAGAAGAAGACGAAGAAGAATTCTAGAGGTATTCGGGCACACCTGCAGGGAGAGGATAGCTGACCCCTTAAAAATGTTTTGGTTAAAAAATAAAATCAATGAAAGAAATTTGATTTTGATATTCATTTGTAACTTAGGAAGCTTTATTTCATCCCTAATCTCTCGGTTATTTGATATTCAAAACAACCTATATGCATTGTTACCATCCCCTCTTATCGGGCACATATAGGCGGGTACATCTACAGGGAGGTAGCGTTTTGACCACGTTAAACACGTATAATACAAAGGAAATCAATGATAAGAATTTATATTGATACTTGTGAAACTCATTTATTTATTAGGAAACTTTATTTTATCTTTTATATCTAGGATATTCAATATACAACACTAACTGTAGGGCTTATTACCCTACCCTTTCCTTGGGCATAATTATATAAAGGAAGGCGAGCATATCTACAGGTAGGTGATGTTCTTGACCACGTAAAACACGTATAATCCAAAGGAAATCAGTGATAAGAATTTATATTTATATTTGTGAAATCAGTTATATATTAGGAAGCTTTATTTCATCCTTTGTCTCTTTTATCAGGCAGGCACACCTGCATGGAGATGGTATGACCGGCGACCGAGTTGATCACGTACTCTTTGGAGTACACAAACGACAATAAGAATCGACAACATTTGTATAAGCACGTTATTAAAATAAAAAATCATCAAAGACGCAGATCTGATCTCTCCACACAATTTTTCGATAATTTGACAAGCAATAGGTATTACCAAGGAGATGTCAGTTTTTGCAGCAAACATCTACCTGTTATTACTGTATACAACATTGTCAACTAGTTTCGTTAGTAGTGATCGGATAGGCGCTATTGTGCCTTGACCAAACCTTACCAACTATTACATAAAACATGTCCTCATCGAACAAACTGGATTTGAACTTTATGTCAACCATTTATACCCAAACAGTTTTGTTAAACTAATAACATAAATAGTAATCCAGAATTTTGCAGACTTTCAATATCTAATGCAATGGTGGAATATATATTCAATTGCGCACTTCCTACAGAACTAGAGCATGTATAGAATTCGACGCATTTTCGTAAGTATTGATTTAGAATATGTCACACGCTGTTTAATAAAGGTTTTTATTCAATGTCTGTGATTTCAACCTTGAAACGTGTGCAATCAGCACAAAACCCAACGCGGTATTTCCCAGGCTTGATCATACGACACTTACTGAAAGGATAGTCCCCGTTAGAGCTACTTCATAACGTAAGTGCTAAAGAAGAAGCGTACAGTGATTCCATAATGTTGTACCGGGTATGACCTAATGCTTGTTTCAGTGCAGTAATAGCCAACTAAGTATTTAACAAAAAATATTTCTAACTTTCGATTGAGTTGGCTAATTGATTCACGGATTATTATTATTCGTGTGTTTGAGTTATCAATGATGGCTACTTCCTTCAAGCAGGCTGTCCAAAACTTGCATAAGAACCTCGAATGTCCTGTCTGCCTGAACTTCTTCAATGAACCCAAGATCCTGACCTGCTCTCATACCTTCTGCAAGGGTTGTCTTGAGACTATCCTGGAGAGTCGTGGAACGCTGTTGTGTCCTACGTGCAGGGAGGAGACTTCGGTTCCTGGTGGAGACGTGAAAAGACTGCAATCAAACATAACAGTCAGATCACTTGTTGAAGATGTGAAGACCCAGGGCCAGGCCCATTCCAACTTTAATCAAGAAAACAATTCATTGCAAAGAAAATGGAACAAATGTCGAAAACATCCGAACTACGATGAAGAATGCTTTTGTCTCAACTGTAACAAGTATGTCTGCTGCAAGTGTGGCCTATTAGAGCATGCAAAGGATGCTCACACTGTCGTGGAAGCAGGCGCACATGAAACTGAGCAAAAGAATCACATCGAGAAAATTGTATCTAAAGCGGATGCAAAGATATGCAAAGTTGACAAGTATTTCACTTTCATCGAAGACCAGCATAAAAGGCTGCACAACGTACAGGAAAAACTCAAATGCGAAATAGATGCGACTTTGGAGGGATCAGTTGAGAAATTGAAGAAAAGAAAGACGGTATTGAAAAACGAAATTGACCACAAGCTAGGGAAACTTAAGACTTCTTTGGGAGACGTAGAGAAGCCGATTCGTAAGCAGATAGACGAGGTTAAGAAGGTCCTGGACTTGGTTAAGAATGGTCTTACTTTTCCACTCCAAACAGAGGCTCTGACCTCGCATAAAGCGATGTGTCAACAGCTGGAAGTGCTTCTAAACCAGATTAGGCCAGATGAGGAGCTGCCCAGAAGAACTGCTGAGGAAGGTGAAAGAGTATGCTTCAAGGGTCAGGGATCGGATGAACTCCGGTTGGGCCAGCTAACACATACCAGGGAGGTCCCTGCACATACATGTACGAAGTCTAAATGGGTTCTGCGCACGGAAGCTCCTCTGCCTGCTGAAGAAGCAATCAGAGGGATGGTAATATCACCAAACAATGAGATGGCTTTTGTTCGTGTCCAGGGAGGAATAGGCATATATTCTTCTGAGGGCATCATACAAGATACTGTTCTGAAATCTGTTTACGTTATTGCCTTACACTTCATGCCTGATGGTGGATACGTCGTACGCGACCCTCATAACATAATTTCCTTGTACACAGCGCTTTGTGAAAAGCTTGATGTAACGTTTGAGACAATAATTGAAGGTGGATATGGCGGTCTCACTGTAGGCAAGGATGGGCTGATCTTTATATATTATACCTTATGCAAGCAAATACAGGTATTTAAGCCAGAAGGTGGGAAGGCAATTAGACAGATAACGTTTAACAGATTTGGACCATGCCAAATGTTTGCGATGACATCCAGTCAAGCGATTGTGGTTAATGTGAGTTCAGCTATTATCGCCTATCCGTCTCAGGTACAAGTAATCAACGATGTGTCTGGTGCTATCATTCATAGCCTCAGCAAAGATAGTTATTATCCTTATCCTGCTGTGTGTCATGATGATTCAGTTATCATTGCATGGGTGAAGCACCGTCAGGGTCTGGTGAGCATCGTTCAGTACACAAAAGAGCTCACATACATCAAAAACATTCTCACTGATTTCAAGATATCCTTATCATATATCCATTTGCAAGCATTCAAGACGGGAGAGATTGCTCTCTGCACTCGTGATAGGCTTTACATCTTCCATGAGACATGGATGTGAATTTCAGTTTTGCAGATGAACGTTTTACAAACTTACAAAACGCAGCCATTTTAGATTATCATTTGGTCAAATGGAGTGAATGCACCATATAAATATTATCTACTCTTGCCTGGTTTCTGTTGTCACAGCTCATAATTGTCACCAACATACTCAGAATAAAAATCCCGTTTAATCAACGTTTTCTCAGATGGAAGCGGACGAATATTTTTGTACAAAGTACAGCGTCCCCAATGTTATTGGTCTTACGTCGTTGTCCTGGTTCCCGTACGTCAACGTGAATTCGGAAAATTACCAAAGCTTCGATATGAACTCGTTCAAACCCAAGGATGTTAAGAATGTTCTGAAACGGGAAAAAGCAAGATCAGCACCCGGTGATGATGGTCTTATGTATGGTATGCTAAAACACTTGTACTGTACCCACCACTTCCTGGCAACATTATACACTGTCGCTCATAAAGGTGGATTTTTTTTTTTTATCCCAATTTGTGGAATTATTTTAAAAATAATTTAAAAATAATAGATCTAGATAATAGTATGCATTCTCAGATTTTATTGAATAATAATTTGCCAATGTGTGTTTTGCGTGACTGCTAAAGCATGTGTATGCTACTATGCTTATCAACTAGGGGACCTATGCCCTTAAGTCATAAATGACAGTAATGAGGATTAATGCCCCACAAAAGGGCACTAATATAGCACATCGACACGGTTTTGATCCTGGCGCCTCACAGTTACGAGGCCATTGCATTGTCACTGAACCGTGACTGTACGCAGCGGGGGCTAGGGTAGGGGGCAGTTTCCATAAATAAAAAAAACCCCAGAAAATGCAATAGATTTTCAATAATTTATTGCATGTTACCCCGGTCCCCAACATAAACAAATCTTCTGTGTGCCCATACCTTGAGCCATAATGCATGGCCGTCCAGAGGATTTGTGGTCCGAATCAAAAGTTGCCTTAATTTTCAAATCTGGTGAAACAACAAAACCAGACAATTTCCGGATGATATCCTTGACGTGTTGCGTTGGTAAAATATGTAATCAGATCTTATCGGAGAGAATGTCAACCTATCTCACAGCCAATGAATTCATAGATAAACGGGTCCAGAAGGCATTCATTAACGGAGTGAACGGCTGTATAGAACACAACCAAGTCGTTCATGAAATTCTGAAACATGCTCGATGTAAACAAAAAACATTGCAAATCACATTCTTCGACCTGGCTGACGCGTTTGGCAGCGTGAGTCATCAGCTGATCTCTACGTCATTAAGCCGTTACGCAATACCACAACCAGTAGCCCGTTACATTGATGTTCTCTACTCAAGACTGAATGGCAGAGTATGCGGTCCGGGGTGGCAATCGGAACGCTTTGCTTTCAGGAAAGGGGGTTTTCAGGGAGACCCTCTATCCCCAATTGTATTTCTCATGTGCTTCAACCCAATTATTGAATATCTTGAAACCGAGAAGCAGCAATATGGTTACGATTTCGCCGGCCAAAAATTAATAACTACTCCGTATGCCGACGACTTCAACCTGATAACTGGAAATAAAAGGTATCCTCAAAAACTTGTTCAAGAAGTAGATAAAATTCTCAGTAGTATGGGCATAACAGTCAAAGCTAAGAAGTGTCGTTCCTTATCAATTTCAGGCGGTAAACCAACAGTTATTGATTTTTCCTTAGCTAGGGAACAAATTGCACCTGTACAAAATAATCCTATTAAATTTCTAGGATCTCACATTACTTTCAAGATGAAGACTTCAGAAACATATGATTTCATCCGTGATAAGGTTGATAGTACCCTCACGAATATAGATAGTGTAAACATAAAAAACGAGTATAAGCTAAGAATCCTTAATGATTATGCTCTCTCCTCTATGAGATATATGTTACATGTACATGACCTTCATGCAACTCACCTTGGACAACTAGATACACTTCTAGACAAATACATTAAAAAGTGGATGGGCATCCCCCGGTGTGGTGCCAATAGTGCTGTAGTTCATGCCCCACGGGGGCTTAATATTCCCACTATCTCTGAACTCTACCAAAGGTGTCATTGCCTTGCCTACAGTAGATCGAAAGTTAAAGGCGATGAAATGGTAGTTCAAGCCCTAGATCAACAACTGGCCAGAGAGGAAAACTGGACCAGAAAGACATCTACAATCCAGGTTGCACACCAAATTCATCAAACCAGTTTACAAACGAATTGGAAAGATACTAAAAAATCAGTCAAAACGAACCTGAAAGAGGAAAGCAGGAAAAAGTGGAAAAATGAAATAGAACCTCTCTTAGTCCAGGGTGAATTCATGAAGGTACTAGAAATAGAAAACTGTGACTTGTCCTGGAAGTCCATCATCTTCAATCTACCACAAGGAGTTATGAAATTTGCAATAAATGCAGCGATTGATAGTCTGCCGATTAATAAAAACTTGTATAGATGGGGTAAGCGAAAAATGACTTGTGTAGTTTATGTCAAGCCAAAGGTACTTTGCATCACGTATTGAATAATTGTCAGGAAATGTTAAATAGATACACGTGGCGTCATAATAACATTGTACATAATCTGCTAAAGAGCATTAAACAGAACGGCCTTGATAGTGATCACCAAGTATATGCTGACGTGGAAGGGGAGACAATCAGTGGAGGGACGGTTCCCCCAACCATTGTTCCAACACAACAAAGACCTGATTTATGTTTCATTAATTTTAGAAAAAAGGAAATACTAGTATTTGAGTTGACAATTCCATTTGAAACCAACATTCAACAGGCCCACCAAAGAAAGCTCGACAGGTACGCCGGACTAATACATGATATCTCAGAAGCCGGCTGGACTCCCAAATTACTGTGTGTAGAGATAGGTTCCCGAGGTTTGATAACTCCTGACAACAAGAAAAGAGTTATAGATATGTTGAAAACATGTAAATGCAAAGTAAGGTATCCATAATTGAGAAATGAAATCTTGAAAACCGTACTGTTTGGGTCGTATGTTATTTTTTACAGCCGGTCGGAACGCACCTGGCAATCACAACATTACTTGGGAGTGTAAGTGGTTTAAACTTGGTATGGCTTGCAATAGCGAGACCTCTTTCTCTCCCTCTCCCTCTTTCTCTCTCTCTCTCTTTCTTTCCCTCTTTCTTTCTTTCTCTCTCTTCCCCTCATCTCTCTCTCTCTCTCTCTCTATCTCTATCTCCCCCTCTCTCTATGGGGATAGGTTATCGTGGTGTGATTACGCATGCTACTATATTGACAGATATGATGACGGTACCTAAATGTAAGGTGTGGCATAATTATTTAATTGGGAAAAGTAATATTTCAAAAGTATATTCTGTGGGCTTATATTGTTTTTTACAGCCAATTTGAACTCACTTGGAATCACTACAACAGTTGGAGGTGTAATTACTTTAAATTAGGATACGTATGTAACTTGTTATAACGGGACCTCCCTCTCTATCTCTAACTCTCTCTCTCTCTCTCTCTCTCTCTCCTTCTCTCTATATTATCTATCTCTTTCGCTCTCTCCCCCTCTTCAACTCTCTCTCTCTCTCTCTCTCTATAGGTTCCCGTGGTTGATTACTCATTAAGAAGAGATTGATAGATATGCCCACGGTATGTAAATGTATTATGAGGCATTGCTAACTAAGAACATAATAATTATTTTTGTTTTTGTTATTTTGTTAGGAATTATTAATGTTTTCATTTAAAACACTGACGTTATGATGTTCTCTTTTCCGTTTTGTTATTGTGTATTGTAATTGTTTAACCCTGCATGAGATACATCTAATGTTATACAAATCTCTGTCCTGGGTTTTATGTCACATCTTTATTATTATGTTATATGTATACTTTCTTGAATAAAGATGAATAAACAAAACCCGTTGTCTAAATAGGAGAATATTTGGGTACACCGTTGCCCAACGATTAGGATATATGGGGCACCTGTTTGCCTGAATAATTATGACATGATGGTCGGAACTTGAAAACTCCAGAATGATTGTTTTCAGTGCTCCTGCCTTTGCCGAAATGTGAATTAAATCAAATAGTCAGTCTAGACTCCGCTCTATTATAATGCTATCATTATGTTAACCGATTTCATTATGCCGTCGGCAGTAGACCATGTAACGTTTACGCTTATGAAGTATCAAGGCGTTGCGCTCATTATTGCAAATAGCGGTTATTTTTAAGACAGAATGAAGGTAGATAATCAAAATCAAAGACGAGGGGATAGGGTAGCACACCTTCTAATCGACTGAACGCATACATTGTAGATATAATACACAGTCATGCATTCCCGCTATTACGGGGGATGAGCAGCTGCCTCCTCTCAATGCTGTTTGTAATACTGAAAAGGTTCTCTAAGTGTTCATGATATAGTGGCAACGTCAGCAAATGATTGTTCTCAAAATATTACAATGTATCTGAAAATGTTTGTTTTCGAATACGCAAGATATTATAGATATGCAATTAGTTCAAGATTTTTGACTTATTTCATATATTGGTTATCATGATGAAGGCATAACTCTTTGTTTGTTTTTCTGGACATTTTCATAATTTAGGTCATTATCTATTTTTATATAATTATCCATAATTGTTAACCGTATTTGTGGGTAAAAACTTTCTTAAGGCCTTATTCTGCACAATCCCTTATTCCCGTTCCTTCCTCTATCTCTCTTTGCTAATCATGCATTAATAATTTATTTATTCATATACTCATTCATTCGGCTAGGTTTTTTGAAAGAAAATTCCTTGTAAATCAGTCCCAAGACTGATACATTCAAAATGTTCATTATTGGATTGTCAACAATTATATAAAAGAATACTGTTAACATTTACAAAAATTAACAAGGAACACGAACTTCCAATAATAAAGACAGAAAATCATAAATGAAAAGGGACAAGTTGGGGAACACGACAGAGAGGGGAGAGAGAGAGAGAGAATGATGGATCTGTTAAGAATAGTTTAAAAAAATTAAGAGTACCTTTTTTAATTGTTCATGGTATACATTCGAATCCTAATACAAGCGACTTAATGATTAGCTTTTAAATATTAGGTATATATACATGTTAATATATACATATTTATATCGTTACAAAAACATTTAGAAATACCTGTACTATCTCCGTTGCAAGGTAAACAGAGTAAATATGACGGTGAAATGTATACCAGTGATTTAGTTTGGAACTATACATTATGGACATCGTTACACTATACCGGTAGCAAGGAACCCCGCTATATGAAGGGGGTGGGGGGGGGGGGGGAGAATAGTCTGTAGCCCAATGATGTGAAAAGAACACACCTATATTTTGAATTTCATGTTCAATTCAAATTAAATTTACTTATTTAAAGTTTAAATATTTATTGTTATATTGATTTGCTCTATGTACTTTATGCTGTTAGACTTATCATTTGCTGGTGTATATAATACACTTTTAAGCTGTTATTTGTCGCATATGCAGTAAATGTATGTTCGTTATCAATTTAAGTTTTTAAGAATTCATAGTTATATTTTGAATTGGAAAGGAAATCAGTGAATTATATACCTTATTTTTTACTACATGTAGTTTGTCTTGTTATTGTGATATGCATTAAAGTTAATTTCCGCCTTCCTTACTAGGTCTATGATACCATCATAGTCGATTAATTAACTTACTTTATCATCTTTGTAAGAGCATGATAAACCCTTTATTATTGCGCTATAAAAGCACAATTATTATTAAGATGAAATTATGCCAGTTATCATGTTCCATTCAAACTATGTTACATGTTTCATGTTCAATTCAATTGTGTTTTCTCAAAGATAATAGAAGGAATAAACTTGAAGTAATGTATACATTTCAAGAAAATATTCCTTTGTCCAGTGTCACTGGTGTGAAGAAAAACAATTCCAAAATAATTGAAAGACCGAGTCATCAAAAGTATTGATTTTAGAAAATAAATGCAGAGGTATGTGCAAAATATATACATGTAATGCGACAAGGCGCATATTTCATCGCGAAAATTGTCGTGAATTCATATTTCCTTGCTTGAACGGTAACCAAAGGGTGAAGCTGCTTTTCACTCTTTTTAAAAAAAAAGAATAAATTCACTCAACCAAGGACCCCAAATTTGTCATGGAGTGGTCTTTTGCGACTTAAGTGAGAATAATCATCTATATTAATAATCAATGAGATTATAAATAGAGAATCAAGGATGGAGAGACTCTTTTCATCTTTATGCTTATTGTACTGATCCTTTTAAACATTAAATACTGAGAGAAAGACAAATAATTGAGTGTTTTATGTTTTACCTTGTTAAAAGTATATAAATATGGTAAAGATAACGAGATTATGTAGCCACTGTAACAGATTTCCGGATTACATTTATTTTCATATTATCACACTGTTTTGATTGGACCAACATAATACATGTCAAACATGGTTTAGTGGCAACCTCTTTACAATGACCATACATTTTGTCTCCCTCGAAAAAGAAATTTGTTTTGTATACCCTGTCATGAAAGGTCAACTGTCTACAGTGGCCCAGGGGCGGCAGAGCGTCTTTCAAAGTATATGTGTGTGTGTGTGTGGGGGGGGGGGGGGGTACCAACAAGAAATTGGTACTTTCTGGGAAAGAGGGGCGCCTACAAAGGGAAATCTCAAAGAGAAAATATACAATTTTTAGACATTGATATATATATAATACTTGTTTCATACTTGTTCATACTTTTTCAAAAATTCATAACTTCCTTATTAGTTATCCAATTTTACTCAAATTTATTTTGGTTTGTTTCTCTTGTTTTGCTGCATGTATTTAAAGCAAATTATTTGTTTAAGTGGACTTAGCCTTAAAAGGTATTATGAACCATTTGCAGGTCCCAAAATGTAAAGGTTACATTTCAACTGCATTTGAAAGACAATACTAATTTAGAACTTTCCTCAAAACGAAAGGGCTCGGAAATGGCTTTCAGTGGGAAAATAACGGCCATTAGTTGTCGAATCGACTTAATCGATTGCAATATACCAGTTCGTAGATACAATCTGAGCATGCGCGAATTGATCCGCGCATGCGCAGATTAAGGTCACTTGAACAAAATTGTAAAACCCACTGAGACTAATACAGGATACATGCTCACGAACTTTATGTAATCATTAATCGTGCATGCACCTGTGATGTATTCTATTGAACACAGGTGGAAATAATCTTTTCAAGAGGGCAAACAAAAGAATCATCTTCATGACTTTAGCTGTGATTATTCCAAAAAGCACAACGTTTGGATTTATCTATGTTTAAAAGATATGTGGATATTTGGGGTCATATGATCCATGTGCTAACTACCAACTGGTCTATTACCAAAGAAATAGTCTGATTTTCCGACCCGTTTACCGCATGGCCTCACGTTTTGTGCTGCACAAAGCTTCAATCAAATGCTCATTTACCTGTTACAGCTCATTTCATGTATGTTATTACCAAAGAAAAAAAGAAGGTAATCAGTCACCCAATAGTGTCTGACAGTGAAGTTTAGAAGGTAAAATGGTTTCCTTGCATAATTTGAATACTAGGACACTGCTAATATTTAAATTTCACAGATAGGACATACGTGACATATTCATAATTCCTCCAAAGTTCTACATAATTTGATGTTGGCTGCAAAAGGGATATAGTATCTTTAAGGACTCGAAATACGTGTTTGTAGGCTATACCTAAAATAATGATGGCATTGGCTCGGTTTTCACATAGCTAGTAGGAGAGAGAAAGTTGTGGCAGGTGCTTGTCACAAGTAATTTCTTATACTACTAGCAATGGAATTTTTCGGCATCTGTGCTCGCGTGTGGGCTAAGTCTGCCTTCATGACGCTAAATGATTGGTATATATGGTATAGGTCTTAACGCATTCAACAAAGAACCTCGTCTGCTGCTTTAGATGATCTTCCGTTCCGCTTTATAATGGAGACATAATATCGTCAAGTCAGCACAACGCTTACACCGACATGATATAAAATATATCATGTGACGTTGTCAATATCAATATTTAACCATAAAAACGAAACTTTGGTCAAATAGATTGTTAAGTGATAGCCGGTAGTAATTATTTTACTTTGCAAACAACTGCATCGTAGGTTGATTGGTTGTGCGCGGGTCATGATTTGAAATATGCAAATAGTGGCACTGACACCCCCTTTGATGTCTAGCGTACCCAGACACGTCATGCACGTAGGCCGTCACGCACTATCTGAAACATTTTGTTATTTTACGAAATTATATTACGACAAGGAGTACGGACAAGTCACTCGCCCTGTTAGTCACGGGATAAGAATCAATTGTGGATTGTTTCATAGAAAGATAAGCCAACAGATGAATGCAAGGCTGTAGGTTACCTAGACGAAGGTATGTAAATGCACAAATATCTGTTTTCTGTAATGAGACGAAGATGATTAAAAGGCCAATCCGACCGAGGAAAACCGATTACAGGCAAATACTTGGAAAACAACGAATAACGCACATTAACTATAATGACATCATCGTCCATTGCGTGGAAGTGTGTACAAAAGGAACTGGGTAAATCTTTCAAAACCAAACTGATGTTGATATATATATATAAATATATATATATATATTAATAATGATGTTAACATATTTATTTCATATTTATGTCATTTGGAAGGATCTTAACCTGACTAATCCTACATGGCTTTTGAAGATAATTTAACCATAACATTAATTTACAAAAGTCTATGTCGACACTAGGTCGACTTAGAAGGATTTTCCCCTTTCCTCTCGTACACACTGAGTCGTATTAATGTTAAACGTTGAACACGCTCACCCACCGTTATTCGCTGTTTTGTATAAGTATTTGCCTGTACTCGGTTTTGCGGAGTTGCGTCTGATTGGAGATGTAGACAGATTTTTAAAGGTATAGGTGGTATCTCTATAAAGGGTTAGACTGATGGAAGGGGCCCTTCCAAATATAGGGTGGGAACATTTGCATACATGCAGTTACAAGTGAGTATTTGCACCCCATTTACCTCATTCGATGTAATCTAATTTATAATTTACTTCAATATATTTATTTTGGTAATCTTAAATATCGTAATCGGATTATTGTAACTAAACAATACTGGTCAGCGATTGCCAGATATTTTACGAGAGGGAGAAAGCCTCACTTGATTTCTGAGATCACAATATACTGGTTGCCAGGTGTAGTATTACCATAGCAAGAATAACTAACGCAGAAATACAGGTGTATCATTAAAATATGATGAAACTGCATCATCTGACATCACACTGTCTATCAAAATATTAATTTGCTTGAAGGTAGCATCTACTTGCGATATATTCTATTTTTTCATAATCTCCAGCCTATTGGGTACAAACAGAGCAAACAGAGAGAAGTAGTTATCTGAACAATAGCTAACACAATGCATTCTCATTCCTCCATCAGAAGTTTCAATTTCAGTTTGATTTATGGGTCATGCACAATACCAATCCACAATTGGCATACAAAATAATTATCTGGCTGTTTCTTTAAAAAAGAGTTCAAACTGGCATTATATTAACATAGACTCACAGAAGAGAATATCAAATTACAAATAATTTTTTTGTTAAAGACATACCTTTGAAAAAGTTAACATAACAATACATGTGCATAACAAAGTAAGCAGGAAATAGATAAACACACCACAGTTAGATCGAGACAACAAAGCCCAGTAGAATACATTACACGGACAGGTAAACCAGAAAACATATAGCAGATAGTTAGAAATAGAGAGAAACAAAAGTAATAGGAGCGGAGATAAAAGAAAACGGAACAAAGTAAAGTGTAGTAAGAATGAGAGGAATTAAGTCGAAGGGAGCAAGAACTGAACAGATTTGAGGTAAAGGTTAAAATATGATGGAGGGAGAGGTGGTAGAGAGGAGAAACAGAAAGATTAGGATGTGAAAGATCAGAATGGAAGAAAAAAATGAAGGAAAGAAAAAGAGACATGAGATGAAAGTAGCAAGATATGTGTAATACAGCATTATGACGTTCTTAAAAGTATACTTAGATATTTCACCAAGTTGAGTTTCGATGTGCATAATACCTCAATGAAATACAGATATTAGGTACGCATAACTCGAGTATGGCATTAGTGAATTATGCAAATAGATATGACCGTAATCAAACAGGACCAGTGCCAGGTAGTACCAGTGTTTATTCAAAAAATATTTATGAGCGGGAATTACACCTCTAAGGGAGAAAAAAAATCATACTTATTAAACTTGTTATAACGAGAGGGATTGATGAGATGTGCGTGGGTGAACGGTTCCCAAGTGCATAGGTAAACATAATACTTCCTGTTTTGAATGTCAGTGGAAATTCCCACTCAAAAAAAAAACATACTCATACAACTGCATTGCTGAATGAAACATTATCATACGCCTCTTACTTGAAGCATAGTCGCAGTTAGAGCTACTTCCATCGTAAGTGCTAAAAAGAAGAAGCGTAAAATATATAATACATAATAATCATGGAATGCATATGGTTAACATTTTCAGTGCAATAAAAGCCAGCTAAGTATAAACATTATATTTCTCACTTTTGATTTAGTTGGCCAATTATTTCACCGATATGTTCTTCTTCCTCAGGTCGTGTGTTTGAGTTGTCAATGATGGCTACTTCGTTGAAGCAGGCTGTCCATAAGAACCTCGAGTGTCCTGTCTGCCTGAGCTTCTTCAAGGAACCCAAGATCCTGACCTGCTCCCATACCTTCTGCAAGGGTTGTCTTGAGACTCTCCTGGAGTCTAGTGGAAAGCTGTTGTGTCCTACGTGCAGGGAGGAGACTTCGGTTCCTGGTGGAGACGTGGGTAGACTGCAAACAAACATAACAGTCAGATCACTTGTTGAAGATGTGGAGACCCAGGGCCAGGTCAGTTCCAACAGTAATCAAGAAAACGAATCATTGCAAAGAAAATGGAACAAATGTCGAAAACATCCGAACTACGATGAAGAATGTTTTTGTCTCAACTGCAACAAGTATGTCTGCAGCATGTGTGGTATATCAGAGCATGTAAAGAATGCCCACACTATCCTGGAAGCGGGCGCACATGAAACCGAGCAAAAGAATCACGTCGAGAAACTTGCATCTAAAGCAGATGCAAAGATACGCAACGTTGACAAGTATTTTACTTTCATCGAAGACCAGCGTAAAAGGGTGCACAACATACAAGAACGACTCGATGGCGAAATTGATGCGACTTTTGAGGAATTTGTTGAGAAATTGAAGGAAAGAAAGACGGTGTTGAAAAATGAAATTGAGCACAAGATAGGTAAACTTAAGACTTCATTGGGAGACGTGGAGAAGTCGACTCGTAAGCAGATAGACGAGATTAAGAAGGTTCTGGACTTGGTTAAGGATGGTCTTAATTTTTCTCTCCAAACAGAGGCTCTGACCTCACATAAAGCGATGTGTCAAAAGCTAGAAGAGCTTCTAAACCGGATTGGGCCAGATGAGGAGCTGCCCAGAACAGCTGCTGAAGAAGGTGAAAGAATTGGCTTCAGGAGTCAAGGATCGGATGGACTCGAGTTGGGCCAGCTAATACATACCATGGAGGTTCCTGCACATATGAAGTCTAAATGGGTTCTGCGCACGGAAGCTCCACAGCCTGCTGGAAAAAACACGAGTGCGATGGTACTATCACCTACCAATGAGATAGCTGTTGGTTTTCACGAGGGTGGAATAGTCATATATTCTTCTGAGGGCATCATGCAAGATACCGTTCTGAAATCTGTTAAAGTTATTGCCTTACACTTCATGCCTGATGGTGGATACGTCATACGCGACACTCATAACATAATTTCCCTGTACACAGAGCTCTGTGAAAAGCTTGATGTAACGTTTGAGACAATGGATGTCAATACGAAAGGTGTATGTGGTGGTCTTACTGTAGGCAAGGATGGGCTGATCTTCATAGGTCACAGTTTAGGCCAGAAAATACAGGTATTTAAGCCAGAAGGGGGGGGGGGAGGCAATTAGAGAGATAAGGTGTAACGGTTATGACCCATGGCAGATGATTGCGATGTCATCCAACCAAGCGATTGTCGTTAAGAGTTTTTGTACTAACAGCCATCAGTATCAGGTACAAGTAATCAACGATATGTCTGGAGCTATTATTCATAGCATCCACAAAGATGGTTATAGCCCTTACCCTGCTGTGTGTCAGGATGATTCAGTTATCATTGCATGGGTGAAGCTTGATCAGCACGTTCAGCACGATCAGGGTCTGGTGAGCATCGTTAAGTACACAAAAGAGCTCAAATACATCAAAAACATTATTATTGATTTCAAGATAACGAAATCATATGGTGGCTCTTTGCAAGCATTCAAGACGGGAGAGATTGCTTTCTGCTATAATGATAGGCTTTACATCTTCCATGAGACATGGGAGTAAATTTCAGTTTTGCAGATGAAACGTGGAGTTGATCAAACTTACAAAACCCAACCATTTTAGATTGTTATTCGGTCAAATGGGATGAATGCACCATATAAATACAATCTACTCTTGCTTTGAGGAGAGGACACTTTTTTTTTGGGGGGGGGGGGGGTCTCGAAATTTAAAATGTTAATATTTTGCTCCGTTGGGGGTACGGTCAACTTTTTTAGGTCAGCCATTGGTATATATATATATTTTTTTTAATAAAAAATAAAAAATAAACACAACATTACCAAAGGGGGGGGGGGGGGGGGTTCGTCCAAAATACACACATACAAAATACCAAAGGTCCCCCCCCCCCCCCCCCTGCGTACGCGCCTGTGCTATCATAATGTGATTAAAATCAAATAGTCGGTCTAGATTCTGCTCTATTATAATGCTATCATAATGTTGACCAATGTCATTATGTCGTTGGCAGTAGACTATGTAACGTTTACGTTTATGAAGTGTCAAGACGTTGCGCTCATCCTTGCAAATGGCTGTTATTGTGTAGACAGATATAGGTAGATAATCAAAATAAAAGACGAGGGAAGGGGGTAGCATACCTTCTAATCGACTGAAAGCATACATTGTAAATATAATACACAGTCATGCATTCACGCTATTACGGGGGATGAGCAGCTGCCTCCTTCCAATGCTATATCTAATACTGAAAATATTCTCTAAGTGTTCATGGTATAGTGGCAACGTAAGCAAATTAATGTTCTCAAAATATTACAATGTATTTGAAAATATGCAAAGTATTATATAAAGATATGTATTTTTTCCAAGATTGTTTATTCAATTCATGTATTGGTTTTTATGGTAAAGGCATAATTCTCTTTTTGTTTCTTTGTTTGGTTTCTGTTCCAAGGACATTTTACAATGTAGGACATCATTTATTTTCATATAATTATTCATAGTTGTTTACGTGATCTGTGCGTAAAAACTTTCTTAGGGCCTTCCTCTCTACAATCCCTCATTACCTTACCTTTCTCTATCTCTGCTGTATAAAGGGAGAGAAGTATGTTATTTTAGTCTATAGTCCAACGATGTGAAAAGAACACACATATATTGTGAATTTTATGTTAAATTTAAATTAAATTTACTTATTTAAGGATTAATTATTTTATTTTATATTGATTTGCTCTATACACTTTATATTGTTAGACTTATAAATTTGGTGTATATAAATAAACTATTTAAGCTTATATTTGTCAAATATGCATAACATGTATATACGAGATTCATTTATTTTTTTAAGAATTCCTAGTTATATTTTGAATTGGAAAGGAAATCAGTGTTTTATATGCCTTAATTTCTACTACATGTATTTTATCATGTTATTTTAATATGCATTAAAGTTAATATTTCCCTTCCTTACTAGGTATATGATTCTTTCATAGTAGATTAATTAACTCTCTTTTTTATCTCTGTAAGAGCATAGAGACATCTCTGCGTTATTGCGCTTTAAAGGCAAAATTATTACTATGATGAAATTATGTTAGTTATCATGTTCAATTCAATTTTTTTTTTAAAGGGAATAAAAGGAATAAACTTGAAGTATGAATATGATGACTGATTTTTCCAGAAATGAGTTCTTAGTCCAGTGTCATTTGTGTAAAATAAACAATCCAAAAGAATTGAAAGACCGAGTCATCAAAAGTATTGATTTTAGAGAATACATGCAGGAAATTCTTGAAAAGATCCTGTGTACGCCACTGAACGTGTCAATGGTTATAATGGCAAGCGTAAAGGTCAGCAATCAAGCAGAAATCGAAAATCCAGAAGACGACTTTTTCCATCATAAAGATGTTCCATCGACATTAGTATGAGTAAAGAATATCCTTACTCCAGCATTCATTGCATCATGGTCCATCAAACGACAGACTCGTTTCCGAGTTTCCATCAAATACTGAGGGCCTTTACGTTCCATTAGCTTGCTTTTGCTTCATCGACAAAAGAATATTAACTTATCAAGCCAATATCTCCGAGGGATTCGGTAATTTCCCCTTCAATAGTATATTTATCATGTTTGATAGTTTAATCGGAAATTGAGTGTGATTTGAAGGCGTCCATATCAATATCCTCTTTATCTGTCGCCCTCTTGGTCAACATGCCATGGACTTGGAATTCATTCAAGACTCCTCTCACCAACGAAGCTCTCTGAGTCATGCATATATGATAGGGCGCATGTAATAATACTACTATTATCTATAAATAATGATGATCGTGCATGATAAAAAATAATGACAATAATGATACTAATAACAGTAATAATAATACTACTACTTGTATTAGTTATGACGATAATGCTGATGATTATGATAATAATAACAATAATGATAAATATAATAATATTAAGACAATAATTATAACAAAATTGTATTAGTTATAATGATAATGATAATAATTACAGTACATTTTATATTTAGGACTCGGGAGGGTCTTTTTTCTAATGGATTATGCTATCCGTGAAATATATTTTTAGTAGTGCCCCAAGAGAGAAGAGGCTCTCAGGTTCTTAGAAAAAAAAACCCTGAAATTAATGATTTTATGTCCACGACAAACGGAAGAGTTTTTCATGAATACGTCACAATCCACTGACCAAATAGCCAATTTGAGATTCGAATAGTTTTAGTGATCTGATATGTAAAACATAAGTTCGTTTTATTTCAAACTTTCACCAATCTGATTCTGAACTTATTACGAAGATTGGATTGCCCTTTGATACCATGTTTCTAAGCGCATGGTACTGTATGTCTTAAATAAAGAGATACCTGAGAGAAGAGAGATGAAGATGAAATGTAGAGAAAAAGGATTTTGATGCTCATCACCATCTGTGTTAAGATGAAGAGAATATCATCACCCGACATTTGACGATTCTACAAGTAACCTTGCTCTAGATTAAACACATTGTTTATGTATTTTTCCTTCTTCTTAGTTCATATCATGTCAACGACACGGGTTTTCTCATGGACTCTGGATTATTAAAGACAAATAGAGATAATAACAAATTATTAAAACGAGGCTACAATATTAAACCCAGTGTTAAAAGTTCATGATAAGTTCACTTGTTTCCACTACTGTACATGTAAGGCTAATTTCCGTTCAATATTCATTTTTTTCCATTCCCTTAATTCCAACATTTCTTTTGGAAAATCACCCAAAGACAATATTACGGAATTTCCCCTGCATCTAAATATCCAATATTTCATTGCAAAAATAATTGTATTGAATATCTTTATTCGTGGGGATTTACCGGACAACCCTAAATTAATATCCGTCCAGTCGTTATACCTCAATTCCCTTAGCTCAAACTTAGCTATTACATTCTGCCATAACCTTTCAACATGTACACACGTCCAGAACAAGTGTAAATATGTTTCAATTTTTTGGTTACAAAATGAGCACAAGTTATCTTCAACAAAGCCGAATCTCAATAAGTGTTCTCTAGTATATATTGCTCCATGAAGCAGTTTATACTGAATTTCTCTTAGTATGTTAATAACAAGAGTAACTTTCCTAGGCCTACTAAATATCTCCCTATATACCTCATTTGAACAATCTGAAAATCTCCGTCCATCGTGAATCGTAAAAACAAATAAATGTTATAACTTCTTTATAAAATATTCATAAACCTTCCTCGATAACAAATCTCTGAGGAGCTTCACGGTACTGTTAATCTGAATTAAAATATCATACTCTTTTACATCCACTAA
Organism: Strongylocentrotus droebachiensis; assembly: GCA_035222895.1. Classification (NCBI taxonomy): domain Eukaryota; kingdom Metazoa; phylum Echinodermata; class Echinoidea; order Camarodonta; family Strongylocentrotidae; genus Strongylocentrotus; species Strongylocentrotus droebachiensis. The sequence goes on from JAVYIG010001203.1 coordinate 233,311, forward strand.
ATACCCTTTTTAATTGTTACTTTTTACATACACACCACATCAATACGTTCCCCTTCACCCACCCATTCACAACTACTAGGGCTGGAAATAACAATGACAAAGCTGAGACAAAGTAAGATTAAGCCTACAGTGTGCTTCGGTATATTTCCCCATACTTCATTCGAATTTCATGAATGTTTTTTCAAACATTTTGGGAAAACTTTCGTTCATTTTTTTATTTTTAGCATAAATTTCCTTAGATTTAGATTGTAATAAATAAGCACATGTTTAACAATTATAATAACACAAAACTCGAATGTAAAAATTCAAAACATAATCAAATAGTGACTGGTGAACCAAAGCCTGGCATAGCCCCCCCCCCCCCCCCCCCCTCAATAACATGTCAACATTTGCAACAGAAGATTTGGAATTGTCTAGATTCGATAAAGTGTAGTATATTTAAATGATTGGATTGTGGGAAAAAGTGCTCAGATGCAATGGCAGTTGATATATACTGAAGTCCCCCTCCCCCATCGTCATTTAAGATAATTTCTTTCCTGTCTATGAACATACTAAGGTTACCACTTGTTGAGTGGAATGCCCATGCCACCTTATCACGTGATATTGTTTGCGTCATAATACCTATCAGATCCGACTCACTGAGCGAGAGATATGAATTCTTTTGTTTGGTTTGTTAGCTCTAGTTAAATGTATTTCCACTGGTTTCGTTTTAGGATCCCATGATCCAACTGAGTTGCATCAGGGACCTGCTTATAGTGACACGTCACCAGACGGTGAAATACAGCCCCACGTACGCAGCTAATGTCTTTCATTTCATGTAGGTTATCTTTCACTTCATGAACATCTGATGAAACAAAGAACATTTGTGCAATGGGAATCTGCATTAGATTGAATTCTAGAGCATTTTCTTCGACACACTGCATGTCTTGGCATCTGTCAAACCGGATTCATATTAAACCAAGAGACAAGCTCTCTTGTTATCTTGCGAAAGAGACATTGTAAACGCCTTTATAACACGTTCTACAATAGACCTCTCATGTCACTTGTTACGATTGTTTTGGTTACATTTTTCTGAGTAGTGGACTTGGCGCCTCATTCCACGATTCATTTCGCATTTAGCAGGATCTACGCAACAGTGAGTATAAAATATAATGTTTGACTCGTTACCTCTACATTTTTTTGATCCAAGCAATAGCCACTATATAGGCGCATCGGAATAGAGGTACATATAATTCATGTATATATTTCAGAAACCATAATCCTTAGTAAATATCAAAAACAATTAAATTAAATGGTATGTGAAAATGATCAGAAGGTCGACTATACCCACGTTAACATATCTTAAGTTTATTAAGTCTATACTTGGCCAAGGATAAGGCTTTTTGGCTCTGTTAACGTATGAAACATCATTTTGAATACCCCCCCCCCCCCCCCCCCCACCCCCCTCCCCCCCCTCCCCCCCCCCCCCCCCCCCTTGAGCGAATTGTCGGTATGCGCGATTTTCAAATTTCGGGTAGCAAAAAAAAGATTGTTGCTCACTACGACGTCCATACATTGATTTTAGTTTTGACAGTATCTGCAGCTGAAATGTCAATTTTTTGAAACTTACTTATCATTGAAATAATTAATAATCTTATTTCATAGTCATAATTGACACTAGGCCTCATTATACAAAATATTAAAGGTACTTGGTAACATTGTTCAGATGAGAGATAGTGGTGCTAAGGTAGTGACTTCAATGTAAGATGTACAATTAAAGATAATCTGAACATTTGAGTGAAAACGGACCATTATTCATGGTACAAATTGGAAAAAACTGATCTGATCGATTCCTTAATTCTCCCAACTATGTTATTACAATTTAATTACATCTTAGGTGAATGGAAATCGTCACAAAGCAATAAAATGGCTCTACATTTCATTCCAGACATTTAAGTGTTGACAGATTTTTTATAGCCTGTTTTATGTCTTTTTTTTCATGGAAAAACGGTTGGGAAAATTCAAAATGGTTGGAAGAATTTACTATTAATCACTGTTAGGGGGTGTGATACATCGACTCCTTCAAACAAAACCATACATTTCTTCGTGGTTTGACATTTTTTTGCATGTCAGAGGGTTAGTACAGTAGAAGGAATATAGTAAGTAACATTTTATACAAAAATTAAGCAATTGTTTCATCAACCTTCAACAATGTTATCAAGTCACTTTAAAGAGGACGAAAGTCTGAAATTCTGTGGCGGGTGCCACTGCCCCCCCCCCCCCCCCAAGCCGGATCCGCCACTGTTGCAGTATGTTTATATTCGGATTAGGATTCGAGTAAAGCCTTAGCTTGTAGTATACTAACATGTAAAAGAAAACTTCAAACGGCCTGTGAAATAAAAACTAGAGCATTTTTTGTCCACGAATTGTATTTTTCATTATACATTTCCAATACTTACAACATTGCTTGTCTAACTTATCGTGACCTCAAATGGCTCAGATTACATTGCAATCAAACTTGAAATTATTCGATGTAGATGCTTTATTTTGTCTTTATGTTGTTTAATTCAAAATATGTGGTACATGTTTTGATGATAATATATTTATTAGATACCGGTATTTTGTGTATAGAACTATAATTTTTGTCACACAGCGAAAGCAATTTTAAACATGACTAACACATGTAACACCTTCCAGGTGAAAACAAGTGAGAAGCTTTAACTACAAACATTGAAATGTTTTCAATGAGTTTTTAACTTTTTACATTACAAACATCTGATTTTTTATAAATTTCTAATGTTCTTGATCCGTTACCATGACAAAGTTAATAGTAATGAGGAAGTTCTTAGACGAGCTGGTGTACAAAGGAAATAATACGTAAACAGTTGATTAGGCAGTTGAAGTTCATGGGTCACATTACACGTAAAAAAGGCCTAGAAAATCTTGCTTGTGAGAAGGAGTAGGGGAAGAAGGAGGAAATTTTTGGAAGATAGAAGAGTGAAAGAACCGGGAGTGGTGCTAATAGAGAAGGCTAGGGAACGAGGGTTGTGGAACAGCATTATCATCAAAGTCATTCGATATGACTCTTCGAGGGAGAGAGAGAGAGAGAGGGACCATGGTAATAGCCCTAGTTGTCAACTTTAGGGCAAACAAGCACATTCTGATACTTAAAGGTCCAAACTGGAATACTAAATTTGAGATTGTGTCTAAGAAAGTGGGGTCTTTTCAATTATTGACCCCTGGACTAATATTATTAACACATGTGATATATGCCTAAATATGGCCCATGTACAGTGTAGGTTTACACGACTTGTACAGAGTGTTTTCCACTCAAAATGCGCATCCTGTAAAAAGGCATCAATTTATTCGGTTTAGCACAGAATGACTTATCAAGCACATTATCTGATCATTTCTTTTCTCTGTGTGGCACGATAACATGATGTGTGTTATATCCAACTTTAAAATGTATATCAAACAGATTTTTAACTTCAAACTCGTAATGAAAATAATATTAATTGAAAGGTCTGACCTTTTTACCTGGCACCCCAACCGAATCCGATCCGATCCATGTATTTATAAAGCGCCAATATCTAGTTGTCTAATCAAAGGCGATGAGACTGAAAAACTACCAACAATGTCTGTTCATGATTCACCCAAATCAATTTGTATTGTAAAGCAATATCTAGTTATTTTATTATAACTTGATGTTTTAAGACAAACACATTTTCTTGTTTTCTACACCAACATACCAAATTCGAAATATCATCGTCTAAGCTGTAAAAAATCATCCCATATTTTAGAGTATAAATATGTTACATATCTTTAATGTCGTACCTATCTTATTTTAGAGTATGCCAGAGCCTAAATAAATTTCATAAGTAAACATATCTGTAATATTTTTTTACCGGGGACGGAGGAATCTAATGTGATCATTTAAAATGCAACAAGTGAATTATAAATATAATTGTAAGGACCTGTGTATTTTTTGTTTAACCATGTACATGATATTTATGCCTAGATTTACGTTTTCTAAATCTGATATCCTTTTACTTATTCAGAACGCTGTCCCCAAAAAAACGTTTCTGGAAAATTCAGGTGTTCTCAATCTATTCAACATCAACGGTTGAAAGCCCTCTCATGTTCAAGTATAGCATATAGCTATACATGCATAAATGTAGTTCGTTTATTTTTTACGTTTAGGGTTTTTACATATTTGTATGAATTACATTATGTTACATAAATATCTATGAGAAATCTTGGTAAGGATTGTGGACCTGAATATCGGGTTAAGTGTCATAAACAGAAGCCAAAATATTGTTTCAATTTTTCACTTTGGTATATGTCTGTCTGAGTTTTTCTCATATATTATATTAGAGAGGAATGTTTGTATCAAAGCGGAACGAAGCAGTACCCAAATATGGACAAATAGTTTTTCATTGTAATTTCACTCTAAAGAATCTATTCGACAAACATGTTTTTGAGCTTCTAAGCACCCACGCTCCTCAGGTAACAATCAGTGTTCATAACAGTCTTTTTCAGTGTAAAACGTACCAGCGTTAAAGGGATAGTTGAGTTCTGTTTTCACACCGCAAATGCCTTCAAAGTGCATGGTTATTGCTCTTATTCTTATTTCTTATTATGAGATTTCTAGTGCCCTTTTAGAACCTACGATTATTATGAAGGTAATTTTAGACCCCAAAATGTGTGAAATTTAGCCAATACGATCATATCAATTCAGCTCCACTCTCAAAAAAGTACGGTGACCGTTAAGTAATTATTTAATTACAAAAATAACAATACATGGGCCGGCTGGTTGTGCGTAATATAATCAACACGCAAATGTCAACAAAAAAGCCAACATCGGCATTGGCTGAAATACGACGTAAAAGGCGCTATTTCGTTTTTTCAACGGTTTAAACAAAATTATCTCATATTTGTGGTGGTACACAAGTATTAGGAATCGTTATATTTGTGGATATTTCAGCCGTCTCTGAAACGATTTTGATCAAACAAAGGTGATTTTGTCATTTAAATTGTATTTTCTTTCAAATAAAACACTCAGTTTGTTCATTATCTCACAAAAAAATATTTTGTGTAGCGCCCTCTGCAACAGAACTCAACTATCCCTTTAACATCATTACAAATGTTTTCAATCAAGGTACACTTTTTTCAGAGTGTTCCTTTCAAATATGTTTTTTCTTTCTTCTGTTACCCTTGTTAATTCACCTACGATAGTGTGACATGATATAAAGAGTGTGTCAGTCCGTATCATGGTATGACTAATGGGGATCGGACATAGATTTGTGTGGTTTCCAGAAAAAGTCACCCTTTTGTCTCTCTCTCTCTCTCTCTCTGTCTTTGTCTTAAATTAATTCTTCAAAACATAATTCTTTTTCATCATGATAACATTTTAATTCGATTCACTTCATACAAGTACAATTCTCAAATTACGATAGATATTTTTGCTGAATGGAATCAGTTATAATATGAAGCAAATCATAACCCTTTCTCTTACTACCCAAAAGCCCAAACAAAACACCGCCCCATACAAAAGTCTTGCAAAAGAACAAATACACGCACCACAACAATGCCATCCCATTTACCCACCTCACTCACAACCAACATGGCTAGGGACAAAAATGACAAAGCTGAGACAAAGTAAGGCTAAAGGCCTACATTATGCTTCGATACTATTTTCTACATCGTTCAAATTTCATGAACGTTTTTTTAAAGCAGTGTAGGGCAATTATCGTTCAGTTTAAGTTCTTAATCTTTAAATAGTATACATTTCCTTATATTTAGATAATAATAAATAAGCATATGTATTACAATTACAATATTATGTTTCATTCCAAAAGGAGCTAAATCCACGAAAAATAAAAATCTAAAAATTAATAAAAAAATCAGAAATAACTTCTAGATTTGTTTAATCATATATTATTGGTCCAGGTTGACACCTTTAACATATATATATAAGCATGAAGGTACATGGCTGAAGGGAAAAAGGAGAAATAAAAAAAGGCATTTTACTCAGAAGTACCTAAAGTGGATTTAGCTCCTTTTGGAATGAAACTCTTCATATTATATTAGCAAGCAATGTTTGTATCAAAGAGGAACGAATTAGTACCCAAATTTGGGCATGCTTACACTTCAAATAGTTTTACATTGTAATTTTACTCTAAAGAATCTATTCGACAAACATGTTTTTGAGCTTCTAAGCACCCACGCTCCTCAGGTAACAATCAGTGTTCATAACAAACTTTTTTCAGTGTAAAACGTGCCAGCGTTGAAGGGATAGTTGAGTTCGGTTTTCAGACCGCAAATGCCTTCAAAGTGCATGGTTATTGTCCTTATTCTTATCTATGACATTTCTAGTGCCCTTTTAGAACCTATAATTGCTATGAAGGTAATTTTAGACCCCGAAATGTGTGAAATTTTGTCAATACGATCATATCAATTCAGCTTCACTTTCAAAAAAATACGGTGACCGTTAAGTTATTATTTAATTAACAATAACAATACATGGGCCAGCTGGTTGTGCGTAATATAATCAACACGCAAACGCAAACAAATAATGCCAACATCAGCATTGGCTGAAATACGACGTAAAAGGCGCTATTTCGTTTTTTCAACGGTTTTTTAAAAATATCTAATGTTTGTGGTGGTACACTAGTTTGAGGAATCCTTATATTTATGGATATTTCAGCCGTCTCTGAACCGATTTTGATCAAACAAAGATGATTTTGTCATTTAAATTGTATGTTCTTTCAAATTTGACACTCAGTTTGTTCATTATCTCACAAAAAAATATTTTGTGTAGCGCCCTCTGCAACAGCACTCAACTATCCCTTTAACATCATTACAAATGTTTTCAATCAAGGTACACTTCTTTTCAGAGTGTTCCTTTCAAATGTGTTTTTTCTTTCTTCTGTTACCCTTGTTAGAAGCCTAGGCGTGTGCAATATCTTATTCACCTACGATACTGTGACATGATATAAAGAGTCTGCCAGTCCGTATCATGGTAATAGTAATGGGGATCTGACATAGATTTATGTGGTTTCCAAAAAAAGGCACCCTTTTGTCTCTCTCTCTGTCTTTGTCTTAAATCATTCTTCAAAACATAATTCTTTTTCATCATGATAACATTTTAATTCGATTCACTTTATACATGTACAATATTCAAATTACGATATCATTTTTTGCTGAATGGAATCAGTTATAATATGAAGCAAATTATAACCCTTTCTCTTACTACCCAAAAGCCCAAACAAAACACCGCCCCATACAAAAGTCTTGCAAAATAGCAAATACACGCACCACAACAATGCCATCCCATTTACCCACCACACTCACAACCAACATGGCTGGGGACAAAAATTACAAAGCTGAGACAAAGTAAGGCTAAAGGCCTACATTATGCTTCGATACTATTTTCTACATCACTCAAATTTCATGAACGTTTTTTTTTAAAGCATTGTAGATCAATTATCGTTCAGTTTAAGTTCTTAATCTTTAACTAGTATACATTTCCTTAGATTTAGGTAATAATAAATATGCATATGTAGTACAATTATACTAAAACGAAACTCAAATGTAAAAAATTAAAACATAATAAAATAGTGAGTAGAAATCCAGAGCCTGTTTTATACTCTTAACCCCACCCCCCATCTAATATCACGTTTACATTTGTAACGGAAGATTTGGAATTGTCGAGATTTGATAATGTGTAGTAGATTTAAATGATTGAAAGGTGGGACAAAGTATTCAGATTCAATGGCAGTTGATATATATTGAAATCTCCCTCCCCCATCGTCATTTAAAATAATTTCTTTTCTGTATATGAACAGACTAAGGTCTCCACTTGTTGAGTCGAATGCCCAGGCCACCTTATCACGTGATATTGTTTGCGTCATAATACCCATCAGGTCCGACTCACTGAGCGAGAGATATGTATTCTTTTGTTTGGTTTGTTAGCTGTAGTTATAGTATTTCCACCGGTTTCGTTTTAGGACCCCATGATCCAAATGACTTGCATCAGGCTACGGCTTCTAGTGTCACGTCACCAGACGGTGAAATACAGACCCACGTAAGCAGCTAAATTTCATTCCATGCGGGTTATCCGTCACTACATGGACATCTGATGGAACAAAGTACATTTGTGCATAGGGAATCTGCATTAGATTGAATTCTAGGGCATTTGCTTCGACACACCGCATGTTTTGGCATCTGTCAAACCGGATTCATAACCAAGAGACAATTGGCTCTCTTCTTATCACGCGAAAGAGACATTGTAAACGCCTGTATAGCATGTTCTGGAATAGACCTCTCATGTCATTTCCTGCCAACTGGATTGGATACACTTTTCTGAGTAGTGGACTCGACGCCTCACTCCACGATTCATTTCGCATTTAGCAGGATCTAGGCAAACAGTGAGTATATCATATTATTGTTGACTCGTTACATCTAAATTGTGTTGATCTAAGCAATAGCCACTATACAGTGCGTCCCAGAAAAAACGAAACCGAGAATTATCGATGTTTTATCAGAACTTAATCACATTTATAATTAATAAAAGACACATATTTGGAAAGCTTAGATCCTCCTCTTTCATGTGATGCAACTCATTATGATGCATATTTCACGCATGAGTGATTAAAATCAATTTGAAGAGAGGAAACCGAAAAGTCGTTTGGCGGGCGGTATCTGTTTGTTTAAAGCCCAGGCGTACGCAATATATTATTCACCTACGACACTGTGACGTGATATAAAGAGTGTGCCAGTCCGTATCATGGTATGACTAATGGGGATCGGACAAAGATTTGTGTGGTTCCAGACAAAGTCACACGTTTCTCTCTTTCTCTCTCTCTCTCTCTCTCTCTTTGTCTGAAATCATTCTTCAAAATATAATTCTTTTTCATCATAACATAATAATTTGATTCACTTTATACATGTACAATTCTCAAATTACGATAGATTTATTTGCTGAATGGAATCAGTTATATATTGAATTGAAATGTTATTGAATTGAAATTTATTGTCCCTTTCGGGAAATTCTTTTTTCACTGGTTTTACAGTCTTTGTACATATATACATAATACAAGAAGAATACATAATAAAATAATATCAAATGTACATCGTTACAAACGTAGTTACATTCTGAAAATGATTGTTGCATTGGAAACTGAACAAAAATACATTGATTGCAGTATAAACATAAACATGGCATTCAGGTGAAAATTCGAACATTAAGGTTACTGTTTATTTGAAAATTTAGGTCAGTTTAGAATTATGAGCCCTAACAAAAATTAAATTCAGGACAAATGATAAGTTGAGACCAGTATTTACGTTTGAGTTCCAGACCTCCGGGCTTGTGCATTGAAGTGGTGAATGGCGTTGGGAACAAAAGATTGCCTGAAACGGGTTTTCTGGGTGCGCGGTGCACACAAACGTGAAGCAAATTAAAACCCTTTCTCTCACTACCCAAGCCCAAATAAGACACCATCCAGTACAAAAGTCTTGCAAAAGAACACACACACGCACCACAACAATGCCTTACCATTTACCCACCGCACTCACAACCAACATGTCTGGGGACAAAAATGACCTAGGCCTACATTATGCATCGATACTTTTTTTCTGCATCGTTCGAAATTCGTGAGTTTAAGATCTTAATCTGTAAATAGTATAACTTTCCTTAGATTTAGATAATAATGAATAAACATATGTATAACAGCTATAATAAAACGAAACTCGAATGTAAAAAAATCAAAATATAATCAAATGGTGAGTAGGAAACCACAGCGTGTTAAACTCTTGACCCCCCCCCCACCCTCTAATAACATGTTTAATGGGAAATGTACACAGATGCAATGGCAATTGATTAAATTGAAATCCTTACTCCCCCTCCCCCATGCCCAGTCGTCATTTAAAGTAGTTTCTTTTCTGTCTTGGAATAGATTTTTCCATTTGCTGAGTCGAATGCCCAGGCCACCTTATCACGTGATATTAATTGCGTCACAATGCCCATCAGGACCGACTCACTGAGCGAAAGATAGGTCTTATTTTGTTTGGTTGGTTAGTTATATGTATTTTCCACTGGTTTCGTTGTTGGACCACATGATCCAACTGACTGGCATTAGGTACCTGCTCAATTTTACGTTACGTGACGGTGACATGCAGACCCACGTACGCAGCTTATGTCTTTCATTGCCAGGTGAAAAGGTCAGAGGTAAAAATGACAGTGGTAAAAATGTCAGAGGTAAAATGTCAGAGGTAACAATGTCGGAGGTAAAAATGTCAGAGGTAATAATGTCGAGGGTTATAAGTCAGAGGTAAAAATGTCAGAGGAAAAAATGTCAGAGGTAAAAATGTCAGAGGTAAAAATGTCAGAGGTAAAAATATCAAACCTCTTTTTTAGTTGCCCCTCGATGAGTTGCATTTGTTGTGAGAGATCAAACTCTGAAATTGACAAATTTATGATCAACAAATAAGAAACATACGGCGTGTTTCTATCTAAAGCCATTATCCGCCATTATCCGGTTAATGGCCGGTAAGGGATAAAGTTTTCCTAATAGAAACACACTTTCTCCGGCATTATCCGGATAATGCCGGAGAAAGATTTTACGCGTTCACCGGCAAAATTATCCTTCTTTTAGAAGGATAATGCAGGGGAGGCTAACCGGATAACGTAGATAGAAACACACCCCGTCCCGATTGAGTGCACATGCCGGAGAGAAACCGGAAATACGAGTGATCACGTGATCGGAATATTTGACCCCGACCCGCGCGACACTACAATCCCGCATCCCGGGTTGACCTAGCAGTCCCACAATACTTTGCGGTGACCTAATAAGCCAGAGTTCGATGAACTTTTTCACCGCCTTTCACCGCCTTTTTTCTGGCTAGATCGGAGCGGTGTATTTTATCCTGGTAATGCGCGTAGAAATTAACTGCCCTTCCCTGGCATTATACGCTTATTTCTTCAACCGGATAATGCTGTATAACTTAATAGAAACACGCTGATTGTTTCACTGTATAAATTTATAGCATCATGAGACTGCTTGAATACGTGATAATATTGTTTGCAAGATATTTGGTGCAGGATTTATAAATGGTGCGCTGGCATATCATCTAGACAGTTTCTAGCAGGTACACATTCGTACAAGTCTACACGTTTAAATGCTTCGTGAACTTGACCCCCAGGGTCGATTGAAACTTTATTGCTCTCACGTTTCTTAAATACAAACATGATGTTATTATATAAAGTTACACTATGTTATGTTTAACCCGACAAATACAATAATTTTTGCCTTTTGAAACGTACTGCATAAAAGTCGAAAGCACATGATCTGGCTAGATATGTCTTAACGTCTACTACATATAGGCCTACTATCAGACATTCCCACTCGATAAACAACAATACTCATGCAACTGCATTGCTGATTGAAACATTACGAAAATCCTCTTCAATACTAAAAGCATATTAATATAGTCGCCGTTAGATCGTTACTTTGTAACGTAAGAGCTAAAGAAGAAGCGTAAAGTAATTTAATTATGTTGTACCGGTTAGGCCCTATTAATCATGGGATGCTTTATGTTCAACATTTTTCAGTGCAATAATAGCCAGCTAAGCATTTACAAAATATTTCACAGTTTTTATTGAGTTGCCCAATTGATTCACAGATTTTGTTCTTCTTCCTCAGGTCGTGTCCTTGAGCTGTCAATGATGGCTACTTCCTTGAAGCAAGCTGTCCAAAACTTGCATAAGAACCTCGAGTGTCCTATCTGCCTGAGCTTCTTCAAGGAACCCAAGAACCTGACCTGCTCTCATACCTTCTGCAAGGGTTGTCTTGAGACTCTCCTGGAGTCTAGTGGAAAGCTGTTGTGTCCTACGTGCAGGGAGGAGACTTCGGTTCCTCGTGGAGACGTGGGTAGACTGCAATCAAACATAACAGTCAGATCACTTGTTGAAGATGTGGAGACCCAGGGCCAGGTCGGTTTCAACAGTAATCAAGAAAACGAATCATTTCAAAGAAAATGGAACAAATGTCGAAAACATCCGAACTACGATGAAGAATGTTTTTGTCTCAACTGCAACAAGTTCGTCTGCTGCAAGTGTGGCATATCAGAGCATGCAAAGGATGCTCACACTATCCTGGAAGCAGGCGCACATGAAACTGAGCAAAAAAATCACGTCGAGAAACTTGCATCTAAAGCAGATGCAAAGATACGCAACGTTGGCAAGTATTTTACTTTCGTTGAAGACCAGCGTAAAAGAGTGCAAAACATACAGGAACGACTCAATGGTGAAATAGATGCGACTTTTGAGGAATCAGTTGAGAAATTGAAGGAAAGAAAGACGGTGTTGAAAAAAGAAGTTGGGCACAAGCTAGGAAAACTTAAGACTTTATTGGGAGACGTTGAGAAGTCGATTCGTGAGCAGATGGACGAGATTAAGAATATTTTGGACTTGGTTAACGATGGTCTTAATTTCCCTCTCCAGACAGAGGCTCTGACCGCACATAAAGCGATGTGTCAACAGCTGGAAGAGCTTCTAAACCGGATTGTGCCAGATGAGGAGCTGCCCAGAAGAACTGCTGAGGAAGGTGAAAAAATTGGCTTCAGGAGTCAGGGATCGGATGGACTCCGGTTGGGCCAGCTAACACATACCAGGGAGGTCCCTGCGCATACGAAGTCTAAATGGGTTCTGCGCACGGAAGCTCTACTGCCTGCTGGAAAAAGCATGAGCGGGATGGTAGTATCACCAAAGAATGAGATGGCTGTTGGTTGTGACGAGGGAGGAATAGTCATATATTCTTCTGAGGGCATTATACAATATACCTTTCTAAAATCTGTTAAAGTTCAAGCCTTACACTTCATGCCTGATGGTGGATTCGTCATACGCGACACTAATAACAGAATTTCCTTGTACACAGATTTTTTGGACAAGCTTGATGTAACGTTTGGGACACAGAGGTCATGGTGCTTTGCGGAAGGTGGGTATGGCGGTCTCACTGTAGGCAAGGATGGGCTCATCTATGTAGGTTACCCTCCATGCGGAAAAATACATGTATTTAAGCCAGAAGGGGGGAATGCAATAAGAGAGATAACGTGTAAGGGATTTGTACCATGGCAGATGTTAGCGATGACATCACGTCAAGCAATTGTCGTTAAGAGTCTTATGTATCCTACTTGCAATAGTTCTCATGTGCAAGTGATCGACGACGTATCTGGTGCCGTCATTCACAGCATCAGCAAAGATGGTGATAGCCCTTACCCTGCTGTGTGTCAGGATGATATAGTTATCATTGCATGGGTTAAGCACGTTCAGGGTCTGCTGAGCATCGTTCAGTACACAAAAGAGCTCAAATACATCAAAAACATTCTCACTGATTTCAAGATAACCACGTCATCATATAGTGAAAGCTGTTTGCAAGCATTCAAGACGGGAGAGATTGCTTTCTGCACTGAAGATAGGCTTTACATCTTTCATGAGTGGAGTTGAAAAACTTACACAACCCAATCACTTTAGATTGTTATTCGGTAAAGTCGAGTAAATGCACCATATAAATATTATCTACTCTTGCCTGGTCTCCGTTGTCACAGCTCGTATTATAGTCACCAACATACACCAGATAAACATATATTTAGGCACCTCAATGTCTGAATAGGAGGATATTTGGGTACCTCGCTGCCCAATAATAATTATCAGTGGGGAACCTCTTTGCCCGAATCATTATGAGATGATGGTTCATCGAATGTCGGAACTTTAAAACTACCGGATGCACTCCTTTCAGTGCCTCTGCCATGCCTTCAAGCCTGTGTCGAAATGGTCGGTTTAGACTCTTCTCTATTATAATGCTATCATAATGTTGATCGATTTCATTATGCAGTCGACAGTAGACTATGTAACATTTATGCTTATGAAGTATCAAGGCGTTGCGCTCACTATTGCAAATGGCGGTTATTGTATAGACAGATGTTGGTAGATAATCAAACTCAAAGACGAGGGGATGTGGTGGCATACCTTCTAATCGACTGAAAGCATCATCATCACTATAAGTAATACGCTAAGACACCGCGGGGGGCATGACGTCTCCGCGAGCCTTTGTATTCTATTGTTTTTTAATGAGATCGCCGACCGAAGTTGGTGCAGCTATCTCCTCCTGAACTCTCCCCTCGGGGTACCGGTGCCCAGTGCCATCGTCCGCGGGAGAGTCTACTCTGTGGAATTGGCTATACTCCGCCCGAGGTCCCCCTCCGTGTCGACGTCCAGGGCGAAAACAGACGCGATATGCATAATGCATGAATGCGTGACGACATGCAGAGATACCTCATGCATATTCAACATTACATCCGTATCAAAGAGACACACGACAGATGACGATCGACTCACATTATGTTGCGTATGAAATGCACAATGCAAAGCGTCGGGATTACCCGGAGTAGAGCATCTTTCTATAGGATGTGCTTTGTAGTAGCTGCGCAAGCCAGAGAGATACACGGAGCTTCCCGTCGACGTCCAAACTATCATGATTGCCGCGATTTTTATATAGTTTTCGTGAATGGAGGTATGAAATCAAAGCTTATTTTGTGATTATTACGGCCATGTTTACTAAATTTTGATTATGATATTCTAAAGGAAAGTTTTCACAAGAAAATCATTGGACTGACAGTTCAGTCGCAAGCTGCCTTCAGTCAACACACGTACAGTATACAGTATACACGGTGCTCGGCCGGGGCGCTTTGACTGAGTGAGCTGCGCTAGAGTCGAAGAGTATGGGGGGCCAAGCAGGCCAATATTCGTACAACTATACAACTACACATGCTATCTATCCATCGAAGAACCCGTCAACACAACAGCGTGCGGGCCGAAGTGCCATAAATTTGTTTCTTATATTTACAGTAAATTACAAGAAAGCATTAAATAAGGTTATGAATTGTCATTTGCATACTAATAGTTCAATATCAACCAGGCAGAAGCATGTGACTTCATGCATTGCAAAACAGTCAGTTGCGTAATGAGTAAAATTGTTTGGGGGGGGGGGGTGCAGAAAAAAATCTGCTCACCATTCTTGCATGTTACATGAAGGCTCCAAGAAACGTTTTTCAAAGTGGGGGGGGGGGGGGTCAGTTAGATCGCAGCGGGTTGAGTGTATATAGACGTGGGGTCCACAGGTTTCAAGGGGCTATAAACCCCCGAAAGCTCAGGGGTTTTAGGCATTTAATTAGGGTCAGATGAGCATATTTTTAATACTTTATTTGTGATGACACTGGCAGGTCACTAATTGGCGTGGGGTCCATACGAAGATTTGCGTAATGTTGCGTACCAACTACGCTGGCCTACGTTACTATATGCTGAGGGACGCAAAGGGGTACGCAAGATGGACGCAAACAATTCAACATGCTTATTTTTTTTCGCGTACTTTCGGCGTAGAAACTTGACACAGAAAGTACGCCTTTTTACGCAACACTACGCTACTGTACGCCATGCCTACGTAACAGTACGCTACCCTACGCCAGATCAACAAAGCAGTAAAAGCTTTCCACACATTAAGCAACCGTAAGCAACCATAAGCAAACCTGTACGCCAGCCTACGCATAACCTACGCAAGGACTACTGTTAAGCAACATTTTTCCATTAATACGCAGCCTAATTTATGCGTAGTCGGTACGCCACACTACTCAACTATACGCAGTTCCAGTGTGAAAGAGGCTTAAAGAATAACTACCGGTAGAGTTTTTTTATGAATGGCAAATAAAGTTCTTGGTGGTTTTAATTTAGAGAGTCTCTATATATCTATTTACACCCCTCGCCCCCCTCTAGAATCCCGCGGATTTCCGCGGGTCCTGCTAGTAATAATGTAATAGTCATGCATTCCCGCTATTACGGGGGATGAGCAGCTGCCTCCTGCCAATGTTTTGTGTAATACTGGAAAGATTCTCTGAGTGCTCATGGTAGCGGCAACGTATTGTTCTCAAAATATTACAATGTATCCAAAAACGTTTGTTTTGAAATATGCAAGGAAATTTATAGATTCGTCCATTATGCAATGTGTCCAAGTTCGTTTACTTATTTCATATATTGGTTTTCATGGTATTTGTGTTTCTTTGTTTTTTTTTGTTCCAAGGATACTTTTATAAGTTATAACATCATTTATTTGTATATACCCATAGTTGTTTACTGGATCTGTGCGTATCACATTTCTTATTAGGGGTCTTACGCTGTACAATCCCTAATTCCCGTAAATCTTTCTATCTCTCTTTGCTTATTATGCAATTATATTTCACTTAATCGTTCGGCTAGGTTTATTACAATTTCCTTTGACTCAGTCCAAAGACTGATACTCTTAAGATTAACATATTTGCATTGTTCAAAATTATATAAAAGAGTTCAATACCTTCACAAAAATAGACAAGGAAAAAAACTAATATTTGAAATTATGAAGAATTTTTTCACCTATCGCACCTCAAATCTATAATAAACTTCAACAAATATTTCCGATTATAAAGACAGAAACGGGAAATTAAAAGGAACAACTTTGGGAACTCGACAGAGAGAAGAGAGAGAAAAAGATGAGGGATCTTTTGAGAAAAGGTAAAAGATTCAAGAGTGCCATTTCATTTGTTCATGGTTTACATTTGATACCTAATACAAGTGACTAGATGATTAGCTTTTAATTATTAGATATATATATGTATATATATATATATATATATATATCGTTACAAAAACATTTCGAAATACCTGTACTTTGTCCGTTGCAAGGTAAACAGAGTAAATATGATAGTGAAATACATGATGTGGATACCGATGATTTAGTTTGAAACTATAGATCATATTTTAGATCGTTACACTATACTGGTAGCAAGGAACCCCCGATGTACAAAGGGGAGGGGAGAAGAATTATGTTAGTCTATTGCCCAACGTACGTTGTGAATTTCATGTTCAATCTAATTCAATTTACTAATTTAAAGATTAATTATTTCATGTCATATTGATTTGCTCTATGTGCGTTATGTTGTTAGACTTATCATTTGTTGGTGTATATAAATAAACTATTTAAGCTATTATTTGTCGCATTAGCATAACGTGTTCGTACGAAATCCATTCATGTTTTTATGAATTTCCTAGTTATGTTTTGAATTGAAAAGGAAATCATTGTATTATATACCTTAATCTTTAATACATGTAGTTTATCTTGTTATTCTGATTCTTTCATAGTAGATTAATTAACTTACTTTATCATCTTTGTAAGAGCAGAGATACATCCCTGCAGTATTCTGTATTGCGCTATAAAGGCATAATTATAGTTATGATAACATCATGTCAGATATCATGTTCATTGAAATTATGCTACATATTTCATGTTCAATTCAATAACTTGAAGTATAAATTTCCAGAAAATAGTTCTTTGATGTCCAGTGTCATTGGTAAAAACAAAAGAAGTTAAACAAAAGTGAAAGACCAAGTATTTTCTTAAAGGAAATAAAAGGAATAAACTTGAAGTATGAATTTGATCACTGATATTTCCAGAAAAAAATCTATCGTCAAGTGTCATTAGTGTGTGAAAATGTCATTCCAAAAAAAAGTGAAAGACAGAGTCATCAAAATATTGTTTTGAGAGAATACATGCAGGAGGTATGTGGTAGTTTTATGTACGTGATATTCGTATGATAATGTCAGCGGTTATAATGGCAAGCTTAAAGGTCAGCAATAAAAAAGAAAACGACAAACCAGAAGACGACTTTTGCCATGAAAAAGATGTTCTATTGACATAAGTATGATCGAATGACGTCAGCATTCTTTGCATCAAACGACAGACTCGTTTTCGAGTTTTCATCAAAAACTGAGGGCCTTTAAGTTTTGAACACCAAAACGGTTTAAATGATTGTTGTTTTCAAGTGAACCTCATGTCGCTAGCGGGGGGGGGGGGGGGGAGTTGCGGATCCAGGGGGGAGGGCTGGGGGACCCGTTTTGGTCACCTGTAAAACACCTGTAAAAACACGTTAATTGAACCTGTTTTTGGAGATCCCCCCCCCCCCCCCCCCCCCACTGAGCGAAATATTGGCCGGCAAATTTCAGCACACTAGGACCCCTGTTGCAGTGAGCAGAAGGCCTGGCCTCGCACTGTAAACGTTCAAAAGGCCATATGCGAGGCCAAACTGGCCGCGCATTTGGCCCTGCTGAGGAGGTAGTCTCGGCCGCGGCCAGGCCGCGGCCTGGCCCGGCATTTTCTCACTGTAAAGGACCTAGGGCCAGGCCGCGGCCTGGCCCTGTTACCACGGAAGTGAAAGTTGGCCGTGTATAGGAAATTGGGGAAAAGATTCACTGCAAATCGCGCGCGACCGGATCTGCACTGTGACCCCCGGCGCGCCCCCAAACAATCGTTTGTTTGCATGCAGAGCGCTACTCTGACAAGATATTGAAAGGTTCCGGGCCAGGCCGCGGCCTGGCCTAGCACTGTAAACGTACAAAATTGCAGGGCCGGGCCAGGCCGCGGCCTGGCCCGGCCCCGCAATTTTCTCACTGTAAACGGGGTCTAAATTTCAAATTTATTCCGAATTTGGCCCACCCCCTAAGAAATCCTGGATCCGCGCATGGGGGGGGGGGGGGGGGGGGTGCCCGCCCTAGTTACGGGCCTGCATAGTGTCTAAAAATTATGTAAAAAACATTCTAAATGTCTGGGATAACTACCCCACCCCATGCCCCACGACTCCCGCGGGATAGCTGCTTCATTCAGGTAGTGGTTGAATCCCCGAATGCAATAAACTATATCCACTCCCATTATCATAACAACAATTACAAGGCTCATACACAAGGGAATCGATATGCGTGGAGGTGACCAAAGCATCGATGGAATAAAAGGATTTAAGTTTAAACAAAGGAATGTACTATATGCATTGAGCATTACCACATACTATAGAGAAATAGAGAAAATTTGAATAATCATTGTTCACTCGAAAAAACCTTATCCTCGAATTACCGAAGTCATCCAGTTCAAGAAAATGATACGGAAGAACAGTTTTTTTTTAATCGAAGAAATAAGATTATAGACATACAAGGTAGGGGGGGGGGGGTTGTCTTGGCTCAATATAGAATATTGTGAGTTTTTATATTTAAGAGCACTTATACGCAATATACCACCAACATTAATGTCGTCAAAAAAAAAATATCTACCGGTAGATTAGATCATACAAATGGGAAACTACTGACATAGCGCCTTGCTGATGACATGACGGTTATCCGATTTTCCCGTCAAAAGTATCAAGGAGCTGTAATCATCTAGCCCCTTCCCAAGATACTCTTGATAGAGATTGAGAGAAAAAATAACGATGAAAAGAGAATAAAACGAGTTGTTTTCCAAAAGTGTTATTAAGCAAATATTAACCGTCTACAAGGGTAATGGTACAAACTATCACCACAGAGGCGATTATAGTTTGTATCCATTGCCTGAGTAAAGGAGGTTAATATTTGTTTTATATCCCACATCGGCAATAAGGTCTATGTAAAGTGAATTTTACATAATTAAACGAACTAGGTTTTCGCTCGCGGCGTTCTGATTCTGCAGACAGTTTAGCTTCAGCTAGTTTTTATTCGCGGCGACGTCTAGGCTCTTTTTGTAAGCAGCATAGTATAGATCTAGCCATAAAAATCTATCAATTTACTGATTGTAATGAATATTGTAGATGAACTTACCTCACTTTATCTTTCCACTGTCTATGTTTCAACTTCAATACTTATAACGCTTCCAATAATGCCGAATGATTTCGGCAACAAACATTGCTCAAAACAGTTAATAAGTCAATAAAACTGGTAAAAATCCGAAAGAACGATGAACTTGTCAACACATATAACATAATAACATATCATACATGTCTATGGTTTTGCTTTTCGCGCGCATTAATGACATGCGTCGGATGCGCTTATTTAGGCGTTTTTGTTTCATGTTTACGTGATTTATGTTCAAAGCACAGCATGATACATGTAATAAAGTCAATGCGCGCGCATTTGACTTTCCCAACGCTTAAAATTAAGCGTCGTTGACTTGTAGTTTGGCATTAAAAAACACAGAAATTTCGCATAACCTACTTTGCTATGATTATTCAATGGGCAAGTGGGGCAGTAGCAAAAAAAAAATACTGTACACAAGTACTATCGCAGTGTGATAGTACTTTTGCACACCCCTTATTCACGGCCATGAAGTGATGGTAAATCTGTCATTGATCATGTGACCTCGTTTAGACCAATCAGATTCCAAGATTCTTAGTATTCGGGATATCAAAAATATATATTATGTCAAGATTCATCATCATCTATAAGTTTCAAATGAAAGAGGGCGCAATATGTTTAATGCAAAGACAGAATCAATCTTCGTTAATTTAGCGCATACGCAATATAACTCGGACAGAGACTTGTTCGACGACGACCCGGCGAAATTACTTTGAGTATTATCATGATTTTCAGAGAAATTTCCTGAGAACTGAAAGTTACTTTAATTTGTCCAACTGGACATGGTTTCTAGAATATGGCCATCTCTTCTAATCCCAGAGTCTCTCAGTCCAGGAAGGCAGAGAGAGAGACAGAGAGAGAGAGAGAGAGAGGGGGGGGGTATCAAAATACCATCCATGACCTTTTTTTGGAGGGGGGGGGGGGGAGTGGGTACCGCCGATATTTTCCAGACTAGCTATTGGGTGCACACAGAGCAAACAGAAAGTAGGAGTTTGCTGGAAAATAGCTATTGCATTCACATTCCTCCATCAGAAGTTTAAATTTCAGTATGATTTATTGGTCATGCACAATACCAAAGCTCAACTGGCATAAAAGAAATTATCTGGCTGTTTCTTTACAAAAAAAAAATCAAATAGGCATTATATTAACATAGACTCACAGAAGAGAATATCAAATTACGAATATATACATATTGTATAAGACATACATATGAATGATTTAACATAACAATACATGTGCATAACAAAGTAAGCAGAAGATAGATAAACGCACCACTGTTAGATCGAGACAACAAAGCCCAGTAGAATACATTACACGGACAGGTAAACCAGAAAACATATGGCAGATAGTTAGAAATAGAGAGAAACAAAAGTAATAGGAGCGGAGATAAAAGAAAACAGAACAAAGTAAATTGTAGTAAGAATGAGAGAAAGTCGAAGGGAGCAAGAATTCAACATAGTTGAGGTAAGGGTTAAATTATGATGAAGGGAGAGGTGGTAGAGAGGAGAAACAAGATTTGGATGTTAGAGATCAGAATGGAAGAAAAAGAGATGGAGGAAAGGGAAAGAGACGAAAGTAGCAAGATATGCGTAATACAGCATTACGACGTTCAAAACAATATAATTATAATATTTAGATAGTTCACCAAGTTAAGTTACAATGTGCATATCCCACAATAAAACCATAACAATAAGGTACGCATAACTCGAGTATGGCATTATTGAATTGTGCAAATAGATATGACCGTAATCAAACAGTACCAGTGCCAGGTAGTACCAGTGTTTATTCAAGAAATATTTATGAGCGGGAATTTCCACCCCTAAGGGGAAGAAAAGTTATACTTATTTAACTTGTTATAACGAGGGGGATTGCTGAGATGTGCGTGGGTGAACGGTTCGCTGTGCAAAGGTTATATACAGTATAATGTTTCCTGTCATGAAAATCAGTGGGAATTCCCACTCAATAAAAAAAAAAAAAATACCCACACAACTGCATTGCTGAATGAAACATTATCATACGCCTCTTACTGAAAGCAGAGTCGCCGTTAGAGCTACTTTGATCGTAACGTAAGTGTTAAAGAAGAAGCGTAAAATAATTTCATAATGCTGTACCGGGTAAGCCATATTAATCATGGAATGCATTATGTTTAACATTTGTCAGTGCAATAATAGCCAGCTAAGTATTTACAAAATATTTCACACTTTTGATTGAGTTGGCCAATTAATTCACAATGTTGTTCTTCTTTCTCAGGTCGTGTGCTTGAGTTGTCAATGATGGCTACGTCCTTGAAGCATGAGGCTTTCCATAAGAACCTCGAATGTCCTGTCTGTCTGAGCTTCTTCACGGAACCCAAGATCCTGACCTGCTCCCATACCTTCTGCAAGGGTTGTCTAAAGACTCTGCTCGAATCTCGTGGAAAGCTGTTGTGTCCTACGTGCAGGAGGGAGACTACGGTTCCTGGTGGAGACGTGGGTAGACTGCATTCAAACATAACAGTCAGATCCCTTGTTGAAGATGTGGAGACCCAGGGCCAGGTCTGTACCAAATCATTGCCAAGAAAATGGAACAAATGTCGAAAACATCCCAACTACGATGAAGAATGTTTTTGTCTCAACTGTAACAAGTATGTCTGCAGCTTATGTGGCTTATTAGAGCATGCAAAGGAGGCTCACACTATCGTGGAAGCAGGCGAACATGAAACTGAGCAAAAGAAACACGTTGAGAAACTTGTTTCTAAAGCGGATGCAAAGATACGCAACGTTGACAAGTACTTTACTTTCGTTGAATACCAGCGTAAAAGGGTGCAAACCGCACAGGAACAACTCAATTGGGAAATAGATGCGACTTTTGAGGAATTAGTTGAGAAATTGACGGAAAAAAAGAGGGTGTTGAAATATGAAGTTGGGGACAAGCTAGGGGAACTTAGGACTTCATTGGGAGACGTGGAGAAGCCGATTCGTAAGCAGATAGACGAGATTAAGAAGGTTCTGGACTTGGTTAAGGATGGTCTTAATTTTCCTCTCAAGACAGAGGCTCTGACCGCACATAAAGCAATGTGTCAACAGCTGGAAGAGCTTCTGAACAAGATTAGGCCAGATGAGGAGCTGCCCAGAAGAACTGCTGAGGAAGGTGAAAGAATTGGCTTCAGGAGCCAGGGATCGGTTGGACTCCAGTTGGGCCAGCTAAGACAAAAGAATTCTAAATCGTGGGTTCTGCGCACGGAAGCTCCCCTGCCTGATGGGAAAAACATGATCGGGATGGTAATATCACCAACGAATGAAATGGCTGTTGGTAGTTTTGAGGGAGGAATAGTCATATATTCTTCTGAGGGCATCATACAAGATATCGTTCTGGAATCTGTTGAAGTAGGTGCCTTACACTTCATGCCTGATGGTGGATACGTCATACGCGACCATAATAACAGAATTGCCTTGTACACAGAGCTTTGTGAAAAGCTTGATGTAACTTTTGAGACAGGGGAAGGTGAATTTGGAGGTCTCACTGTAGGCAAGGATGGGCTGATCTTCATAGGTAACACTGTAAGCAAGAAAATACAGGTATTTAAGCCAAAAGGGGGGAAGGCAGTTAGAGAGATAGCGTGTAACAAATCTGTACCAAGGCAGATGTTTGCGATTCCATCCAGGCAATCGATTTTCGTTACGCATTATTTAGACAACGACGTACACGTGATCAATGATGTGTCGGGTGCTATCATTAATAGCATCAGCAAAGATGGTTACGTCCCTTACCCTGCTGTGTTTCAGGATGATTCAGTTATCATTGCATGGGTTAAGCACGATCAGGATCTGCTGAGCATTATTCAGTACACAAAATATCTCAAATACATCAGAAACATTATCACTGATTTCAAGATACCGAAATCATGTATACGTAATTACTTTTTGCAAGCATTCAAGACGGGAGAGATTGCGTTTTGCACTCATGATAGTCTTTACATCTTCATTGAGACATGGAAGTAAATTTCAGCTTTGCAGATTAAACGTTGAGTTGATCAAACTTATGCGGTCAAATGGAATGAATGCACTGTATAATTATTATATACTCTTGCCTGGTCTACGTTGTCACAGCTCATAATTATAGTCACCAACATACACCAGATACAAATATGTATTCAGGCACCTCGTAGCATATGTCTGAATAGGAGGATATTTGAGTACCTTACTGCCCAATAATTAGGATATATGGGGCACCTTTTGTCCCGAATAATTATGAGATGATGGCTCATCGAATTTCGGAACTTTAAAACTCCAGAATGCAGTCATTTCAGTGCCTCTGCCTTGCCTTCAAGCCTGTTCCGAAATGTGATTTAAATCAAATGGTCGGTCTAGACCCCGCTCTCTTTAATATGCTATCATAATGTTGACCGAATTCATTATGCCGTTGACAGTATACTATGTAACCTTTACGCTCATGAAGTATCAAGGCGTTGCGCTCATTATTGCAAATGGCGGTTATTTTATAGACAGATGTAGGTAGATAATCAAAATCAAAGACGAGGGTAGGGGGTAGCACACCTTTTAATCGACTGAAAGCATACATTGTAAATATAATACACAGTCATGCATTTCCACTTTTATGGGGGATGAGCAACTGCCTCTTTTCCATGTTATTTGTGATTCTGGAAAGATTCTCACAGTTTCCAGGATGGTAGTGGTAACGTATGCAAATTATTGTTCTTAAAATGATTATTACAATGTATCCGAAAAAGTTCGTTTCTAAATAATGCAAGTTATTATAGATATGCAATTTGTCCAAGTTTGTTGACTTAATTCATACATTCGTAATCATGGCGAAGGCATAGTTCTATTTTCGTTTATTTTTTATTTTTTCTGCTCCAAGGACATTATTATAATTTAGGACATAATTTATTTGTATATAATTATCCATAGCTGTTTACTGTATCTGTGCGTAAATACCTTCTAAAGGGCCTTACTCTGTACAATCCTAAATTTCCGTACCTTCTTCTATCTGTCTTTGCTTATCACACATTTATAATTCATTTATTCATTTAGTCATTCATTCGGCTAGGTTTGTTGAAAGAAAACTCTTTGTAAATCAGTCCAAAGACTGATACGTCCAAAATTGGCATAGTTTTATTATTCAAAATTATATTTAAAAAAAACAATACTTTCACAGAATTTGGCAAGGTACACAAAGTAAGATTAGAAAGGAATAAGAATTGTTTAACATATTGCACCTCAAATTTGCAATAAACATATTAAACAAATCATTCCAATCATAAAGACAGGAAACGAGAAATTAAAATGAACAAGCTGGCGAACTCGACATAGAGAAAAGAGAAAAAAAGATAAGGGATCTTTTGAGAAAAGGTAAAAGATTTCAGAGTGCCATTTCATTTGTTCATGGTTGACATTCGAATCGTAATACACGCGGCTTAATGATTAGCTTTTTTTTATTGGGCATATATCATGTATATATATTTATATCGTTACAAAAATATTTAGAAATGCCTGTACTATGTGCGTTGCAAGGTAAACAGAGTAAATATGACAGTGAAATAGACACCGATGATTTAGTTTGAAACTATAGATCATATTTTAGATCGTTACACTATACCGATAGCAAGGAACTCCCGACGTATACAAGGGAGGGGGAGAAGAATGTTATGTTAGTCTATAGCGAAACGTTGCGAATTTAATGTTCAATTTGAATTCAATTTACTAAATTAAAGTTTAATTATTTCATGTCATATTGATTTGCTCTATGTACTTTATATTGTTAGACATGTAATTTTGGTGAAGATAAATAAACTATTTAAGCTATCATTTGTCGCATGTGCATAAAATGTATGTAGGCCTAATTTAAGAATTCCTTGATATATTTTGAATTGGAAAGGAAATCAGTGTTTCATATACCTTAATTTCTACTACATGTATGTTATCATGTTATTCTAATATGCATTCATGTTAATATTCCCCTTCCTTACTAGATTTATGATTCTTTCATAGTTGATTAATTAACTCTCTTTTTAGATCTTTGTAAGGGCATAGAGACATCTCTGCATTATTGCGCTATAAAGGCATAATTGTTATATTAGTACGATGAAATTATGTCAGTTATCATGTTCTAGTCAAATTATGTTACATAATTCATGTTCTAGTCAAATTATGTTTCATAATTCATGTTCAATTCAATTGTATTTCTTAAAGGAAATAGAAGGAATAAACTTTAAGTATGAATTTGGACATTGACATTTCTATAAAACAGTTTTGTATTCAGTGTCATTGGTGTTTGATAAAGAAATGCAAAAGAAGTGAAAGACTGAGTCATCAAAAGTATTGATTTTAGAGAATACATGCAGGAGTTATGTGAAAGCTTAAACGAGACTACAATACGCCAGTGTTAAAAGTGAAAGCTTCTGTACATGATATTCGTATAATATGTCAGCGGATATAATGACAAGCGTAAAGGTCAGCAATCAAGAAGAAATCGAAAAACAAGAAGACGACTTTGCCATGAAAAAGATGTTCCATCGACATTAGTATGAGTAAAGACTGTCTTCACTCCAGCGGAGTTTTCATCAAATACTAAGGGCCTTTAAGTTTTGAACACCCAAACGGTTTCGATCAGTGTTGTTTTGTTTTGTTTTAAGCGGACCTCTTGTCGCTAGCTGGGGGGGGGGGGGGTGCCCGCGCATCCCGCATACCGCCCCCCCCCCTTAGTTACGGGCCTGCATAGTGACTAAACATGATGTCAAACATTCTAACAAATCTGGGATAACTATCCCTCCCCTCCACGCCCACCACCCAGAAGGCTAGCTGCTTTATTCAGTTATGGGTTGAATCCCTAGAATTCACTAAACTATATCGACTCCCATGATCATAACAACATTTATAAGGTTCACAAATCCACTTCAAGGGAATCGGCATGCAGGGAGGTGCCCCAAGCATCCAGATATGAATCAATAAAATGCATTAGCATTCAATGGAATAAATGTATTACATTGTAAACAAAGGAATTTACTATATGAATTGAGCATTTACCACAGACTATAGGGAAATAGAGAAAGTTTGAATAATCATTGTTCAACCGAAAATACCTTATCCTCGAATTACCGATGCCATCCAGTTCAAGAAAATGATACTGAAAAAATGTACTCTAAAAATCGAAGAAATAAGATTATAGACATACAGGGTGAAGGGGGGGGGGGGGGGGAGGTATCTCTTGTCTCAATATTCACTTGTGTTTTTTTTATGTTTAAGAGCAAGTATACGCAATATACCAATAATGTTGTCATTAAAATTGAACTACCGGTAGATTAGATTATAACAAATGGGAAACTACTGACATAGCGCCTTGCTGATGACATGACGGTTATCCGATTTTCCCGCCAATAGTATCAAATGGCTGCAGCCTCCTAGCCCCTGCCTCAAATACTCTTGATGGAGAATGAGAGAAATAATAAGGATGGAAAAAAAAAGTTTTCCAAGAGTGTTATTATACATGTATATGACAAGATTGATCATCATCTATCAATTTCAAAAGAAAGAGGGCGCAATATAATATTAAAAAAAGAACAAAATCAATCTTCGTTCATTTAGCCTAATCGCAATCTAAAGTTAAAGAGACACTTTTACTTTGAGAAAATCATGTTTTTCAGAGAAATTTCCTGTTGTCCAACTGGACATGTTTTTTAGAATCTGGTCATATCTTCAAATCCCAGGGTCTCTCAGTCCAGGAAGGCGGGGGGGGGGGGGGGGGAGGGTGTATCAAAATAACTTTCCTGACTTTTTTTTTGGGGGGGGGGGGGGGAGGGAGAACCGCCAACAGTCTCCAGATTTGTGGGTGCACACAGAGAAAACAAAGAGAGGAATAATCTGAACAATAGCTTACACAATGCATTCACATTCCTCGATCAGAAGTTTTAATTTTAGTTTGATTGATCCGATGCACAATACAAAAGTACAATTGGCTTAAAAATAATTCCTTGGCTGTTTCTTTAAAAAAAAATCAAATAGGCATTATATTAACATAGACTCACAGAAGAGATTATCAAATTACAAATTCATACATATTGTATAAGACATACATATGGATGATTTAACATAACAATACATGGGCATAACAAAGTAAGCAGGAAATAGATAAACACACCACAGTTAGATCGAGACAAAAAAGCCCAGTAGAATACATTACATGGACAGGTAAACCAGAAAACACATAGCAGATAGTTAGAAATAGAGAGAAACAAAAGTAATTGGAGCGGAGATAAAAGAAAACAGAACAAAGTAAAGTGTAGTAAGAATGAGAGAAATGAAGTCGAAGGGAGCAAGAACTGAACAGAGTTGAGGTAAGGGTTGAAACATGATGGAGGGAGAGGTGGTAGAGAGGAGAAGCAAGGATAGTGTACGAGAGTAAAATTTGGTTGTAAAAGATCAGAATGGAAGAACAAATGAAGGAAAGTAAAAGAGAAATGAGATGAAAGTAGCAAGATATGTGTAATACAGCATTAAAAACGTTCTTAAAAGTATACTAATAGATAGTTCACCCAGTTGAGTTTCAATGTGCATAATACCTCAATGAAATACAGATATTAGGTACGCATAACTCGAGTATGGCATTAGCAAATAGATATGACCGTAATCAAACAGTACCAGTGCCAGGTAGTACCAGTGTTTATTCAAAAAAATATTCATGAGCGGCAATTACACCCCTTTTAAAAAGGGGAAGAAATCATACTTTAAATATTTAACTTGTTATGACAAGAGAGATTGCTGAGATGTGCGTGGTTAAACGGTTCGCTGTGCAAAGGTTAAATATAATGTTTTCTGTTATGAATATCAGTGGGAACTCCCACTCAATTAACACAAAAATTACCCACACAACTGCATTGCTGAATGAAACATTATCATATGCCTCTTACTGAAAGCAGAGTCGCCGTTAGAGCTACTTTGATCGTAATGTAAGTGCTAAAGAAGAAGTGTAAAATAATTTCATAATGTTGTACCGGGAAGGCCCTATTAATCATGGAATGCATTATGTCTAACATTTTTCAGTGCAATAATAGCCAGCTTTATAGTATTTACAAAATATTTCACACTTTTATTTGAGTTGGCCAATTAATTCACAATCTTATTCTTCTTCCTCAGGTCGTGTGCTTGAGTTGTCAATGATGGCTACTTCATTGAAGCATGAGGCTTTCCATAAGAACCTCGAATGTTCTATCTGCCTGAGCTTCTTCAAGGAACCCAAGAACCTGACCTGCTCTCATACCTTCTGCAAGGGTTGTCTTGAGACTCTCCTGGAGTCTCGTGGAAAGTTGTCGTGTCCTACGTGCAGGAAGAAGACTTCGGTTCTTGGTGGAGACGTGGGTAGACTGCCATCAAACATAACAGTCAGATCACTTGTTGAAGATGTGGAGACGCAGGGCCGTGTCTGCTCCAACAGTAATCAAGAAAAAGTTTCATTGCAAAGAAAATGGAACAAATGTCGAAAACATCCGAACTACGACGAAGAATGTTTTTGTCTCAACTGTAACAAGTATGTCTGCTGCAAGTGTGGCCTATTAGAGCATGCAAAGGATGCTCACACTATCCTGGAAGCAGGCGCACATGAAACTGAGCAAAAGAATCACGTCGAGAAACTTGCATCAGAAGCGGATGCAAAGATACGCAACGTTGACAAGTATTTTACTTTCATCGAAGACCAGCGTAAAAGGGTGCACAACATACAGGAACGACTCAATTGCGAAATAGATGCGACTTTTGAGGAATTAGTTGAGAAATTGAAGGAAAGAAAGAGGGTGTTGAAAAATGAAATTGGGCACAAGCTAGGGAAACTTAGGACTTCGTTGAGAGAAATGGAGAAGCCGATTCGTAAGCAGATATACGAGATTAAGAAGGTTCTGGACTTGGTTAAGAATGGTCTTAGTTTTCCTCTCCAGACAGATGCTCTGACCGCACATAAAGCGACGTGTGAACAGCTGGAAGAGCTTCTGAACCGGATCAGGCCAGATGAGAAGCTGCCTAGAAGAACCGCTGAGGAAGGTGAAAGAATTGGCTTCAAGAGTCAGGGATCGGATGAACTCCAGTTGGGCCAGCTAACACATACCAGGGAGGTCCCTACACATACAAAGTCTAAATGGGTTCTGCGCACGGAAGTTCCATTACCTGCTGGAAAAAACATGAAGGAGGTGGTATTGTCACCAAAAAATGAGATAGCTGTTGGTTGTGGAGATGGAGGAATAGTCATATATTCTTCTGAGGGCATCATACAAGATACCGTTCTGAAATCGGTTAATGTTGGTGCCTTACATTTCATGCCTGATGGTGGATACGTCATACGCGATACTCATAACATAATTTCCTTGTACACAGAGCTTTGTGAAAAGCTTGATGTAACGTTTGAAACAAAGGATGTTACGAAAGGTGTATGTGGTGGTCTTACTGTAGGCAAGGATGGGCTAATCTTCATAGGTTACGATGAATGCACGAAAATACAGGTATTTAAGCCAGAAGGAGGGAAGGCAATTAGAGAGATAACGTGTGACGGATTTGTACCAAATGAGATGTTTGCGCTGACATCCAATCAAACGATTGTCGTTAGTACGAGTACATCTAATTTCCACTTTCCGTCTCAGGTAGAAGTGATCAACGATGTGTCTGGTGCTATCATTCATAGCATCCGCAAAGGTGGTGATTACTCTTACCCTGTTGTGTGTCAGGATGATTCAGTTATCATTGCATGGGTTAAGCGTGATCGGCGTCTAGTGAGCATTGTTCAGTACACAAAAGAGCTCAAATACATTACAAACATTATCACTGATTTTAAGATAACGAAATCATATTACGGCTTTTTGCAAGCATTGAATACGGGAGAGATTGCTTTCTGCACTCGTGATATGTTATATATCTTCCATGAGACATCCTGTGCAGAATTGTGATTTAAATCAAATAGTCGGTCTAGAATCTGCTCTATTATAATGCTATCATTATGTTGACCGATTTCATTATGCCATCTACAGTGGACTACGTGACGTTTATGCTTATTTAGTATGAAGTTGTTGCACTCATTATTGCAAATGGCTGTTATTTTATAGACAGATGAAGGTAGATAATCAAAATCAAAGACGAGGGGAGGAGGTAGCACACCTTCTAATCGACTCAAAGCATACATTGCAAATATAATACACAGCCAGGCATATTCCTGCTATTACGGGGGATGAGCAGCTGCCTCCTTTAATGATATGTGTAATACTAGAAAGATTATCTAAGTGTTCATGGTAGCGGCAAAGTATTGTTCCCAAAATATTACAATGTATCTGAAAACGTTTGTTTTGAAATATGCAAAGAGAATTATAGATATGCAATTTGTCCAAGGTCGTTTAATTTTTTCTTTCTCGTCTCTCTTCTCGCCTCTTCTATCCGACATATTTTTTTTCTTCAACTGTACAGTGTATCTACCATCTATATGTACATGTACTAACATACAGTTGTATTTGTATTTCTTGGCATGCATAGCAGTGTTTCATATATGTAACAGTACTAAACACAGGTGCAATATAAATGATGTCTATTACAAAGCAATGTTTTCAATGAAATTGTATATGTATCATCTCCCACTAAACTGTTCCTCTCTTCCTCTCTCTCTCTCTCTCTCTCTCTTCCCCTTTCCCTTTCTCGCTTTCTCCTTTCTCTCTTTCTCTCTTTCGTTCTCTCTCTTGTCTCTCCTCTTTGCCATCCAGTATGATGTACGTTTAGTTTATGTCTGCTACCAAAAATAGACATTTGTATCTGAAATTCTTAACAATAATTTGATGAATAATTGATTTTAGATCTTGGCTGTGACTCGTTCTATTAATGTTACATTGATTGTTGTCATGTATCATTTCTTCAATTTATTTAAGTTAGCATTGTCTGTTGAAGAGTCAGGGGAGTACAAATAATCAAATAATTCCCCTGGCTCACAACAGAGAGGGTAAATTATAATGCATTGTTATGTTATCTATGTTATTTTGTAGTTTTTGTCTATGATATGTTAATGTATTGTTATATTTTATACAAATGTGAGCCATAAGACGATTTGTATGCCTTCATTTTATTTTGTGCATGATAATAAATTAATTCAATTCAATTCAATTATTTCATGTATTGGTTAAGATGGTATTAGTGTTTCTTTGTTTGTTTTTTTAAGGATACTTTTATAATTTTAGAACCTCATTTATTTGTATATACCCATAGTTGTTTACTGGATCTGTACGTATAACATTTATTACTTTTAAGGGGTATTACGCTGTAAAATCCCTAATTCCCGCAACTCTTTCTATCTATCGTTGCTTATTATGCATTTATATTTCACTTATTCATTCGGCTAGGTTTATTACAATTTCCTTTGACTCAGTCCAAAGACTGATACTTTTAAGATTTACATATTTGCATTGTTCAAAATTATATTAAAAAAATTAAATATATTCACAAAAATGGACAAGGAACAAAACTAAGATTAGAAATTAAGAAGAATTGTTTCACCTATGAACGCACCTCAAATCTATAATAAATTTAAGCAAATATTTATAATTATAAAGACAGAAAATGAGAAATTAAAAGGAACAAGCTGGGGAACTCGTCAGAGTGAAGAGAGAGAAAAAGATGACGGACCTTTTGAGAAAGGGTAAAAGATTTCAGAGTGCCACTTTATTTGTTGTTGGTTTACATTCGAATCCTAATACACGCAGCTTAATGATTAGCTTTATTTTTATTGGGCATATATATTGTATATATATTTATATCGTTACAAAAAATATTTAGAATTGCCTGTACTATGTGCGTTGCAAGGTAAACAGAGTAAATATGACAGTGAAATAGATACCGATGATTTAGTTTGGAACTATAGATCATATTTTTAATAGATCGTTACACTATACCGGTAGCAAGGAACCCCGATGTATAAAGGGGAGGGGGAGAAGAATGTTATGTTTATAGTCTATAGTCCAACGTTGTGAATTTAATGTTATATTTAAATTTATTTTACTAATTTAAAGATTAATTATTTCATGTCATATTGATTTGCTCTATGTACGTTTATATTGTTAGACTTGTAATGTTGGTGTATATAAATAAACAATTTCTTTTTTTATTTGTCGCATGTGCATAACATGTATGTACGAGATCCTTTAAAGTTTTTAAGAATTCCCAGTTATATTTTGAATTGGAAAGGAAATCAGTGTTTTATATACCTTAATTTATATTTCTTTTCTTTTATCTAGGTATTCTAATATTCATTAAAGTTAATATTACCCTTCCTTACTAGGTCTATGATTATTTCATTGTAGATTAATTAACTTACTTTATTATCTTTGTAACAGCATAGAGACATCCCTGCATTATTGCGCTAAAAAAGCATAATTATTATTATGATGAAATTATGCCAGTTATCATGTTCCATAAAAATTATGTTACATATTTCGTAATTATTTCAATAATTTTTTCTCAAAGATAATAGAAGGAATAAACTTGAAGTATGAATTTGATCACTGATATTTCCAGATAATAGTCATTTGTCCAGTGAAATTTGTGTAAAGAAAAATAATCCTAAAGAAGTGAAAGACCGAGTCATCAAAAGTATTGATTTAAATAATACATGCAGGAGGTATGTGAAAGCTTCTGGAGATGATATTCGTATAATATGTCAGCGGTTAAAATGGCAAGCGTAAAGGTCAGCAACCAAGAAGAAATCGGAAAACCAGAAGACGACTTTTGCCATGATAATGATGTTCCATCGACATTAGTCTGAGTAAAGACTTTCCTTTCTACATCGAATGATGTCATACTGTCTTCAACATTCTTTGCATAAAACGACAGACTCGTTTTCGAGTTTTCATCAAAATCTGAGGGCCTTTAAGTTCAATCTGCTTGCTTTTCTTCGTCATCGACGAAGGAATATTTCCTTTCTAGCCAACATTTCCCAGGGACTCGGTTATTTCCCCATTACTAGTATATTTATCATGTTTAATAGTTTAATTGGAAGTTGAGTGTGATTTGAAGGCATCGTCCAAATTAAAAGTCATCGTTATCTGTCGCCCTCTTTGGCAATATGCCATGGACTTTGAATTGACTCAAGACTTTTCTCATCAACGAAGCTCTTTGAGCCATGCAGAACCCTGATAGTTGCATATGATAGGGCGTACAATGCTGTACACGACAACGGAAGAGTTTTTCATGAATACGTCACAATCCACTGACCAAATAGCCAATTTGAGATTCGAATAGTTTTAGTGATCTGATATGTAAAACATAAGTCCGTTTTATTTCAAACTTTCACCAATCTGATTCTGACCTTATTACGAAGGTTGAATTGCCCTTTGATACCATGTTTCTAAGCGCATGGTAATGTATGGATCCTAACAAAGAGATACCAGAGAGAGGAGAGATGAAGATGAAATGTAGAGAAAGAGGATTTTGATGCTCATCACCAT
Source organism: Strongylocentrotus droebachiensis (assembly GCA_035222895.1). Lineage (NCBI taxonomy): Eukaryota > Metazoa > Echinodermata > Echinoidea > Camarodonta > Strongylocentrotidae > Strongylocentrotus > Strongylocentrotus droebachiensis. The sequence goes on from JAVYIG010001203.1 coordinate 267,477, forward strand.
CCGTGTTAAGATGAAGAGAATATCATCACCCGACATTTTACGATTCTACAAGAACCTTGCTCTAGATTTAACACATTGTGTTATGGAACTGATTTTTAGTGTTGTTTTTCTTCTTCTTAGTTTATGTCATGGAAACGACATGGGTTTGACTCTGGATTATTTAAGAAAAGAGAGAGAGAGAGAGAGAGAGAGAGAGAGAACAGAGTGACTTTGCCTGGAAACCACAAAAACCTATTTACGATTCATATTAGTCATACCATGCTGTACGGACTGGCACACTCTTTATATCATCATGTCACACTATCGTAGGTGAATACTATATTTCATACGCCTGGGCTTCTAACAAGGGTAACAGAAGAAAGAAAAGTACATTTGAAAGGAACACTCTGAAAGGAAACGTACCTAGAATGAAATCATTTGTTGTAATGTTCACGCTGGTAGGTTTTACACTAACAAATATTTGATGATCACTGATTGTAACCTGAGGAGCGTGGGCGCTTAGAAGCTCAAAAACACGTTTGTCGAATAGATTCTCTGGAGTAAAATTACAATGGAAAACTATTTAAAGTGTAAGCATGTCCAAATTAGGGTACTAATTCGTTCCACTTTGATACAAACATCACTCGCTGAAATAATGTACGCCAAAAACTCAAACAGACATATATCTGAAGTGAGAAATTTAACAATATTTTGGCTTCTGTTTATGACACTTTACCCGATATTCAGGTCCACCATCCACCCTCATCCACACAATACAGCTACCCCCCTCCACCATGCGACACACGACACACACAGAAGACACACACACAAGCGCCACCCGACCACAGTTCCACACATATACCACACACTGTTCCTAGCCTCCTAAGAATACCCAAAATTGGAGCGACAGAATAATAGGAATAATTTATTAAAACAAATATTAAAACGAGAATACAATAAGCCAGTGTTACAAGTTCATTAAAGATTCCACTTGTCCCCACTTCTGTAAATGTAAGGCTAATTTCCCTGCCCTCCCTGCAATGTTCTTGTCTTCTTCCCTAAATTCCAACAGCTTTTTTGTTGAAATCACCCAGAGACAATATTACGGACTTTCCCCTGCATCTATATATCCAATATTTCATTGGAAAATAATTGTATTACATATCTTTATTCGTGGGGAATTACCGGACAACCCTAAATAAATATCCATCCAGTCGACAGACCTTAATTCCCTTAGCTCAAACTTAGCTATTACATTCTGCCATAACCTATGACATCATAGCATTAGCAGACGTGATTGCAACGAAAGGCTGTGATGTATGCTTGTCTGGTGTTATACACCGCAGATGGGAATCGGTTCACCAGAGGCGCAGTGTCGATGGGGTTAATGGGCGATTGAGAAGAGCTGCCCGTGAAAGGAGATGGGGTTTCGTTGACAATGACAACATAGGTGACAGGCACCTTGGCAGAGATGGGGTCCACATCAATAAGGCAGGACAAGCTGTTCTTGCCTCTAATCTACGCCACTTTATTGAGCGACCTCGAGGGCCACCTACACCTACTCAGCAAACGTCCTACGCTGAAGTTGTTGGATCTTCAACGCAGGATTTCGAGATGATTGCTCCGAGAGGGAGGCTAAAGTCTGCACCTGCTCTTCCAATGTTTCCACTGACAAAAGCTCAACAGGGGTGGAACGAGCATCTACGTCTCGTCATGGCAACATGCAGTTAAACTCTGTCTCTGGTACTGGCATACTACATCATAATCTTCAGGATCAATCTCATGAACTGAATAAGAGTAACATTAAACAGTTGGAAGGTGGTTCAGTTCCTCCGTTTAGAAACAGGGGCTTAAAATTTGCCCATTTGAATATTCATAGCTTAGTTGCTAAGATTGACGAACTTAGATTACTTCTGAGAAATGCATCATTTGATGTTATTGGTTTAAATGAAACATTTTGCGACTCCATGATTGATGATTCTGAATTGTATATAGATGATTATATTTTATTACGTAGAGACCGTACGAGACATGGTGGTGGTGTGGCTGTATATATATCCAAGAGGTTCAATTATAAAAGAAGGGATGATTTGATTTCTTCTACTTTAGAATGCCTTTGGTTTGAATTGCATTATCCAAATAAGTCTCCCATCCTGGTTGGAGAGTTTTACAGACCTCCAAATTCTCACGTTGATTTCTTTGAAGAATTAGACGGAAATTTGGACTCTGCTCTCTCGGAAGATATGAGCTGTATTATTTTAGGTGATTTCAATTGTGATTGTATGCCACACCAACTTGATCTGAATGCTGAAAAGTTAATGTTTTATACAAATATGTACGGGTTAAGTCAGCTAATTGATACTGCCACAAGAGTTACAAATACCTCTTCTACTTTAATTGATTTGATATTTGTATCAGACAAGGAACTTTACAATGAATGGGGAATATTTGAAACTAGCATAAGTGATCATTATTTAGTGTATACGGTTCGCGATTTTAGTGCAAAGATCCATAACAAATCCGAATACGCAGAATTTCGCTCGTTTAAAAATCTTGACGAGGAGAAATTTTACAGTGAATTGAGAAGTACTCCTTGGCAGGTCATAAAAGATATAGATAATGTTGATGTTGCGTGGGATATGTGGTTGACTCTATTCAATAATATAATCAACAAGCACATACCAGTATGTAAAAAGCGGATAAGAAAAAAGGCATGTCCATGGATATCTGACGAGATTGTTAAGCTTATGACGGAACGTGATAAAGTTCTCAAAGCTGCTAAAGCTAACAAAAGTGATGATCTTTGGGACACCTACAAATATCTAAAGAATACAGTTATTCATCTCATGAGGAAAAGAAAAAGAGAATATAATGCAGACCAGATCTCGCAAAATCATAACAATAGTAAGCAAATGTGGAGATGTTTGAGAAACCTTGTGCCTAAGTCATTACCTATATCTCCCAATAGCATAAATGTTGATGGTGCTAATGTGTCAGACAATGCAAATATTGCTGAAGCTTTTAATGACTTTTTCATTTCTAATGCTACTAAGATTACAAAGGACCTGCGAAGGAATAAGTCTCAACTGAGAGTAGACGAGGACAATAATATTGGTCCAACTCATTCGCAATTTAATTTGAATTTGATTACTGAGGATTTTGTATTGAAACAGATTGATAATCTGAGTATAGATAAAGCAACTGGTGAAGATCACATCAGCTGTAAACTTTTAAAGATGACGAAGAATGTTATCGCAGAGTCTCTTTGTGATATCATTAACAAATCCCTGTCTACAGGAGTTGTTCCACGTGAATGGAAAAAGGCTCGGGTAGTACCAATATTCAAATCTGGAGATATTTCTTCTTTGAATAATTACCGTCCCATTTCGATATTACCTATCGTGAGTAAAATTATAGAAAGGGCCGTCCACCAACAACTCAGTGAATTCTTGGACGTGAATAAATTATTACACCCTAATCAGTCTGGTTTTAGACCTAAACATTCAACAGCTACTGCCCTTGCAAAACTTGTAAATCAATGGTCGTTGAATATTGATAACAAAGAAATTTCTGGAGTTGCCTTCATAGATCTTCGTAAGGCTTTTGATACTGTTGACCATGAGCTACTTCTACATAAACTAGCTTGTATAGGTTGTAGTAATAGGACTATTTATTGGTTCAAATCATATTTAGGGGATCGACAACAAGTGACCCAATTCAAAGGAGCCAAGTCGCATCCATCAACCATCAAATTAGGTGTGCCACAAGGTTCAATTCTTGGTCCCCTTTTATTTTCAATATATGTTAATAGTCTACCTGAATGTACTCCTGAAGGTATCATAGATATGTATGCTGACGATACGACACTTACCGTCAGTGCAAATGATGCAACTGTTGTGGAAGAAAAATTAACTGTTGCGTTAAACAGAGTCATGGCATGGATTAAGGAAAATCGTCTTGTTCTTAACACTGAAAAAACTTGTGTCATGTTAATAGGCTCTCCTGCTAATCTCAAGAAAATTGAATCTTTCACCATTTCATTAAACGGCAATTTGATCAAAAGAGTTCAATTCACCAAATGCTTAGGACTTTTGATAGATGAAGAATTGAAATGGTCTAAACAAATCGAAAACGTAAGTAAACTTACCCAGAAAAACATTAGCATGATAAAGAGAGCAAAGAGTTTTTTGCCTCAAAAATCCTTAAAGTTACTTTATAACAGTCTAGTGTTGCCACGATTAGATTACTGCTCTGTTGTATGGTCGAACCGATTTCATTCTCATACAACTAAGCTGCAAAAAATTCAAAAGAGGGCCGCAAGAATAATATTGAACAAGACATATGACACACCGTCGGCTGATTTGTTTACAAGTCTTAAATGGATGACACTAGACAAGCGGTTTGAGTTAAGTCGCGTTATGATGATATATAAATGCGTTCATAACTTAGCACCCTCTTACCTTCAGGTAGGCTTAATCAATCCTAATGATGTACATGAGCATCATACAAGGCAAATAGACAGTGGATGTTTACGTGTGCCTAGATTTCACACTGATTGTTATAAGTGTAGCCCAATTGTTTCTTCCATATTTGAATGGAATAAGCTAGATAATTCGTTGAGAACGGCTTCCTCTGTCAATTCATTTAAGAGATTGTTTAAACAAAGTTGTAATTTGTGAATGGCTCAGCCGTACATACACTACGTGCATGTTCTGTAATATTTACATGTCTTATTCACATAATTGCGACTTAATTAATATTTTCCTATTGACATTACTGCTTACTAGGTTAATGATATATGTTAATTTTGCAAACGAGTATTATTTTTGTAACTGTTCTGTATAAATGTTATAAACGATGTAAATATGTTCATTCAGGGCCCCATGGAAGACCACTACTTGCTGGTGAATGGGCTACCCTGTCAAAAGATCAGAAATAAATAAATAAATAAATAAAAAACCTTTGAACATGTACACGCTCCCAGAACAAGTGTAAATATGTTTCAATCTTTTGCTTATAAAACGAGCTCAAGTTATCTTCAACAAAGCCAAATCTCAATAAGTGTTCTCTAGTATATATTGCTCCATGAAGCAGTTTATACTGAATTTCTCTGAGTCTGTTAATAACAAGAGTAACTTTCCTAGGCCTACTAAATATATCCCTATATACCTCATTTAAATAATCTGAAAATCCACGTCCATCGTGAATCTTTAAAACAAATACATTTTTAACTTTTCTATAAAATATTCAGAAACCTTCCTCAATAATAAATCTCCGAGGAGCTTCACAATACTGTTAAACTGCATTAAAATATCATACTCTCTTACATCCACTTAATACACTTTTTACTTTTTACTTTTTACATACAAACACCACATCAATACGTTCCCCTTCACCCACACTCACAACAACCAGGGCTGGGAATAAAAATGACAAAGCTGAGACAAAGTAAGGCTAAGCCTACATTGTTCTTCGATTAATTTCTCTACTTCATTCGAATTTCAAACATTATGGGGCAATTATTGTTCAGTTTAAGTTTCTTATTTTAGTATAAATTTCCTTAGATTTAGATGTTAATGAATAAGCACATGCTTAACAATTATACTCGAATGGAAAAAATCAAAACATAATCAAATAACGACTGGGAATTAACCAAAGCCTGGCATTCCTTTACCCCACTCCCCTAATAACATGTTTACATTTACAAAAGAAGATTTTGAATTGTCGAGATTTGCTAATGTGTAGTAGAATTAAATGTGGAAAAAAGTAATCAGATGCAATGGCAGTTGAAATATCTTGAAGCCCCTACCCCCCCCCCCCTTCCATCGTCATTTAAAATAATTTATTTTCTGTTTTGGGAGAGACTAAGCTTCCCACTTGTTGAGTAGAATGCCCAGGCCACCTTATCACGTGATACTATTTGCGTCATAATGCCTATCAGGACCGAGTCACTGAGCGAGATATGTATTATTTTGTTTAGCTTGTTAGATCTAGTTATATTATTTCCAATGGTTTCGTTTAAGGATCCCATTATCCAACTGACTTGCTTCAGGGACCTGTGTATAGTGTAACCATGGAGTTACTAGTAACTCTATGGTGTAACGTCATCAGACGGTGAAATACAGCCCCACGTACGCAGCCAATGTCATTCATTTCATGCGGGTTATCTTTCACTACATGAGCATATGATGGAACTAAGTACATTTGTGCAAAGGGAATCTGCATTAGATTGAATTCTAGAGCATTTTCTTCGACACACTGCATGTTGGCATCTGTGAAACCGGATTCATAACCAAGATACACGCTCCCTTCTTATCTTGTGAAAGAGACATTGTAAACGCCTTTATAACACGTTCTAGAATAGACCTCTAATGTCACTTGTTGTCAATTGGATTGGTTATAGTTTTCTGAGTAGTGGACTCGACGCCTCATTTCAAGATTCATTTCTCATTTAGAAGGATATAGGCAAACAGTGAGTATAATATAAAATTGTTGACTCGTTACCTCTAAATTTTGTTGATCCAAGCAATCCTTATTACATATCATAAACAATTGACTAAATTGTATTAGTATTGTGAGAATTATGAGAAGGTGGACTATACCCACGTTAACATTTTTTAAGTTCCTTAAGTCTGTACTCGGCCAAGGATAAGGCTCTTTGGCTCTGGTAACGTACGAAACATCATTATGTTCGACTCTGTTCCCCAAAATTCCAGGTAGGATAGGGGACTTTGCATTTATAGAACCTATATTTAAAAAAAAAGGTATTTCCATTGAAGATTTGTTGTTGTTGATGATCATGATGATTATTCGTGATCTCATGTCGTTAGAGAACAATTTCAACATTCGGGCAATGATCGGCAATTTGCATAACCTTTTGAGCCCAATGTTCCATGATGATGCATTACATGCAAAAGAAAGCTTCAAACGACTTGTGAAATAAAAGCTAGAGCAATTTTTGTCCACGAACTGTAATACTACCAAAATTGTCTAACTTATCGTGACCTCAAATGGCTGATATTACATTGCAATGAAACTTGAAGCTCAAATATTTTTATTTAGATGCTTTCATTTGTCTTTATGTTGTTCAATTAAAAATATGTGGTACATTTAGTTATAACATTCATTTTTGTTTCTTGATATGTAGCCGAATATTAAACACGGTAACGGCCATGGTGGTCACATCCACAACCAAATTTATGACAAAACGAGCAGATTATGATAGCTGACGGTACTAAATAACAAATGTATATTATTCGATATGGCTCATATTCTGCTTGTTTTATACTTTGTGTCGATTAATAACCTTTCTTTTCTGGTTCACTGAAATCAACTTCTTTAACATTCAGTAGTCATGGCAACTGTCTAGTTTGTAAAGACCCTGGCTTCAAATTACGTTTTTTTTTTTTTATAATGAAACGGTCAGCTGAAATTATTAGATATTGTGGTATTTTCTACAATTAAAATATTTGTTGATCTGTTACCATGGTGACGGCCAAGCAATCACGTCCATCACCTATAAACAAACAGATTACGATAGATGAGGGTCCTTGCAAACATAAAATCATCATTTAAAATTATGCATATATTTATCTAACAATATATTTATTAGATACCGGTATTTTGTTTATGGAACTATAATTTTTTTCACACAGCGAAAGCAATTTTTAAACATGACTGACACATGTAACGACTTCCAGTTGAAATCAAGTGAGGAGCTTTAACTACAAACATTGACATGTTTTCAATGAGTTTTTAACTGATTACATTACAAATATCTGACTTTTTCTAAGTTTGTAATGTTCTTGATCCGTAACCATGACAAAGTTAGTAATGAGGAAGTTCTCAGACGGGCTGGAGTGCAAAGGAAAATGATAACTGAGATGTTGATTAGGCAGTTGAAGTTCATGGTTCACGTAAAGAAGGCATAGATAATCTTGCTTTCACAGGGAAAATTGTGGAAAGTAGGAGTAGGAGAAGAAGGAGGATACTTTGGATGGACAGTCTGCAGAAATTGTTGGAAGAGAGAGGAGTAAAATAACTGGGAGTGGTACTAATAAAGAAGGCTAGGAACCGAGGGTTGTGGAACAGCATGATCGACAAAGTCAATCAATATATAAGAGAGAGAGAAAGAGAGAGAGACCATGGTAATAGCACTAGTTGTCACACTCATTGCCAACTTTAGGGAAAACAAGCACATTCTGATACTTAAAGGTCCAAACAGAAATACTAAATTTGAGATTGTGTTTAAGGGAGTGGGGTCTTTTTAATTATTGACCCCTGGACTAATATTACTAATACATGTGATAAATGCCTAAATATGGCGCATGTACAGTGTAGATTTACATGACTTGTACAGAGTGTTTTCCACTCAAAATGCGCATCCTGTGAACAGGCATCAATTTATTCGGGTTAGCATAGAATGACTTATCAAGCACATTATCGGATCATTTCTTTTCTGTGTGTGGCACGATAAAATTTATCTTATTTTAAATCAGTAACAAGTGTCTCAATAAACAGCTTTATGGTGTTTTATAACTTAGAATTTTGATTAGTTTGAATATCCCAATATTTTGAGTTAATCACACTTCTACGTTTCATTGCGCCATACATTATGAGTGTAATATCCAACTTTCAATGGTATATCAAATAGGTTTGTAACTTCAAACTCGTAATGAAAATATTATTAATTGAAAGGTCTGACAAATTTACCTGGCATCCCAAGCTAATCCGATCCGATCCAGGTATTTATGAAGCGCCATTATCTAGTTGCCTCATCAAAGATGCTGAAGAGACTTAAAACTACCAAAAATGTATGTTTATGATTCACCCAAATCTATTTGTATTATAGAGCAACATCTAGCGATTTAATTGTAATTTTCTTGTTTTCTACACCAACATACCAAATTCGTAACATCGTCGTCTCAATAGCACGAAGTCGGCCCATATTTTAGGGAATAAATATGTTACATAGCTTTAATGTCGTACCTATCTTATTAGAGAGAAGTATTTGTATCAAAGCAGAACGCAGTAGTTCCCAACTTTGTATAAATAGTTTTCCATTGTAATTTTACTCGAAAGAATCGATTCGACAAACAGGGGCGGATCCAGCCGGCGGCAGGGGAGGGGGCCCAATTCGTGAGAAAATATTTAGCGGCGAAACAGCTAGCCGGAGAATAATTTTGCCCCTAAAAATCGAAGATCGCACCCCCCCCCCCACCCCCCCCCCCCCCCCTTGAGCACCAGGGGAAGGGGCCCGTCTCCAAATAAAGGTAAAATAACGTGTTTTTACCTCTTTTTTCCCCATGGGAGGGGCCCTTCCTGGATCCGCCACTGTCGACAAACATGTTTTTGAGCTTTTAGGCACCCACGCTCCACAGGTTTAATTCAATCAGTGATCATAACAATAATTCTTTAGTGTAAAACCTACCAGCGTGAACATCATTACACATGATTTCAATCAAGGTACACTTCCTTTCAGAGTGTTCCTTTCAAATGTGTTTTCTTTCATCTGTTACCCTTGTTAGAAGCCCAGGCGTATGAAATATCTTATTCACCTACGATACTCTGACATGATATAAAGAGTGTGCCAGTCAGTACCATGGTATGACTAATGGGGATCGGACATAGATTTGTGTGGTTTCCAGACAAAGTCACACTTTTAATTTCTCTTTCTCTTTCTCTCTCTCTCGTTGTCTTAAATAATTCTTCAAAATATAATTATTTTTCATCATAACATAATAATTGCATTCACTTTATACATGTACAATTCTCAAATTACGATATAATTTTTTGCTGAATGGAATCTGTTATAATATGAAGCAAACTAAAACCCTTTCTTTCTCTTACTGCCCAAGCCCAAACAAAACACCATCCCATACAAAAGTCTTGCAAAAGAACACACACACACGCACCACAACAATGCGTTCCCATTTACCCACGCTCACAACCAACATGGCGGGGGACAAAAAATTACAAAGCTGAGACAAAATAAGGCTAGGCCTATATTATGCTTCAATACTTTTGTCTGCAACGTTAGAATTTCATGGACGTTATTTTAAACATTGTAGGGAAATTATCGTTAAGTTTAAGTTCTTAATCTTTTAATAGTATACATTTCCTTAGATTTGGATAATAATAAATAAGCAGATGTATAACAATTATAATAAAACGAATCTCGAATGTAAAACATCGGAACATAATCAAATAGTGAGTAGGAAACCAGAGCCTGTTATACTCTTAACCCCACCCCCTCTAATAACATGTTTACATATGCAACTGTACAGGAGATTTGAATTGTCTAGATTCGGTATAGTGTAGTAGTTTTAAATGATTAAAATTGTGGGAAATGTACTAGTTATGATACATGATAATATTCTTTGCAAGATATTTGGTGCAGGATTTATAAAAGGTGTGCTGGCAAATCATGTAGACAGGTTCCAGCAGGTACATTTTCGTACAAGTCTACACGTTTAACAAAATGCATCGTTAATTTGGCAGGAGAAAAAAAAACACTATTAGAATTCGAGGGTTAAACCCAAGAAACACAATAATTTCTGCAATTCGAAACGTACTTAATAAAAGTTAAAAGCACATGATCTGGCTAGATATGTCTCATCTTTTACTACATGTGCGCCTACTATCTGACATTCCCACTCGATAAACAAAAATACTCATGCAACTGCATTGCTGAATGAAACATTACGAAACGCCTCATAAATACTGAAAGTATATTAGTATAGTCGCCGTTAGATCGCTACTTAAACGTAAGTGATAAAGAAGAAGCGTAAAGTTATTTCATTATATTACCAGGTAGGCCCTATTAATCATGGAGTGCATTATGTTTAACATTTTTCAGTGTTATAATAGCCAGCTAAGTATTTACAACAAATTTCACACTTTTGATTGAGTTGGCCAACTAATTCACATATTTGTTTCTTCTTCCTCAGGTACTGTGCTTGAGTTGTCAATGATGGCTACTTCCTTCAAGCATGAGACTTTCCATAAGAACCTCGAGTGTCCTATCTGCCTGAGCTTCTTCAAGGAACCCAAGATCCTGACCTGCTCCCATACATTCTGCAAGGGTTGTCTTGAGTCTCTCCTGGAGTCTCGTGGAAAGCTGTTGTGTCCTACGTGCAGGGAGGAGACTTCGGTTCCTGGTGGAGACGTGGGTAGATTGCAATCAAACATAACAGTCAGATCACTTGTTGAAGATGTGGAGACCCATGGCCAGGTCTGTACCAACAGTAATCGAGAAAACAAATCATTGGAAATAAAATGGAACAAATGTCGAAAACATCCTAACTACGATGAAGAATGTTTTTGTGTCAACTGTAACAAGTTCGTCTGCTGCAAGTGTGGCTTATTAGAGCATGCAAAGAATGCTCACACTATCCTGGAAGCAGGCGAACATGAAACCGAGCAAAAGAATCACGTCAAGAAACTTGTATCTAAAGCGGATGTAAAGATACGCAACGTTGACAAGTATTTTACTTTCGTTAAAGACCAGCGTAAAAGGGTGCATAACATACAGGAACGAATCAATGGTGAAATAGATGTAACTTTTGAGGAATCAGTTGAGAAATTGAAGGAAAGAAAGACGGTGTTGAAAAAAGAAGTTGGTTACAAGCTAGGAAAACTTAAGACTTTATTGGGAGACGTTGAGAAGTCGGTTTGTAAGCAGATAGACCAGATTAAGAAGGTTATGGACTTGGTTAAGGATGGTCTTAATTTTCCCCTCCAAACAGAGGCTCTGATCGCACATAAAGCGATGTGTCAGCAGCTGGAAGAGCTTCTGAACCAGATTAGGCCAGATGAGGAGCTGCCCAGAAGAACTGCTGAGGAAGGTGAAAGAATTGGCTTCAGGAGTCAGGGATCGGATGAACTCCGGTTGGGCCAGCTAACACATACCAGGGAGGTCCCTGCACATACGAAGTCTAAATGGGTTCTACGCACGGAATCTCCACTGCCTGCTGGAAAAAGCATGAGCGGGATGGCAATATCTCCAAACAATGAGATGGCTGTTGGTTGTAATGAGGGAGGAATAGTCATAAGTTCTTCTGAGGGCATCATACAAGATACCGTTCTGAAATCTGTTAACGTGAGGGCCTTACACGTCATGCCTGATGGTGGGTACGCCATACGCGACACTAATAACATAATGTCCTTGTACACAGAACTTTGTGAAAAGCGCGATGTAACGTTTGAGACAATGGATGTTGCGAATGTTAAGCTTGGCGGTCTTACTGTAGGCAATGATGGGCTGATCTTCATAGGTTACAATGTATTAATGACAATACAGGTATTTAAGCCAGAAGGAGGGAAGGCAATTAGAGAGATAGCGTGTAACGGATTTGCACCATGGGAGATATTTGCGATGCCATCCAGTCAAGCGATTCTCGTTACTAATTTTTTCGACAACGACGTACACGTGATCAACGATGTGTCTGGTGCTATCATCTATAGCATCCGCAAAGAAGGTGGTTATTGCCCTTACCCTGCTGTGTGTCAGGATGATTCAGTTATCATTGCATGGGTGAAGCAAGATCAGGGTCTGCTGAGCATCGTTCAGTACACAAAGGAGCTCAAATACATCAAAAAACATTCTCACTGATTTCAAGATAATCGTAACATTTAATTGCTTTTTGCAAGCATACAAGACGGGAGAGATTGCTTTCTGCACTGAAGATAGGCTTTACATCTTCCATGAGACATGGGAGTAAATTTCAGTTTAGCAGATTAAACGTGGAGTTAAACAGACTTACAAACCCAAACCATTTTAGATTGTTATTCGGTCAAGTGAAATAAATGCACCGTATAAATATCATCTACTCTTGCCTGGTCTCCGTTGTCACAGCTCATGATAGTCACCAACATACTCAGAATAAAAACACATATTAAACACCTCGTTGTCTTAATAAGAGGATATTTTGGTACCTCGTTGCCCAATGATTAGGATATATGGGGCACCTCCTTGCCCGAATAATTATTATGAGATGATGGTTTATCAAATTTCGGAACTTGAAAACTCCAGGATGAAGTTCTTTCAGTGCCCCTGCCTTCCAAGCCTGTCCGGAAGTGTAATTTAAATCAAATAGTCGGTCTAGACTCAGCTCTATAACAATGCTTTTATAATGTTGACCGATTTCATTATGCCGTCGACAGTAGACCATGTAACGTTGACGCTTATGAAGTATCAAGGCGTTGCGCTCATTATTGCAAATGGCGGTTATTTCATAGACAGATGTAGGAAGATAATCAAAATCAAAAACGAGGGGAAGGGAGTAGCACACCTTCTAATCGACTGAAAGCATACATTATAATATAATACACAGTCATGCATTCCTGTTATTACGGGGGATGAGCAGCTGCCTTCTCCCAATGCTATTTGTGATACTGAAAAGATTCTCTAAGTGTTCATGGTAGTGGCAACGTAAGCAAATTAATGTTCTCAAAATGATTATTACAATGCATCCGAAAAAGTTTGTTTCTAAATAATGCAAGGTATATAGATATGTAATTTGTCTAAGATTGTTTATTTATTTCATGTATTGGTTGTCATGGTGAAGGCATAATTCTATTTTTGTTCTTAAGGGCCTTACTCTGTGCAATCCCTTATTCCCGTTTCTTCCTCTATCTCTCTTTGGTTATCATGCATTAATGAATTATTTATTCATATAGTCATTTATTCGGCTAGGTTTTTGAAAGAAAATTCCTTGTAAATCAGTCCAAAGACTGATACATTCAAAATGTCCATTATTGCATTGTCAACAATTATATAAAAGAATACTGTAAACATTTACACAAATTAACAAGGAAAACGAATTTCCAATAATAAAGACAGAAAATCATAAATGAAAAGGGACAAGCTGGGGAACACGACAGAGAGAAGAGAGAGAGAGAGAATGAGGGATCTGTTAAGAAAAGTTAAATAAATTAAGAGTGCCTTTTTTATTGTTCATGGTATACATTTCAATCCTAATACAGCGACTTAATGATTAGCTTTTAAATATTGGGTATATATATACATGTTAATATACAAATATTTATATCTTTACAAAAATATTTAGAAATAACTGTACTATCTCCGTTGCAAGGTAAAAAAGAGTATATGACGGTGAAATGTATACCGATGATTTAGTTTGGAACTATACATTATGGAGATCGTAACACTATACCGGTAGCAAGGAACCCCGCTGTATGCTGTTAGACTTATCATCTGTTGGTGTATATAAATAAATTATTTAAGCTGTTATTTGTCGCATATGCATGAAATGTATGTTCGTTATCCATTAAAGTTTTTAAGAATTCATAGTTATATTTTGAATTAGAAAGGAAATCAGTGAATTATATACCTTGTTTTTTACTACATGTAGTTTATCTTGTTATTCTGATAAGGATTAAAGTTAATTTTCGCCTTCCTCACTAGGTTTATGATTCTTTCATAGTCGAGTAATTAACTTACTTTATCATCTTTGTAACAGTATAGAGACATCCCTGCATTGTTGCGCTAGAAAAGCATAATGATTATTATGATGAAATTATGTCAGTTATCATGTTCCATTCAAATTATGTTACATATGTTATGTTCAATTCAATTATATCTTTTAAATGAAATGGAAGGGATAAACTTGAAATATACATTTCCAGAAAATAGTTCTTTGTCCAGTGTCAGTGGTGTGAAAATGTAATTCCAAATAAGTGAAAAACCAAGTCATCAAAAGTATTGATTTTAGAGAATACATGCAGGAGGTATGTGAAAGCTTCTGTAGATGATATTCGTATACTATGTCAGTGGTTATGACGGCAAGCGTAAAGGTCAGCAATCAAGAAGAAATAAATCGAAAAAAACAGAAGACGACTTTTGCCATGATAAAGATGCTCCATCGACATTAGTATGAGTAAAGACTATCCTTAATCCAGCGAACGGCGTCAAACTGTCTTCAGCATTCTTTAATAGCATCAGACTCGTTTTCGAGTTTTCATTAAAAACTGAGGGCCTTTAAGTTTTGAACACCTAGACGGTTTCAATCAGTTGTTCTTTAAAGCGGACCTCTTGTCGCTAGCGGGGGGAGGGAGGAGTGGGTGAATCCTCAGTTACTGGCCTGCATAGTGACTAAACATGATGTCAAACATTCTACAATTTCTGGGTGACTACCCCACCCCACGACTCCCGTGGGATAGCTGCTTCATTCAGTTAGTGGTTGAACCCCTTGAATTATTTACTCTCATGATAATAACAAAATGCATGGACGTGCCCAAAGCATCAATGGAATAAAAGTATTTAATTCTAAACAAAGGAAATTACTATATGCATTGAGCATTTACCACAGAATATATAGAGAAATAGAGAAAAGTTTGAATAATCATTGTTCAACTGAAAAGACATTATCCTAGAATTACCGAAGTCATCCAGTTCAAGAAAATGAAACTAAAAAACAGTTTTACAAAAATCGAAGAAATAAGCTTAATGACATACAGGATTAGGGGGAGGGGGGGGGGTATCTCTTGTCTCAATATACAATATTGTATGTTTTTATATTTAAGAGCACTTATACACAATATACCACCAACAATAATGTATTCAAAAAAATAATAACTACCCGTAGATTAGATTATTTGAAATGGGAAACTACTGACATAGCGCCTTGCTGATGACATGACGGTTATCCGATTTCCCCTTCAAAAGTATCGAGGGGCTGCAGCCTTCTAGCCCCTGTCTCAAATACTCTTGATGGAGAATGAGAGAAAAAATATGGATGACAAAAGAAGAAGAATTGTTTTTCAAGAGTGTTATTATTATATATTATGCAAGATCTATCATCAGCTATAAGTTTCAAATGGAAGAGACCGCAATATATAAAGAAAAGAACAAACCAATCTTCAATAATTTAGCGTATACGCAATCGAAACTCGGGCAGAAGACACTTGTTCGACGACGACCCGGCGAAATTACTTTGAGTATATCATGATTTTCAGAGAAGTTTCCTGAGAACTGAAGGTTACTTTAGTTTGTCCAACTAGACATAATTTCTAAAATATGCATGGCCATCCTTTTAAATCCCAGGGTCTTTCAGTCCAGGAAGGCAGAAGGAGGGGGGAGTGGGTATCAAAATAACTTTCCGGGCATTTTTTGTTTGTTGGGGGAGGGTGCAATCTTCAGACTTTTGGGTATACACAGAGCAAACGGAGAAAAGGAGTTATCTGAAAAATAGCTAACACAATGCATTCACACTCCTCGATCACCAGTTTCAATTTCAGTTTGATTAATTGATCCGCTGCACAATACAAAAGTACAATTTGCTTAAAAATAATTATCTGGCTGTTTCTTTAAAAAGAAATTCAAATAGGCATTATAT
Organism: Strongylocentrotus droebachiensis; assembly: GCA_035222895.1. Classification (NCBI taxonomy): domain Eukaryota; kingdom Metazoa; phylum Echinodermata; class Echinoidea; order Camarodonta; family Strongylocentrotidae; genus Strongylocentrotus; species Strongylocentrotus droebachiensis. The sequence continues at coordinate 283,814 of JAVYIG010001203.1, forward strand.
TTACATAGACTCATAGAGAGAATAACAAATTACAAAATCAAACATATTATATAAGACATACATATGAATAATTTAACATAACAATACATGTTCATAACAAAGTAAGCAGGAAATAGATAAACAGACCACAGTTAGACCGAGACAACAAAGCCCAGTAGAATACATTACACGGACAGGTAAACCAGAAAACATATAGCAGATAGTTAGAAATAGAGAGAAACAAAAGTAATAGGAGCGGAGATAAAAGAAAACAGAACAAAGTAAAGTGTAGTAAGAATGAGAGAAAGTGGAAGGGAGAAAGAATTAAACAGAGTTGAGGTAAAGGTTGAAACATGATGGAGGGAAAGATGGTAGAGAGGAGAAACAAGCATAGTGTACGAGAGAAAGATTAGGATGTGAGAGATCAGAATGGAAGAAAAAGAGATTGAGGAAGGGAAAAGGGACGTGGGACGGATGAAAGTAGTAAGATATGCGTAATACAGCATTATGACGTTGCTAACAATATATTTAGACATTAACCAAGTTGAGTTTCAATGTGCATATTCCCTCAATAAAATACAGATATTAGGTACTCGTAACTCGAGTATGGCATTAGTGAATTATGCAAATAGATATGACCGTAATCAAACAGTTCCAGTGCCAGGTAGTACCAGTGTTTATTCAAAAATATTTATGAGCGGGAATTCCCAGGGAAACAAATAATGATACTCATTTAACTTGTAATAGCGAGAGGGATTGCTGCGATGTGCGTGGGTGAACGTTTAGGTTAAGCGGAAGGATCACAAGTGCAAAGGTTCAACACAATACTTCCTGTTATGAATGTCAGTGGGAATTTCCACCCGTAAAATATACATACTCATACAACTGCATTGCTGAATGAGACATTACCATAATACGCCTTATCGAAAGCAGAGTCGCCGTTAGAGCTACTTCGTAACGTAAGTGCCAAGAAGTTGCGTAAAGTAATTTCATAATGTTGTACCAGGTAGCTATGGGACCTATTAATTATGGAATGCATTATGTTTAACAAAATTCAGTGCAATAATAGCCAGCTAGGTATTTACAAAATATGTTACTCTTTTGATTGAGTTGGCTTGTTAATTAACCGATATTTTTTGTAACTCTGTCAGGTCGTGTGCTTGAGCTGTCGATGATGGCTTCTTCATTAGAGCAAATGCAGGCTGTCAATAAGAAGAACCTCGAGTGTCCTATCTGCCTGAACTTCTTCAAGGAACCCAAGAACCTGACCTGCTCCCATACCTTCTGCAAGGGTTGTCTTGAGACTCTCCTGGAGTCTCGTGGAAAGCTGTCGTGTCCTACGTGCAGGGGGGAGACTTCGGTTCCTGGTGGAGACGTGGGTAGACTGCAAACAAACATAACAGTCAGATCACTTGTTGAAGATGTGGAGACACAGGGCCAGGTCTTTATTACCAACTGTAATCAAGAAAACAAATCATTGCAAAGAAATTGGAACAAATGTCGAAAACATCCGAACTACGATGAAGAATGTTTTTGTCTCAACTGTAACATGTATGTCTGCTGCAAGTGTGGCTTATTAGAGCATGCAAATGATGCTCACACGATCCTGGAAGCAGGCGAACATGAAACTGAGCAAAAGAATCACGTCGAGAAACTTGCATCTAAAGCCGATGCAACGATACGCAACGTTGAAAAGTATTATACTTTCGTTGAAGACCAGCGTAAAAGGATGCATAACGTACAGGAACGGCTCAATGATGACATAGACGCGTCTTTTGAGGAATCAGTTGAGAAATTGAAGGAAAGAAAGACGGTATTGAAAAATGAAGTTGGGCACAAGCTAGGGAAACTTAGGACTTCATTGGGAGACGTGGAGAAGTTGATTCGTATGCAGATAGACCAGATTAAGAAGGTTCTGGACTTGGTTAAGAATGGTCTTAATTTTCCTCTTCAGACAGAGGGTCTTTCCTCACATAAAGCGACATGTCAACAGCTGGAAGAGCTTCTAAACCGGATTGGGCCAGATGAGGAGCTACCTAGAAGAACTGCTGAGGAAGGTGAAAGAATTGGCTTCAGGAGTCACGGATCGGTTGGACTCTGGTTGGGCCAGCTAACACATAAGAAGTCTAAATGGGTTCTGCGCACGGAAGCTCCCCTGCCTGCTGGACAAAGCATGAGCGGGATGGCAATATCACCAAAGAATGAAATTGCTGTTGGTTGTCACACGGGAGGAATTGTCATATATTCTATTAGGGGCATCATACAAGATACCGTTCTGAAATCTGTTCAAGTTAGGGGCTTACACTGCATGCCTTATGGTGGATACGTCATACGCGACACTGATGACAGAATTTCCTTGTACACAGAGCATTGTGAAAAGCTTGATGTATCGTTTGAATCAAATTATGGTGAGAAAGGTACATTTGGCGGTCTTATTGTAGGCATGGATGGGCTGATCTTCATAGGTTACAATTCATGCGAAAAAATTCAGGTATTCAAGCCAGAAGGGGGGAAGGCGATTAGGGAGATAACCCTTGGAAGTATTGATTCGTGGGAGATGTTTGCGATGAAATTCAGTCGAGCGATTGTCGTTAAGAGTATATGTACTACCAGCTATCAGTGTCATGTACATGTGATCAACAGTGTGTCTGGTGCTATCATTCATAGCATCCGCACAGATGGTGATATCCCTTACCCTGCTGTGTGTCAGGATGATTCAGTTATCATTGCATTGGTAAAGCACGACCAGGGTCTGCTGAGCATCGACCAGTACACAAAAGAGCTCAAATACATCAAAAACATTCTCACTGAGTTCAAGATAACGAAATCAAAAAGAGGTAATTGCTTTTTGCAAACATTCATAACGGGAGAGATTGCTTTCTGCAATAGTGATAGGCTTTACTTCTTTCATGAGACTTGGGAGTAATTTTAGTTTTGCAGATGAAACGTGGAGTTGATCAAACTTACACAACCTAACCCTTTTATATTGTTATTCGGTCAAATGGAATAAATGCACCGTATAAATATTATCTACTCTTGCCTTGTCTCCGTTTTCACAGCTCATAATAATTTCCACCAACATACACCAGATAAAATATATATGTAGGCACATCAATGTCTGAATGGGAGGATATTTGGTTACTTCGTTGCCCAAAGATTAGGATATATGGGGCACCTGTTGCCCGAATAATTATGAGATGATGGTTCATCGAATGTCGGAACTTTAAAACTCCAGAATGCAGTCATTTCAGTGCCTCTGCCTTGCCTTCAAGCCTGTTCCGAAATGTGATTTAAATCAAATAGTCGGTCTAGACTCATCTCTATAACAATGCTATCATAATGTTGACTGATTTCATTATGGCGTCGACAGTAGACTATATCAGTTTACGATTATAAAGTATTAAGGCGTTGCGCTCATTATTGCAAATGGCGGTTGTTTTATAGACAGATGTAGGTAGATAATCAAAATCAAAGACGAGGGGAGGGGGTAGCACACCTTCTAATCGACTGAAAGCATTCATTGTAAATATAATACACAGTCATGCATTCCTGCTATATGGGGGATGAGCAGCTGCCTCCTTCCAATGCTATTTGTGATACTGAACAGATTCTCTAAGTGTTCATGGTATAGTGGCAACGTCAGCAAATAATTGTTGTCAAAATACTACAATGTATCCGAATACCTTTGCTTTCAAATATGCAAGGTATTACATATATGCAATTTGTTTAAGTTTGTTAATTTAATTTATGTATTGGTTATCACGGTGAAAGCACCATTCTGTTTTCGTTTCTTTGTTTTTAATTTTGTTCCAAGGACATTTTGATAATTTATGACATCATTTATTTTGATATAGCCATAGTTGTTAACTGGATCTGGGACTGGATCTGTGCGTAGAAACTTTCTTAAGGGCCTTACTCTGTACAATGCCCAATATACCTTCCTCTATCTCTCAGTTTACTTATCATGCATTTTAATTCATTGGTTCATTCAGCTAATTTATTGAAAGAAAATTCCTTGTACATAGGTTCAAAGACTAATACATTCAGAATGTACATATTTACGTTGTTCAAAATTATAAAAGAATTAAATACATTCACAAAACTTGACAAGGAACACAAATTAGGATTAGAAATAAAGAAGAGTTGTTGAGCATATTGCATCTCAACTTTATATTAAACTTAAACAAATGTTTCCAAATACATAAAACGAGAAATTAACAGGAGCAAGCTGGGAAACTAGACAGAGTGAAGAGAGAGAAAAAGATGAGATGTCTTTTGAGAAAAGGTAAACAATTCAAGAGTGCCATTTCATTTGTTCATGGTTTACATTCTAATCCTAATACAAGCGACTTAATGATATGTATATCGATACAACACAGATATAAATACCTGTACTGTGTCCGTTGCAAGGTAAACAGAGTAAATATGACAATGAAACCGATGATTAAGTTTGGAACTATAGATCATGTTTTACATCGTTACACTATACCGGTAGCAACTAGCAAGGACCAACCGCTGTATAAAGGGGGAGAGGGAGAAGGATTTTATTTCAGTCTATAGCCCAACGACGTGAACAGAACATACCTATGTTGTAAATTGTATGTTCAATATAAATTCAATTTACCTATTCAAGGATTTTTTATTTAATGTTATTTTGATTTGCTCTATGTACTTTATGCTGTTATAGACTTATAATTTTGGTATATATAAATAAACTATTTAAGCTATTATTTGTCGCATATGTATAACATGTATATATGTACGAGATCCATTTAAGTTTTTAAGAATTCCTTGTTATATTTTTAATTGGAAAGGAATATATGTGTATTATACCTTAATTTCTATTAAATGTAGTTTATCTTGTTATTCTGATATACATTCAAGTTAATTTCCCCTTCCTTACTAGGTCTATGATTTTTTCATAGAAGAGAAATTAACTTTCTTTATTATCTTTGTAAGAGCACAGACAAATCCTTGCATATTATGGCGCTATAATATATGATGATGAAATTATGTCAGTTATCATGTTCCATTCAAACTATGTTACATATTTCGTGTGTTCAAGTCAATTTTATTATCTTCACTTAGGATATAGAAGGAATAAACTTGAAGTAAGAATTTGGTCACTGACATTTCCATAAAATAGTTCTTTGTTCAGTGTCATTGGTGTGAGAAGAAAAAAAATCTAAAGAATTGAAAGACCGAGTCATCAAAAATATTGATTTCAGAAAATAAATGCAGAGGTATATGCAAAATATATAATAATAATAATAATAATAGCTCACATTTATAAAGCGCCTAATACTGTGTTTCAAGGCGCAGTACATATTATATTTCATCGCGAAATTTGTCGTGAATTCATATTTCTTTGGTTGAACGGTAACCGAAGTGTGAAGCTGTTTTTCACACACCCATTCGGAGATAATCAAAGGTACCCCATTCAAAGTCCATCAATGTGTAGAATTGATAAGTGTTAAGATCGTATTCTACTCACATGCAATATATTACGCTATGTGAGGTGTGTATCCGTCAGGCATCAGCGCATCGATCGCTACCACTTAAAATGGGCATGAAGGATATAAGAGGGGGAGAGTCAAACATAGAACTAAGGGGTAACAAAATAGTATGATTATTCTACGACCTATATGTAAGAAATTCAAAAATAATGAATGTGTATAATAATGAAGCTTTATTTTTGAATTGCAATCCCTTCACCATGAGAAAGTCATAAAAAGCTAAATTTAATTAAAAAACTGTTTAAAGGCACTGTAGTATGAAGAGACGTGTCTTTCTCGTGCCCTGACCCGGAGCCAATCACTATAAGTAATACGCTAAGGCTCCGCGGGGGGCATGACGTCTCCGCCAGCCTTTGTATTCTATTGTTTTTTAATGAGATCGCCGACCGAAGTTGGTGCAGCTATCTCCTCCTGAACCCTCCCCTCGGGGTACCGGTGACCGGTGCCGTCGTACGCGGGAGAGTCTACTCTGTCGAATTGGCTATACTCCGCCCGAGGTCCTCCTCCGTGTCGACGTCCAGGGCGAAAACAGACGCGATATGCATAATGCAGGATATGCGTGACGACAGAGATACCTCATGGATATTCAACATAACATCCGTAGACACACGACCGATGACTGTCCACTCACATTAAGTTGCGTATTAAATGCACGCTGAATGCATGGGTACGACTTACCCCGTGTTAGGTATCTTTCTATAGGATGTGCTTTGTTGTAGCTAGGACGTGCTTTGCATGTAGTAGCTGCACAAGAGATGAACGGGGCTTCCCGTCGACGTCCAAACTTAGAGACCTATTTCCATCATGATTGCCGCGATTTTTATATAGTTTTCGTGAATGGAGGTATGAAATCAAAGCTTATTTTGTGATTATTACGGCCATGTATACTCAATTTTGATTATCATTTTCTAAAGGAAAGTTTTCACAAGAAAACCAATGGACTGACAGTTCAGTCGCAAGCTGCTTTCATTCAACACACAGTGCAGCTGCGCTGCTCGGGAAGCTCCAACACCGGCACCGCGCACCGCAGGCGTCCGACGCCTGCGGCGCCGGTGTTCGAGCTTGCTGGAGTTACGCTGAAGTGTGTGTGAGTTCAACTGAGCTGAGCTCGAGTCGAAGAGATTTGACACTTTGAAATTGTTATCTGTTGGTTTGCAGCATTATTGCCGCGATTTCAATATAGTTTCGTGAATAGATTTACGATACCTGAGCTTAGAATTAGTAAAAGTATTACTAATGTCTACGTTTTTAAACGACTGTCTGATTTTCTTATGAAAATTTTACTTCGAAAAATGATCATCGAAATTCATGGTCAGAAATAATCACAATCTAGGGTCTATTATTATGTTACAGTTCTTGCATCAAATCAATGCATGAAAACTTAGTTATTGAACTAGAATTTTTTTTTTTTTTTTTAAATAGGCAATTATGAAGTAGGATGTAGGAAGCCTCAAACCTTAGCCAACTAAACAAATCTCAACAAAGTGTAGGCCTATCCTTTTATGGGTTCTAGGACAATTACCCCCTGGGCAATCACCCCCCGGAAAATTACCCCCCGGAAAACTACCCCCAAAGGACAATTACCCCCTGGAATATTACCCCCCGGAGAATCACCCCCCGAGGACAACTACCCCCCAAGGACAATTACCCCCCGGAATATTACCCCCCGGAGAATCACCCCCCGAGGACAACTACCCCCCAAGGACAATTACCCCCCGGAAAATTACCCCCCGGAAAATTACCCCCCCGAGGACAATTACCCCCCGAGGACAACTACCCCCCGGAGGACAATTACCCCCTAGGACAATTACCCCCCGAGGACAATTACCCCCTAGGACAATTACCCCCCGAGGACAATTACCCCCCGAAGACAACTACCCCCCCCCCGATGATAATTCCCCCCCGATGATAATTACCCCCCGATGATAATTACCCCCCGAGGACAATTCTCCCCGAAGACAATTACCCCCCGAGGACAATTACCCCCCTGGACAATCAGGATTCAATAGCAAAATATGATCTGACACATTGAGAGATGGCTACGAGCCCATAAGATCCCCTGCATGAACCCATATTCTTTCAAATACTATAGCACGTTGTCTTCCTCATTACTACACATTTCCCTTTTATTATAATTTATGCAACGCCAGTGCGGTTGCAAATTTGCACGAAGAATGTAAGTTTTAGGTAATTGTCCAGCGCTTTTCAAAATGCATAGAAATACATTTGTCTGGAGCAGCGTTATTTTAACTTTTTGTTAGTCACGGTACCCTCTTAAGAAATGAAAATTTTCTCCCAAATCCCAAAGTCTTTACAGACTATTAATTTTGACTCTGGCTCTCGTCAAGTGCTATACAAACACGTATGGGCACATTTAAGAATAAAAAAGAGAAGACATTTTCAAACTGGTAACAAAATAGTTTGTAATCCACACACTAGAAACTATTTAAAGTACTGTATGCGGGCACCTTGCCGCCGAATGTACATAAATAAAAAGTGATATATTCGGTCATGACCTTGATGCACGAATATGAGGATATTCGGGCCTCTCGTTGCCCTTATTTGCCTTGCTGTCAAAATATTGTCAGCGAGCGAGGAAGGAAGACACTTTAGTATCTTCAACATTTTATTTTCTCATTTAATTACATATTTTAACCGTTTCTGGTATTTGATGTTTTTTTTACAAAATCAACGTTTTCCAAATCATTCTCTTGCGGCACCCCGGTTGAAAAACGCTGTGCTGGAGTTACAAAATCAAACGAGATGAATTACCAGAGAGCGGAAATTTATTTTCTTTTGACATGGCACCGTACATATAACTTGAAGGCAATTTCTATTTCAAAATAATTTAACGTACACGAAAACATATTATACTTCAGCATGACAACAGAAATTAATAGATAAATAGAACGTGAAGAAAACCTTAATTATGGATCATGGCATGGATGAGGGCCCAGTATACATACAAAGACAAATACACGATCAGCTGATTAAAAAAGTTACAGAGGATGCATAAAGGAAATCTTACATCCTAATTTCGTTGTTGTGCCATTGATGATGAGAGAGGCTGTAATGCGTACTCATCTGCGCGCAATGTATTGTTCAATTTCTAAGAAATGTAATTCCTGTTCTTTACTCGGTAGCAAAACTACAGGGGAATTGGGCAATCTCCACCCACCCCCCCCCCCCCCATATCGAATTGAATAATTTGAAAAGACTGAAATGAACTTCATAAATAACAAAGAAAATGAAGGTTTATGCAATTTTCTGTAAATAGCAATTTGGAGAGAAGCTTGCGTTATACGTCACAGTGTTATAAATTCCTCGGGGGGTGAATGTCATTGGGGGTAGTTGTCCTCCGGGGGTAGTTTTCCTGGGGGATCGTTGTCCCCGAGGGTAATAATAATAATAATAATAACGTTTTATTTACCCAGGGTAGCCACTTCAGTTATGAAACTGCTCTTCCAGCGGGCCCTGCAAAATATACTGTTATTACTACCCTTCTCTAATCTAATAGGCTGAGCGCCTAGCTAGAAGGCAGAAGGTCCCATTGTTATAACCACTGAGCCACCATGCCCAGAAGTGTCCATGGGGGGTAATTGTCCTCGGGGGTAGTTGTCCTCGGGGGGTAGTTGTCCTTGGGGGTAATTGTCCTCGGGGGGTAATTGTCCTCGGGGGTAGTTGTCCTCGGGGGGTAATTGTCCTCGGGGGTAGTTGTCCTCGGGGGGTAATTCTCCGGGGGGTAATTTTCCGGGGGGTAATTGTCCTTGGGGGGTAATTGTCCTCGGGGGTAGTTGTCCTCGGGGGGTAATTGTCCTCGGGGGTAGTTGTCCTCGGGGGGTAATTCTCCGGGGGGTAATTTTCCGGGGGGTAATTGTCCTTGGGGGGTAATTGTCCTCGGGGGGTAATTCTCCGGGGGGTAATTTTCCGGGGGGTAATTGTCCTTGGGGGGTAATTGTCCTTGGGGGGTGATTCTCCGGGGGGTAATTTTCCGGGGGGTAATTGCCCTACGGGGGTAGTTTTCCGGGGGGTAATTTTCCGGGGGGTGATTGCCCAGGGGGTAATTGTCCTGATACGCCTTTTATGAATTAATGAAAAAGTAGCCCCAGAAAAAAGAGCCCGCGAAAGTTGAAAAAGTAGCCCTCGAAAATTTTCCGAAAATTTGAAATGGAGCCCCAGAAATGAAAAACTTAATTTTTTGCCTGCGCCCCCTCTAGAATCCCGCGGATTTCCACGGGTCCTGAGTTGAGTGTATATATAATATAGGCGTGGGGTCCATGGGTTTCAAGGGGCCATAAACCCCCGAAAGCTCAGGGGGTTACGTTCTTCAAAGTGGGGTGGGGGGGGGGGGGGAGATCAGATCGCAGCGAGTTGAGTGTATATATAATATAGGCTTGTGGTCCACGGGTTTCAAGGGGCCATAAACCCCCGAAAGCTTGGGGGTTTTAGGCGTTAAATTAGGGTCAGATGAGCATTTTTTTAATACTTTATTTGTGACACCTGCGGGTCACTAATTGGCGTGGGTCAATACGTAGAGTTACGTAGTGTTGCGTACCACCTACGCTGGCCTACGTTACTATATGCTGAGGGACGGAAAGGGGTACGCAAGATGAACGAAAACAATTCAACATGTTTAATTTTGTTCGCGTACTTTAGGCATAGAAACTTGACGCAGAAAGTACGTCTTTTTACGCAACACTACGCTACATGCCTACGCAACAGTACGCTACCCTACGCCAGATCGACAAAGCAGTAGAAGCTTTCAACACAGTAAGCAACCATAAGCAAACCCGAACGCCAGCCTACGCATAACCTACGCAGGGACTCTTTTCCCATTAATACGCAGCCTAATTTCTGCGTAGTCGGTACGCCACTCTACAGAACTCTACGCAGCTCCAGTGGCTTAAAGAATAACTACCGGTACAGTTGGATTGTTTTTTTTTATTTAATATAAGGCCAAATTAAAAAAAAAACATGCTTATAGCGTCCTGTTTTTTAGAAAAATGGGAGGAGGCCCTTTTTTTCTTTTTTTTTCTTTCAAAATGGCCGCTCCGTACATTTTCCCTGACATTCAGGCTATTTTTCAAGATGGCGGCCGAGATTTTTTTTTTAATCAGAAATACATTTTAGCAGTGCTTTTCATGTTTTTTTTCTTTCAAAAAAAAAAAAATAGGAGGCGGCCCCTAAAAAAAAAAATTCAAAAAATTTCAAAAAATTTCAAAAAAAAAAAATAGGAGGCGGCCCCAAAAAAGGAAGCGGGCGGGGACGCTAAACATGTATATTTTTTAATGGCCTGAATGGCAAATAAAGTTCTTGGTGGTTTTAATTTTAATAGACAGTCTCTATATGAAGAGCTTGATTCCAAAAGGAGCTAAATCCATATTTTATCAAAATGGAGTTATTTGTCTTGAAATAATGATTTCGTGCATGGGGACAAAATGCACTATATCACATTCGAAAATTTCACCAGGAAGTATGAAAAAAATTAGGTACAATATCATGTTTCATTCCAAAAGGAGCTAAATCCAAATCGGTTTCATACCAAAAGGAGCTAAATCCACTTTGGGTACTTCTGAGTAAATCACCTTTTTTATTTCTACACTTTCTCTTTAGCAATGTACCTTCATGTTGTTATATATGTTAAAGGTGTCGCCCTGGACCAATAATATATGAAAGAAAAAAAATTTACTAACTTTTTTCTGATTTTTACTAATTTTTTTAGATTTTGTGGATTTAGCTCCTTTTGGAATGAAACATGAATTTAGCTCCTTTTGGAATGAAACGGATTTAGCTCCTTTTGGAATGAAAATGTGATATGTTGTTTAATTTCTTTTCAAAAGGTTTTTTTAGTTGTGATTTCACTATTATTATTTAAAAGGAAAGGTTTGCTACTAAATTTGAATAAATTTCAGTGACTTTATTGAGAAAATATGAAATTTTCCAGGTACAATATCATGTTTCATTCCAAAAGGAGCTAAATCACGAGAAAAAAAATTCTAAAAATTTAGTAAAAATCAGGGAAAACTGGTAGATTTTTTCTTATCATATATTATTGGTCCAGGGTGACACCTTTAAAATATATAACAACATTACGAAACGTCGTGATCTTTTAGATTCCTTATTGACCACATTGCGAGACAAACGAATATCACTAGCGATATTATTTTCGATACTATATCCGCAATGAGTAATATATTTAGCATTAACATTAAGGTCCATGGCTAAAGGGAAAGTGGAGAAATAAAAAAGGCGAATTACTCAGAAGTACCCAAAGTGGATTTAGCTCCTTTTGGAATGAAACTCTTCATATATCTATTTACACCCCCCGCCCCCCTCTAGAATCCCGCGGATTTCCGCGGGTCCTGCTAGTCGGGTATATACGACTACGGACGACGCGACCGCAGTATTCACGTGCTTGCAACATACGCGAAACCGAAGCGCGAGGAGAACCTCGGGTTGTTTCGCGCTCTTTCGCGAAAGCTAGCGCGTTGACCCCGTTAATCAAGTCCTTTCGTTTACGTGCAGTTATCAACAAAAAGTCGAGGATGGCGTTAACTAGTATTTGCCATGCTACATCCCCTTTAACGAAGGTAAGAATAACTATCATCCCCTCGCCCTCTATTGCTCAATGAAAAGTCATTACTGTCACGGACAGGTACCAAGTTTGGGCCAAAGATAACACAGTCACTTATAACACATGATCAAAAACCAAGAAATACATCAATCTGAGATATTAATTTATTTTTATGCACTCCAATATCATTTTCTTCAACTGATAAGCTACTTCGTGCATCGTTAATTTTACAAGGGACATTAAATCAAATGTGTGTACACTGTGAAAAGGTTGGGCTATATTTTTCCAACAATTTGCTCAACGTTGTGCCAATAGTCAACCCAGCCATCTATTGGGCAATATTTTGCCCAGTGGCATTAGTAAACGTAAGAACCCTACTTCACACGTGTATAATTTTTCGTATTTTGAACAACATTTAGGCAAAGATATGACCCTTTAACTGCCTGACTTCGGTAGCCCACTTGTTGGGAAAATCTTGACCAGCTGTTGGGCAAAATACGAAACAATTTTTCCAATAGATGGTTGGGTTGACTACATATATGGCACAACTTTGGGCAATGTGTTGGAAAATATTGCCCAACTTCTTCGCAGTGTACCTTATCAGCTATCATATCACATGATGGAAAACAGTATTAACTTTGAAGTTAAAAATTAATCTCATGAACTAAGACTAGATATTACTTTGTTAATTTAATGAATACAATCATCATTTTACATCACAATTCGACTTACTAACACCGCCGTTGATCATTTTTTGTTGTTGATTTTGTTCTTCTTCTCATTCATTTCCTCAACGTTAGACAACAAAATACTTTTCTATAAGTCTGCATGTGAGTATTATGGTGACCATTCACGTTATGATTATGATATATATTGTCATAATTGTTTTTATATGTTTTAATGTAGTACTGGTGGTATGATGTGTTGCAGTACAAGGTTGTTAACGTTATCAATAAAATGCGTCATAATATTAGTTGTACCAGTGGCGTAGCCACGGGCTGAGGGAGGGGGGGGGGGGTACGGCAATCGAATGCGAGTTGAAGAAAAGAGGGACCCAACAAACGTGAGATAATATAAGGAGATAGATTAATTGAAAATATTCTAAAAAGATTATATTATTATTATTTGAATCAGTAATAGGTGCATTAAAAGATTATCAGGAAATGTTTTGCTTCCTTAATGAGGCATATACAGCAGAAAAGAAAGAAATACGAAGATAGCAGTGTAAGATAGATAACCAACAGAGATAGTATGTTTATGAGTCCGTTTCACTTTAAAATCCACAATTTGTTCTACTCTAATTAAGGGGCAAATGGTACCAGTGGCGAATCCAGGGGGGAGACCCGGGGGGCCAGGCCCCCTTGGAAGAAAAAAAACGTGTAAAAACACGTTAATTTTACCCTTTTTTTAGATGCCCCCCCCCCCCCTCCCCTGGCACTCAAAGGAGGGGGGGGGGGTGTGATTTTTCAATTTTTCGAGGGCTAAACAAAAAAAGTAGTGCTCACTACACAATAAAAAAAGCCAAAGTAAATTACAAAGATGTTTAATAAAGGTAATAAAAATGATTATCCCTTAGTCGCACCTTTTATCGCTCATTGAAAGGTCATTACTGTCACGGACAGGTACCAAGTTTGAGCAAAGATAACACAGTAAATAACACAAGATCATAAACAAACATATACATCAATCTGACATATTAATTTCTCTTCATGAACTACAAATTAATTTTTTTCAACGGGTGAGCAGCTACGCGTATCGCTAAATTACAAGGGGCATTAAATCAAATCTGCGTACCTTATCAGCCATCATGTCACGTGATAGAAAACAGTATTTACTTTGAAGTTAAAAATTAACCTCATGAGATAAGACTAGATATTACTTTATTGCTTACATGAATACAATATCATTTTACATCACAAGGAGTGAAAAGGGGTTTAAAAGTCGACTTACTTACAACGCCGTTGATCATTTTCTTGATTCTGTTCTTCTTTTCATACATTTTCTCAACGCTAGACAACATATACTTTTTTTTAAGACTGCATGTGAGTATTATAGTGACCATACGATTTATGATTATGCTACATATTGTCATAATTGTTTTAATATGTTTTAATGTAGTACTGATGGTATGATGTGTTGCAGTATTCGGTTGTTAACGCTATCTATAAAATGCGTCATTATATTGGTTGAACCAGTGGCGTACGGCAATTGAATGAGAGTTGAAGGTAAGTGGGATCCCAAAAACGTGAGATAATATAAGGAGATAGATTAATTAAAAAATATTTTAACAAGATTATATTATCATGTGAATCAGTAAGAGGTGCATTAATAGATTTAATACCATGAAATGCTTTTCGTCCTTAATGTAGCATTATACAGCAGAGAAGAAAGAAAAAAGAAGTTTAGGAGTGAAAGATAGAAGACACTCGGGAAAAGACATAGAGAGCGTATGTTTATGAGTCCGTTTTACTTTAAAATCCACAATTTGTTTCACTCTAATTAAGAGGCAAAGGGTACATCCCCTCCTGACCTAGTCAATCTTCCCCCTCAAATTTTGACCTGTTGATGTTACATGTTCGAAAGCCCCTGTGCTACATCTTACCAACAATACGTGTCCATTTTATAGCATTAAATTATGTTAGAACATCAACTTCACTAGCATCAAAGACAATCTAATTTTCAGAATATAACCCATAGATTACAAAATATGATGTTGATGGTTGAAACGCCATGGTTTATTATCAAAGTATCTATTCCCATAATTTGTAGGCCGTTGCTTGGCCTGGAGCGATAATGAAATGGGCCTTAAGACACAGGTTCTCCATAATTCCCTGTCTTCAGCTGTTCTAAATAGCTGCTCAAATGAAATTCCAGTCAACTGATTGATGTTAATAGTCCATGTAAATTAATCTGTCCCTCCTTTCCTTCCCATCGGTTCCTCCTTGCAAGATATTGTTTGGCAAGCTATTTCTTTCATCTAGTTACATGCTCAAACCACTATAGCTGTCTAAATCTTTTCACAATTGAGATGAGGTGATCAAGGTTAATTAATTAGGAGTTGTTTACCATGCCATATATTAACAAGCCTTAACAAATAAAATAATTGGACAAGCCAATGTTTAATGTAAGCCCAAATCTGACTTGACTAGATGTATAGAAGACATCCGTACAGGCAGTGCAAGCACCAAATATACTGTAAAGACTTTTTTCATATTTCCTTAAAGGTACTATGTCCCATTTGCAGGCCAAAAAAAATGAAAAAGTTAAATTCCAACTGCATTTGAAAGATAATACTAATTTAGAACTTCCCTAAAAAAGGTGGGGCTTGAAAAGGTCTTCAAGTGGGAAAATAACGAATATTAGTTGTCAAATCGACTTTAAGGCTATAGAGCCCAAAAGAAATAGTCTTGATTTTCAGAAAATTTTACCGAATGGTCATATGTTTTATGCTGCGCAAAGATTCAATCAGTTTAATCTTGGCCATCACAAGAAGTGGGTTATTGATGTAGACAAATGCTCATGTACCCTTTACAACTCTTTTTCATGTATGTTATTACCAAAGATGAAAAAAGCCAGTCAGTCACTCAATAGTGTCTGACAGTGAAGTCTAGCAAGTAAACGGGTTTCCTTGCATAATTTAAATATGAGGACACTGCTAACGTTTAAATTTCACAGATAGGACATACATGACATATTCATAATTCCTGCAAAGTTCCACAGCATTTGAGGTTGGCTGCAAAAGGGACATAGTACCTTTAACATGAAATACAACATAATTTTCAGAATACGGCCTGGGTTTACACAATAAAAAAAAGCCAAAGTAAATTACAAAGATGTTTAATAAAGGTAAGGCCATTAAACAAATAGACATGTTTAGCGTCCTCGCCCGCTTCCTTTTTTGGGGCCGCCTCCTATTTTTTTTTATTTTTTTTTTATTTTATTTTTTTATTAAAAAAAAAAATGTTTTAGAAAAAAAAAAACACTGCTAGAATGGATCTATTTCTGATTAAAAAATAAACGATAAAACAATGTAGGCGGCCATCTTGAAAAAATAGCCCGACTGTCAGGGAAAATGTACCGAGCGGCCATTTTGAAAGAGAGAGAGAAACAAAAAAGGGCCTCCTCCTTCCTATTTTTCGAAAAAACAGGACGCTAAACATGTTTTTTTTTTTTTATCTGGCCTAAAAAATACCATTATCCCCTCGCACCTTCTATCGCTCATTGAAAGGTCATTACTGTCACGGACAGGTACCAAGTTTGAGCAAAGATAACACAGTAAATAATACAATATCATAAACAAATAGATACTTCAATCTGGGTTATTAATTTCTTTTCATGAACTACAAATTAATTTTGTCAACGGATGAG
The DNA here is from genome assembly GCA_035222895.1 of Strongylocentrotus droebachiensis. Taxonomy (NCBI): domain Eukaryota; kingdom Metazoa; phylum Echinodermata; class Echinoidea; order Camarodonta; family Strongylocentrotidae; genus Strongylocentrotus; species Strongylocentrotus droebachiensis. The sequence goes on from JAVYIG010001203.1 coordinate 300,251, forward strand.
CAGCTACGCGTATCGCTAAATTACAAGGGGCATTAAATCATATCTGCGTACCTTATCAGCCATCATATCACATGATAGAAAACAGTATTTACTTTGAAGTTAAAAATTAACCTCATGAGATAATACTAGATATTACTTGGTTGCTTTCATGAATACAATTATCATTTTACATCCCAATGAGTGAAGAGAGGTTTAAAAGTCGACTTACTAACAACGCCGTTGATCATTTTTGGATTTTTTTTCTTCTTCTCATACATTTGCTCAACGTTAGACAACAAACACTTTTCTTTAAGACTGCACGTGAGTATTATAGTGACCAAACGATTTATGATAATGCTACATATTGTCATAATTGTTTTAATATGTTTTAACGTAGTACTACATTGAATGATGTGTTGCAGTATTCGGTTGTTAACGCTATCTATGAAATGCGTCATAATATTGACTGAACCAGTGACATAGCCACGGGCTGGGGAGTGAGGGGGGGGGGGGGTGGGGTACGGCAATCGAATGAGAGTTGAATGTAAGTGGGATCCCCAAAACGTGAGATAATATAAAGAGATGATTAATTACAAATATTCTAAGAAAATTATATTATCATGTGAATCAGTAAGAGGTGCATTAAAAGATTATCATGAAATGCTTTTCGTCCTTAATGTAGCATTATACAGCAGAGAAGAACGAAAAAAAAGATTAGGAGTGAAAGATAGAAGACACTCGGGAAAATATACAGAGAGAGTATGTTTATGAGCCCGTTTCACTTGAAAATTCGCAATTTTTTCCACTCTAATTAAGGGGCAAAATAAAGGGTACATCCCCTTCTGACCTAGTCAATCTTTCCCCTCAAATGTTGACCTGTTGCTGTTACATGTTCAAAACCCCTGTGCTACACCTTACCAACAATACGTGTCCATTTTATGGCATTAAATTGTGTTACAACATCAACTTCACTGGCATCAAAGACAATATAATTTTCAGAATAAACCCATAGATTACAAAATATAATGTTGATGGTTAAAACGCCATGGTTGATTATCAAAGTATCTATTCCCATAACTTGGAGGCCGTTGCTTGGCCTGGGGCGATAATGAAATGGGCCTGTCTTCAGTTGTCTATTCCAGTCAACTGATTTATGTCCATGTACTAGTTAATCTGTCCCTCTTTTTCTTCCCATCGGTTCCTCGATCCTTGCAAGATATTGTTTGGCAAGCTATTCTTTCATCTAGTTACATGCTCAAAACACTGTAGCTGTCTAATTATTATCACAATTGAGATGAGGTGATCAAGGTTAATAACGCGGTGGCATTATGGAGTTGTTTATCATGCCATATGTTAACAAGCCATAGCAGATAAAAAAAATTGGACAAGCCAATGTTCATCCATACATGCATTCGTACAAGCAGTGCAAACAGTGCAGGCACTACATATATATGTAAAGACTATTACATATTCCCTTAACATGAAATACCACACCATTTTCAGAATACGTCTTGGGTTTACACTATAAAAAAAGCCAAAGTAAATTACAAAGATGTTTAATAAAGGTAAGAGTAACCATCATCCACTCGCGCCCTCTATCGGTCATTGAAAGGTCATTACTGTCACGGACAGGTATTAAGTCTGGGCGAAAGATAACACAGTCAATAAGACACGATCAAATATGTACATCAATCTGAGATATTAATTTCTTTTCATGAACTCCAATTTTTTTTTCTTCAACTGATGAGCAGCTACGTGCATCGCTAAATGTACAAGGTTCATTAAATCAAATATGTGTCCCGTAGCAGTTATCATGTCATATGATTGAAAACAGTATTTACTTTGAAGTCAACAATTAACCTCACGAGATAAGACGAGATTTCGTAGTGTTTACCGGGTAGGCTATATTAATTATAGAATGCATTATGTGTGACATGTATTAGTGCAACGTAATTACAAAATATTTCACACTTTTGAGTTGGCCAATTAATTCACATATATTTTGTTCTTCCTTAGGTCGAGTACCTGAGTTGTCAATGATGGCCACTTCATTGAAGCATGAGGCTTTCCATAAGAACCTCGAGTGTCCTGTCTGCCTGAGCTTCTTCAAGGAACCCAAGAACCTGATCTGCTCCCATACCTTCTGCAAGGGTTGTCTTGAGACTCTCCTGGAGTCTCGTGGAAAGCTGTTGTGTCCTACGTGCAGGGAGGAGACTTCGGTTCCTGGTGGAGACGTGGGTAGACTGCAAACAAACATAACAGTCAGATCACTTGTTGAAGATGTGGAGACCCAGTGCCAGGTCAGTTCCAACAGTAATCAAGGAAACGAATCATTGGAAAGTAAATGGAACAAATGTCGAAGACATCTGAACTACGATGAAGAATGTTTTTGTGTCAACTGTAAAAAGTATGTCTGCAGCATGTGTGGCTTATTAGAGCATGCAAAGGATGCTCACACTATCCTAGAAGCAGGCGAACATGAAACTGAGCAAAAGAATCACGTCGAGAAACTTGCATTTAAAGCGGATGCAAAGATACGCAACGTTGATAAGTATTTTACTTTCATCGAAGACCAGCGTAAAAGGCTGCACAACGTACAGGAACAACTCAATTGCGAAATAGATGCGACTTTTGAGGAATTAGTTGAGAAATTGAAGGAAAGAAAGACGGTGTTGAAAAATGAAATTGAGCACAAGCTAGGGAAACTTAAGACTTCATTGGGAGACATGGAGAAGCCGATTCGTAAGCAGATATACGAGATTAAGAAGGTTCTCGACTTGGTTAAGAATGGTCTTACTTTTCCTCTTCAGACAGAGACTCTGACCTCACATAAAGCGATGTGTCAACAGCTGGAAGAGCTTCTAAACCTGATTGGGCCAGATGAGGAGTTGCCAAGAGGAACTACCGAGGAAGGTGAAAGAGTTTGCTTCAGGAGTCAGGGATCGGATGAACTCCGGTTGGGCCAGCTAACACATACCAGGGAGGTCCCTGCACTTACATGGGTTCTACGCACGGAAGCTCCACTGCCTCCTGGAAAAACCTTGAGAGGGATGGTAGTATCACCAAAGAATGAGATTGCTTTTGGTTGTGCCCAGGGAGGAATAGTCATATATTCTGCTAAGGGCATCATACAAGATACTGTTCTGAAATCTGTGGATGTTCGTGCCTTACACTTCACGTCTGATGGTGGATACGTCATACGCGACACTAATAACATAGTTTCCTTGTACACAGAGCTTTGTGAAAAGCTTGATGTATCGTTTGAGACGTTCGATGCTACGAAAGGTATAAGTGGCGGTCTCACTGTAGGCAAGGATGGGCTGATCTTCATAGGTTACAATAAATGCCAGATAATACAGGTATTTAAGCCCAAAGGGGGGAAGGCAATTACAAAGATAACGTGTAACAGATTTGCACCATGCCAGATGTTTGCGATGACATCCATTCAAGCGATTGTCGTTAAGAGTATATGTACTACCAGGTTTCGGCATCAGGTAGAAGTGATCAACGATATGTCTGCTGCTATCGTTCATAGTATCGGCAAAGATGGTTATATCCCTTACCCTGCTGTGTGTCAGGATGATTCAGTTATCATTGCATGGGTGAAGGGTGATCAGGGTCTGCTGAGCATTGTCCAGTACACACAAGAGCTCAAATACGTCAAAAACATCCTCACTGATTTCAAGATAACCGCGTCACCATATATTGAAAGCTTTTTGCAAGCATTCAAGACGGGAGAGATTGTTTTCGGCAATAGTGACAGGCTTTACACCTTCCATGAGACATGGGAGTAAATTTCAGCTTTGCAGATGAACGTTTTACAAACTTACAAAACGCTGCCATTTTAAATTATTATTTGGTCAAATGGAATACATGCACCTTAGAAATATTATCTACTCTTGCCTGGTCTCCGTTGTCACAGCTCATAATAGTCACCAACATACCCAGACTAAAAATACATATTACACATCGTTGACTAAATATGAGGATATTTTAGTAGCTTGCTGCTCAATAATTAGGAAATATGGGGCACCTCTTTGCCCGAATAATCATGAGATGATGGCCCATCGTATGTCGAATATTTAAAAGTGTCGGATGCAGTCCTCGCAGTACCCTTGTCTTGTAAGCCTGTGCAGAAATGTGATTTAAATCAAATAGTCCGCCTAGACTCCGCTCTATTATAATGCTATCATAATGTTGACTGATTGCTTTATGCCGTCGACAGTAGACTATGTATGTTTACGATTAAGAAGTATCAAGGCTTTGCTCTCATTATTGCAAATGACGGTTATTGTGTAGACAGATGTAGGTAAATAATCAAAATCAAAGACGAGGGGAGGGGGTAGCACACCTTATAATCGACTGAAAGCATACATTGCAGATACAATACACAGCCAGGCATATTCCTGCTATTATGGGGGGGTAAGCAGCTGCCTTCTTCCAATGCTATTTGTAATACTGACAAGATTCTCTAAGTGTTCATGGTATAGTGGCAACGTAAGCAAATTAATGTTCTCAAAATGATTATTACAATGCATCCGGAAAAGTTTGTTTCTAAATAATGCAAGGTATTATAGATATGTAATTTGTCTAAACCATATATTGGTTTTCATGGTGAAGGCATAATGATATTTTTGTTCTTAAGGGCCTTACTCTGTACAATCCCCAATTATTACTCTTTGCTTCTCATGCATTTATAATTCATTTATTCATCCAGTCATTCATTCGGCTCGGTTTATTAAAAGAAATTCCTTGTAAATCAGTCCAAAGACTGATAAATTCAAAATTTAGATATTTGTATGGTTCAAAGTTATTTATAATAATACAATGCATTCACCAAAATTGACAAGGAACAAAAGTTAAGATCAGATATGAAGAAAAAATGTTAAAAATATTGCACCTCAAATTTATAATAATCATAAACAAATATTTCCAATTATGAAGATAGAAAACGAGAAATGGAAAGGGACAAGCTGGGGAAACGACAGAGAGACGAGAGAGAGAAAGATGAGGGATCTGTTGATAAAATGTAAAAGACTTAAGAGTGCCATTTCATTTGCTCATGGTTTACATTTGAATCCTAATGCTTTTAAGTATTGGGTATATATATATATATATATATATATAGTTACAAAAACAGATATAAATACCTGTACTATATGTCCGTTGCAAGGTAAACAGAGTACTGACAGTGAAATAGATACCGATGATTTATTTTGGAACTATAGATCATGTTTTAATCGTTACACTATACCGGTAACAAAGAACACCCGCCGTATAGCAGGGGAGGGAGGGGAAAGGGGGAGAATAATTGTTCATTTTTAGTCTATAGCCCAACGATGTGAAAAGAACACACCTATGTTGTGAATTTCATGTTCAAACTATGAATTGACTCATTTAAGGGTTAATTATGTAATGCGATATTGATTAGATATATGTTCTTATGCCGTTTTAGCATTAAAATGTTGGTGTATATAAATAAACCATACAAGTTATTATTTGTCAAATATGCATTACATGTATGCACGTTATTCATTTAAGTGTTTAAGAATTCATAGTTGTATTTTGAATTGGAAAAGAAATCAGTGTACTATACCACAATTTCTACTATAAGTAGTTTATCTTGTTATTCTGATATGCATTAAAGTTAATTTCGCTCTTCCTCACTTTCATTTGTAGATTAATTAACTTCCTCAATTATCTCTGTAAAGAGCATAGAAACATCCCTGTATTATGCGTTATAAAAGCATTATTATTATTATGATGAAATTGTGTCAGTTATCATGTTCCATTCAAGTTATGTTACATATTTCATCTTCAATTCAATTCAATTTTCTTAAATGAAACAGAAGGAATAAACTGTAAGTATGAAATTGGTCACTGACATGTACAGAAAACAGTCCTTTGTCCAGTGTCATTTGTGTGAAGGAAAAACAATCCCAAAAGAATTAAAAGACAGTCATCAAAAGTATTGATTTTAGAGAATACATGCAGGAGGTATGTGAAAGCTTTATGTAGATGATATTCGTATAATATGTCAGCGGTTATAACGGCAAGCGTAAACGTCAGCAATCAAGAAGAAATCGAAAGAACCAGAGTCAACTTTTGCCATGATAAAGATGTTTCATCGACATAGTATGAGTAAAGACTATCATTACTCAAGCGAATGACGTCAAACTGTCTTCAGCATTCTTCACAATTAACGAAAGACTCGTTTTCTAGTTTTCATCAAATACTGAGGGCCTTTAAGTTTAATTTGCTTGTTTTTTTTTCGTCATTGACAAAAGAATATTAAATTATCCTACTCTGGCCAAAATTTCTCAGGGACCCGGTGGCTTCTCCTTCACTAGTATATTTATCATGTTTAATAGTTTAATCGGAAGTTGAGTGTGATTTGAAGGCTTCGCCTATATTCAAAACCATCCTTATCTGTCGCCCTCTTGGGAAACATGCCATGGACTTTGAATTGATTCAAGACTCTTCTCACCAACGAAGCTCACTGAGCCATGCATAACCTTAAGGATTGCATTATGATAGGGGCCATAGGACGTATATAATAATAATAATATGATCGATAAATGATGATGATCATGATCATGCATGATACAAATAATGATAATAATAATAATAGTACTAATACTTTGATTAATTATGACGATAATGCTGATGATAATGATTATTATAACAATAACAATATTTTGAGTAGTGCCAGAAGAGAGAAGAGACTCTCAAGTTTGGAGAAAAAAACCCTGAAATTAATGATTTTATGTCCACGACAAACGGAAGAGTTTTTCATGAAAACGTCACAATCCACTGACCAAATAGCCAATTTGAGATTTGCATAGCTTTAGTGATCTCATATGTCAAACATTCACAACTGTCTTATATTGGTCCGTTTTATTTCAAACTTTCACCAATCTGATTCTGAGCTTATTACGAAGATTAGATTGCCCTTTGATACCATGTTTCTAAGCGCATGGTACTGTATGGATCCTAACAAAGAGATACCAGAGAGAGGAGAGATGAAGATGAAATGTAAAGAAAAAGGATTTTGATGCTCATCACCAGTGGCATAGCATGGGCTAAGTTTCTTAAAATTCTTTTCAGTCACGGCAGCCATTTAAGAAATTAGAAATAAAAAGCTTCGCGTCACCCCAATCTCAAATTCATTACAGGATATCTGTTTTGCAACACTCGGCACTCATCAAGTGCCTTGTACCCATGAGTGAACGCGCAAATTCTTTCCTAAATTGTGTAAGCGAGCTAAACGCGGAGTGAGCCAAAAAAAAATGACATTTTAGTTAGGGCATTTCATTATTATTTTGTAATTAACATACTAGATAACTTACAAAATAATACAACGGGCGCCTCATCATCATCGAATATACATGAATTAAATGAAAAGACAATTTTCTATTTTCAAAATCCTATTTCAGCATGAAATTACATACTTCAGCGTTTTATAATGATTGGGTTTACGACATTTTATTCCATAATATTTTGTCAATAACTAAATTTCTCAAGCGGCACCTCTAGAGGTGTGTTGCGTTACCACAGGGTGCCATGGCTTCCCGGTTGAAAAACGCTGCTATAGAGAACAAGACGGATGGTGTAATGGTCAAATTTTGCCCCTGATTTATCTTTGCCACTGTGCTGCTACAGGTGCCACCTTCATACATTAGGGACTTTTAGATTTGCGTGGACTGATACGTGGTACTTCCATTCACGGCAGTGCTTTAACAGGACGTCGATCGTAGCATAGACCTATTGTCTTCCTGCGAATCTAAAAGTCCCTAGTAGGGACTTTTAGATTCACGCGAATCTAAAAGTCCCTATTACCTCAATGCGAACGTACGTACGTTAGTACGCGCGAGGTCAAGATCATAAATATTCATCAAACTGACACGACGTCATTAACATGCATATTCATGACCTTCTTAGATGTGCCCAATTAGAGGCAATCTCCTACCTTCCTGCTTTAAGGTAATCCACTTTCCGTCTTGCTCTCCGTCGCAGCGTTTTTCAACCGGGGTAGTAAGAGAAGGGGTTATCATTTGCTTCATAATAATAACTGATTTCATCCAACAAGATCTATCGTAATCTTTGAATTGTACATGGATAAAGTGAATCGAATTATGTTATTATGATGAAAAAGAATTCGATTTTGAAGAATGATTTGTACTGTACCAATATTGAATACGTATGGAAATACAATTACGGAAAGCAAAAAGGAGAATGTGTGGTGGGTGTCGACTGTGTAGTTAATTTATACGAGCAATTTTATATGTTAACTGTTCCAAACACACCAAGCAAACAATCCGCGAATTATGACGTCCTTTTGGCATATCTTTTCAAGGTGGAAATTCCTGCAAGACTCAATGGCCCAAATTCACAAAGGAGTTTTGTCGACAAACCTAGGTAAATGTGCGTCATATGACGCGTTTCGATGCGTTTCAGACCAAGGTTCAGACAAATTTTGGTCTGAAACCAAAACGCGTCATTAGACGCACATAAACCGAGGGTTGTCGACAAACCTCCTTTGTGAATTCGGGCAATGAAGTCAGTCAATGGTATTGTGGGCAATTACGGATGAATCAACTTAACATTGTGCTTAAAGTAGATCAATGGTATGAACGACATGGTCTGATTGGCCATGTTGACGTAAATGAGGGATAATTTTGATATCATTTATACATTCTTATAGCCATTAAATAATGATGTCATTATAGGAGGGAGGGTCTCTGTGTTAAGATGAAGAGAAAATCATCACCCGACATTTGACGATTCTACAAGTAACCTTGCTCTACTTTAAACACATTGTGTATGGAACTGTTTAGTGTTTTTTTTTCTCTACTGAGTCATGTAAACGACATAAAGAGAGAGAGAGAGAGAGAGAGAGAGAGAGGAAATAGAAAAAAGAAAAACAAATTTAAAAGGAACACTCTCAAAGGAAACGTACCTTGATTGAATCATTTGTTATAATGTTCACGCTGGTATTCATGATAACTGATTGTAACCTGAGGAGCGTGGGTGCTTAGAAGCTCAAAAACACGTTTGTGGAATAGATTCTATAGAGTAAAATTACAATAGAAAACTATCTGAAGTGTATGCATGTCCAAATTTGGGTACTAATTCGTTCCACTTTGATACAAACATCACTCGCTGAAATAATATACGCGAAAAACTCAAACAGATATATCTGAAGTGAGAAATTTAACAATATTTTGGCTTCTATTTATGACACTTTACCCGATATTCAGGTCCATTATCCACCCTCATCCACACAATACAGCACCACCCGACCACCGATCCACACATATACCACACACTGTTCCTAGCCTCCTCAGAATATCCAAAATTGGAGCGACAGAATAATAGAAATAATCTATTAAAACAAATTTGTAACCAAATATTAAAACGAGACTACAATGAGCCAGTGTTAAAAGTTCACTAAAGATTCCACTTGTTCCCACTTCTGTAAATGTAAGGCTAATTTCCATGCCCTCCCTGCAATATTCTTTTCTTCTTCCCTAACTTCCAACAGTTTATATCTATATATCCAATATTTCATTGCAAAAATAATTGGATTACATATCTTTATTCGTGGGGAATTACCGGACAACCCTAAAGAATATCCATCCAGCCGACAGACCTTAATTTCCGTATAGCTCAACTTAGCTATTACATTCTGCCATAACCTTTGAACATGCACATACTCCCAGGACCAGTGTAAATATGTTTCAATCTGTTGCTTACAAAATGAGCACAATTTATCTTCAACTAAGCCGAATCTCAATAAGTGTTCTCTAGTATATATTGCTCCATGAAGCAGTTTATACTGAATTTCTCTTAGTATGTTTATAACAAGAGTAACTTTCCTAGGCCTACTAAATATCTCCCTATATACCTCATTTGAAAAATCTGAAAATCTCCGTCCATCGTGAATCTTCAAAACAAATACATTTTTAACTTCCCTATAAAATATTCATAAACCTTCCTCGATAACAAATCTCTGAGTAGCTTCACAATACTGTTAAACTGCATTAAAATATCATACTCTTTTACATCCAACAAATACAATTATTACTTGTTACCTTTGGCATGCACACATCACATCAATACGTTCCCCTGTACCCACACTCGCAACTACCAGGCCTTGGAATAAAAATGACAAAGCTAAAATAAAGTAAGGCTATTCAAGTCTACATTATGTTTCGATATATTCCCTACTTCATTCGAATTTCATAAATGTCTTCTCAAACATTATGGGGCAATTATCGTTCAAAATTATAAATTTAGATTTTAATAAATAAGCACATGTTTAACAATTATGATAAATACGTAACTCGAATGTAATAATCAAATAGTGACTGGAGAACCAAAGCCTGGAATAGCCCCCCCCCCCCCCTCAATAACGTGTCAACATTTTGTAACAGAAGATTTTGAATTGTCAAGATTTGCTATAGTGTAGTAGCATTAAAATATGGGAAGAGTACTCAGATGCAATGGCAGTTGATATATATTGAAGCCCCCCCCCCCCTCCCCATCGTCAGTTAAAATAACAGACCAAGGTTTCCACTTGTTGAGTCGAATGCCAAGGTCACCTTATCACGTGATATTGTTTGCGTCATAATACCCATCAGGTCCGACTCACTGAGCAAGAGATATGTATTCTTTTGTTTGGTTTGTTAGCTGTAGTTACAGTATTCCAATGGTTTCGTTTTAGGATCCCATGATCCAAATGACTTACATCAGGGACCTGCTTATAGTGTCACGTCACCAGACAGTGAAATACAGCACCACGTAAGCAGCTAATGTCTTCTATTTCATGCGGGTTATCCGTCACTACATGGACATCTGATGAAACAAAGTACATTTGTGCAAAGGGAATCTGCATTAGATTGAATTCTAGATCAGTTTCCTCGACACACTGCATGTTTTGGCATCTGTCAAACCGGATTCATAACCAAGAGACAAGCTCTCTTCTTATCACGCGAAAGAGACATTGTAAACGCCTTTATAACACGTTCTAGAATAGACCCCTCGTGTCAATTGTTGCCGATTGGATTGGTTTCATTCTCCGAAGTAGTGGACTCGACGCCTCACTCCACGATTCATTTTGCATTTAGCAGGATCTAGGCAAACAGTGAGTATTATATATATATTTTTGACTCGTTACATCTAAATTGTGTTGAACCAAGCAATATTGGATATACGTATAAAACATCATCTGGTTTGACTCGGTTCCCCCCAAAAGGGGACTTTGCATTTATAAAAAAGGGTCATTCCATTGAAGACTTGTTGTTGTTGTTGTTGTTGTTGATCATGGTGAGTATACATGATGTCATGTCGTTGGAGAACAATTCAACATTCGGACAATGATCGGCAATTTGCATAAACTTTTGAGCCCAATGTTCCATGGTGGCGGATGATAGGCGTGTACCCAGCTTCTGAAGGGAGAAGGATTCACTTCTGATGTTTATTTTGTAATGTAATGTTATATATTTGTATTAAAGGTCAAAGAGCAAGTAAAGATCGGAATAGTTGTCACTGAATATTGACAAATTTCACATATTTGCATGGTAATCTCAGGTTAGTCACATGCAAAGTATCATAATATACATGATATAACGAGTATTGTTTTTGTCTCTTTTCCTCTCTTTTAGACCTCTATATATTGCTTTTAGTTTGTACAGTATCTGAAACTGAAATGTCTATTCTTCTGCAACGAACTATCATTGAAATAATTAATAATCTCTTACGTCTTTTCTTAATTTCTTAGTCATGATTGACATTGGGCCTCATTTTCTAACATGTTAATACAAAGTTTTGGGACATTTTGAAAATTGGGTGGATAGTGAATCTTTACAATTTTGATATATTTGGATGCCCCTGTGGATGTATTATAAGCACTAAAAAAAAATAGCCCCTAAAATACTTCTGTTTTCGAGAAAAATTGAATATACAAATTTACCGGTGCTCCCGGTAAATTTTGATAAATTTCAAATAGCGCCTATGGCCGTTCAATCGAAGTTGCGACCATGCAAATCTCAGAATATGTAGTTGGGATATATAATTTCCAAACGGAAATAGCTAATCGGTCGATTTCTGTCAAGAAACATTGTTTCATAGCTAAATTAATATCTTGACCTTGAGAGGAAAATATACAAGTTAAAGAGTTTATTATTTATAATTTCATAACTTTAGACTCGATTTCAACCGCGACAACCATCAATGTATATTGTAGGAACGCATATGCTTCAAATATGTTAATTTGAACCAAATTCATGACCCCATACCAAAACTTTGCAATACATTTAAAGGGGACAAGAGTCGAAAGTCTGTGGCTGGTGCCCCTGTGCCCTCCCCCCCCCCCTCCACCCGGATCCGCCACTGTTGCAGTATGTTTATATTCGGAGTAGGATTCGAGTGAAGCCTTGTAGTATACTAAAATGCAAAAGAACGTTTAAAATGGCTTGTGAATTAAAAGTCCACGAATTGTAATTTTTCATTATACATTTCCAATACTTACAACATTGCTTGTCTGACTTATCGTGACCTCAAATTACATTGTAATTAAACTTGACATTTTTCGATTTAGATGCTTTCTTTTGTCTTTATGTTGTTTAATCAAAAATATGTGGTACATGTATTGATGATAATATATTTATTAGATACCGGTATTTTGTTTATAGAACTGTAACTTTTGTCACACAGCGAAAGCAATTTTTAACATGACTGACACATGTAACACCTTCCAGGTAAAATCAAGTGAGAAGCTTTAACTACAAACATTGACATGTTTTCAATGAGTTTTTAACTGTTTTTAACTGAAGAAGGGGGATACTTTGGATGGACAGTTTGCAGAAATTGTCGGAAGAGATAGGAGTGAAAGAATCGGGAGTGGTGCTAGTAGAGAAGGCTAGGAACCCAGGGTTGTGGAACAGCAGGATCGCCAAAGTCAATCGATATGGCACTTCGAGAGAGAGAGAGAGAGAGAGAGAATGAGAGAGAGAGAGAGAGAGAGAGAGAGAGACCATGGTAATAGCCCTAGTTGTCACACTCATCGCCAACTTTAGGGGAAACAAGCACATTCTGATACTTAAAGGTCCAAACAGAAATACTAAATTTGAGATTGTGTTTAAGGGGGTGGGGTCTTTTCAATTGTTGACCCCTTGACTAATATTACTAATACATGTGACATATGCCTAAATATTGCCCATGTGCAGTGTAGATTTACATGACTTGTACAGAGTGTTCTCCACTCAAAATCAATTCATTCGGGTTAGCATGAAATGACTTTAATATCAAGCACATTATCTGATCATTTCTTTTCTGTGTGTGACATATCTTATGATAAATCAAGAACAAGTGTTTCATCGGACAGCGTTACGATGTTATAGAAACTTAGAAATATGATTAGTTTGAACAAGCCAATATTTTGAGTTAATCACACTTCTACTTTTCATTGCGGCATACATTAAGTGTGTTATATCCAACTTTAAAATGTATATCAAACAGGATTGTAACTTCAAATTCGTAATGAAAATAATATGAATTGAAAGGTCTGACATTTTTACCTGGCACCCGAATCCAATCCAAGTTAGGTATTTATAAAGCGCCAATATCTAGTTGCGTAATCAAAGGCGCTGATGAGACTGAAAATCTACCAAAAATGCCTGTTCATGATTCACCCAAATCTATTTGTAATACAAAGCAATATCTAGTGATTTAATTAAAATTTGATGTATTCAGGAAAACACATGTTCTTGTTTTCTACACCAAGATACCAAATTCGTAACATCATCGTTTAAGCAGTTCAAAATCGGCCCATATTTTAGGGTATAAATATGTTATATATCTTACATGTCGTACCTATCTTATTAGAGAGAAATGTTTGTATCAAAACGGAACGCAGTAGTTCCCAAATTTGTATAAATAGTTTTCCATTGTAATTTTACTGGAAAGAATCTATTCGACAAACATGTTTTTGAGCTTCTAAGCACCCACGCTCCTCAGGTTTAATATAATCAGAACAAAAAAGTGTGACTTTGTCTGGAAACCACACAAATCTAAGTCCCCATTAGTCATTCCATGATACGGACTGGCACACTCTTTATATCATGCCACAATATCGTAGGTGAATAAGATAGTGAATACGCCTGTGCTTCTAACAAGGGTAACAGAAGAAAGAAAAAAAAATATTTGAAAGGAACACTCTGAAAGAAAGGGTACCTTGATTGAAATTATTTGTAATCATGTTCACGCTGGTAGGTTTTACACTAACAAAATTATTGTGTGCCAGTCCGTATCATGTAATGACTAATGGAGACATAGATTTGTGTGGTTTCCAGACAAAGTCACACTTTTTTGTTCTCTCTCTCTCTCTCTTTGTCTTTAATCATTCTTCAAAATGTAATTCTTTTTCATCATGATAACATAATAATTCGATTTACTCTATACATGTACAATTCTCAAATTACGATCGAATTTTTTGTTGAATATTGAATCAGTTATAATATGAAGCAAACTAAAACCATTTCTTTCTCTTACTACCTAAGCCCAAACAAAACACCATCCAATACAAAGGTCTTGCAGATGAACACACACACGCACCACAACAACGCGTTCCCATTTACCCACCACACTCACAACCAACATGGCTGGGGACAAAAATGACAAAGCTGAGACAAAGTAAGGCTAAAGGCCTACATTATGCTTCGATACTATTTTCTACATCACTCAAATTTCATGAACGTTTTTTGTTAAGCATTGTAGATCAATTATCGTTCAGTTTAAGTTCTTAATCTTTAAATAATATACATTTCCTTAGATTTAGATAATAATAAATAGGCATATGTAGTACAATTATACTAAAACGAAACTCAAATGTAAAAAATCAAAACATAATAAAATAGTGAGTAGAAATCCAGAGCCTGTTTTATACTGTTAACCCCACCCCCATCTAATATCACGTTTACATTTGTAACGGAAGATTTGGAATTGTCGAGATTTGATAATGTGTAGTAGATTTAAATGATTGAAAGGTGGGACAAAGTATTCAGATTCAATGGCATTTGATATATATTGAAATCTCCCTCCCCCATCGTCATTTAAAATAATTTCTTTTCTGTAAATGAACAGACTAAGGTCTCCACTTGTTGAAATAGGAAAAATAAGTTGTACTATAAGTATAAGATTAGTAAATCTCAGTCTTCTCATAGGAAATATACTATTCATCGGAATACTCTTACTTCAACCCTACGTGCTGCTAAGAAGCAGTATTACCTTGCTCAATTTCAGGCGACATATAATGATATAAAAGGGACATGGAAAGTGATTAGGAATGTTTTAAAGCCAAAGCAGAAAGCGTCTGATGTAAGTAAATTAAACATTGATGGGAATGTAGTGGATGATCCAGAAGTTATTGTAGATAAATTCAATGAATATGTTTGTAATATTGGCCAGAATTTGTCGCGTGTCATCCCAGAGTCTCAAAAAACATTTCAATCTTTTTTTAGAAAACCCTAATCATAATAGTTTATTTTTATTGCCAACGACTGTAGAAGAATTATTTGATATTGTACATTCTTTAAAGAATAAGAAAAGTCCAGGTTGTGACTTTATAACAAGTGAGTTGATAACAAAATGTAATTGATGGTATTGTACAACCCCTCGTACATATATTTAATCTATCAATGACCACTAGTGTTGTACCCATGAAAATGAAAATTGCAAAAGTTGTGCCCATTTTTAAAAAGGGTGATGCCCTAATGTTGAATAATTATCGTCCTATTTCTTTGTTGAATTCCTTTTCTAAAATTCTTGAGAAGCTAATGTATACTCGGACAATAACATTTATGATGAATGCTAGCATTTTGTCTAATTTTCAGTTTGGTTTTCGTGAAAAACACACTACCACTCATGCTATTCTGCATTTGGTGGACAAGATATCCAGTGCCTTAGATGCACGCATGCTTACAGTTGGTGTCTTCTTAGACTACTCTAAAGCGTTTGATACTGTAAATCATTATATTTTAATAGATAAACTGTGCCATTATGGTGTAAGGGGAATAGCATTATATTGGTTTAGAAGCTACTTAACAAATAGGAAACAGTTTGTTACTTTAAATGGAATTGATTCAGATTTGCGGGACGTCACTTGTGGGGTCCCACAGGGATCCCTTCTAGGCCCGCTTTTGTTTATTGTGTATATTAACGATTTTCAACTTTCCGCAAAAATATTATCATTCATTTTATTTGCAGACGACTCGAGTGTATTTTTCTCTCACAGAAATCCACAAACTCTTTTGCAGACTGTAAACTCTGAGTTGACAAATGCGACTTTGTGGATTCATGCAAACAAGTTGTCTTTAAATCTTAAAAAAACTAATTATATGCTCTTTAGTAATTCCCTGAGTATATTGCCTGGAAATGTAATGTTCAATGGTGTTGAGATTGAAAGAGTATCTACATTTAAATTTCTTGGCCTGCATATTGATGAACATTTAAATTGGAAGTACCATATTAGTAAACTTTGTAAATTATTGTCAAGAAATACTGGTGTAATTTATAAATTGAAATCTGTGTTCCCACTGAATATTTTATGTATGTTGTACGGAACTTTAATTTTGCCATATTTGCACTATGGTGTGCTAGCTTGGGGCAACTCGTTCAAATCTCAAATGGATAAATTACTACTGGTACAGAAAAGAGTAATACGAATTGTTTGTAATACTTACTATCTTGCGCATACAGATGTTCTTTTTTTTTAATAATAGTAGTGTTTTGAAAGTTAAAGATATTTATCATTTACAACTAGGAGCTCTAATGTATGAATTGAATGCAGGTCTACTGCCAGTAGCCTTGGCTAGAATATTTAAGAAAAATAACCAAGTTCATAGTTATTCCACCCGTCAGGCGCAAGCATATCACTTGCCTCTTGTTAGAACGCGAATTGCCCTTACTACTGCGGGGTCCACTGGACCTAGGTTTTTGAATTCCCTTGAACCAAGAATAGCGCAATCAGTCAGTATTTATGTATTTAAGCGCAAACTGAAGTTACTATATTTGAGTCGATATCGTCTAGATTTATAGTTGTGATCAATATTTAAGAAAATTGATTACTATATAGGTCAGCATAATTCTACTCCCATCTCTCACATCTATTCTTTTGTATGTCTTTTTCTGTTTTTGTCTGTGTTTCAGTCCTGTTGCTCGTTGTATTTTCCTGTTTATCTTGTTTATAGCCATTATTTAGTAGTCAGTAGATTTTATTATACTTATTTATGTTTATATTTTATCAGTTGTTTAGTTAGTTTAGTTTGTCAGCATTTAAATGTATGCATTATTCTTATCTGACGAGTTTTGTTCTTTTAGGACATATTCATAAGCTACTCATGGGGGACCTTAAATCTACAAGTCTTGCTTTCAACCAAGGTCACCTCATCTTTCTTTTGTAACGCCATATTCTGTAAACTTGTTATATTTATGTCATATTTGTAAAGTGTGTTATGAAAGAAAGATAAATAAAACTTGAAACTTGAAACTTGAAACTTGAAACTTGAAACTTGAGTCGAATGCCCAGGTCACCTTATCACGTGATATTGTTTGCGTCATAATACCCATCAGGTCCAACTCACTGAGCAAGAGATATGTATTCTTTTGTTTGGTTTGTTAGCTCTAGTTATAGTATTTCCACTGGTTTCGTTTTAGGATCCCATGATCCAAATTACTTGCATCAGGTTACGGCTTCTAGTGTCACGTCACCAGACGGTGAAATACAGCCCCACGTACACAGCCAATGTCTTTCATTTCATGCGGGTTATCCGTCACTACATGGACATCTGATGGAACAAAGTACATTTGTGCAAAGGGAATCTGCATTAGATTGAATTCTAGATCATTTTCCTCGACACATTGCTTGTTTTGGCATCTGTCAAACCGGATTCATAACAAGGAGACAAGCTCTCTTCTTATCTTGTGAAAGAGACATTGTAAACGCCTTTATAACACGTTCTAGAATAGACCTCTCATGTCACTTGTTACCAATTGGATTAGTTACATTTTTCTGAGTAGTGGACTCGACGCCTCATTCCACGATTCATTTCGCATTTAGCAGGATCTAGGCAAACAGTGAGTATAATATATAATTGTTGACTCGTTACCTCTAAATTGTTTTGATCCAAGCAAAAGGCATTATATAAGCGCATTGGAATAGAGAGTTAAATACAATCCAAGTATATATATTGCAGAAACCATACTCCTTAGTAAATATCATGAACAATTTTGACTTAATGTTTTAAGTATTGTGAGAATGATGAGATTGTGAACTACACCCACGTTAACATGCCTTAGTTTCTTACGTCTATATTTGACCAACGATAAGGCTTTTTTGCTCTGGTAACGTATGAAACATCATCTTGTTCGACTCGGTTCCCCCCCAAATACCAGGTAGGTTACGGGACTTTGCATTTAATGAACCTATTTATAATAAAAGGTCTGTCCATTGAAGATTTGTTGTTGTTGTTGTTGATGATCATGGTGATTATTTGTGATCCTATGTAGTTAGAGAAAAATTTCAACATTCGGGCAATGAGCGGCAATTTGCATACATTTTGGAGCCCAATGTTCCATGATGATGCATGATAGGCGTATTCCCAGATTCTGAAGGAAGAAGGATTCACTTCTGATTTTTAGTTTGTAATTTTATGTTATATATTTGTATTAAAGGTTAAAGGTCAAGTAAAAATCGGAATAGTTGGCACTGAATATTGACAAATTTCACATTACATGATTATTACATGGTAATCTCAGGTTAGTCACATGCAAAGTATCATAATATACATGATATAACGAGCGTGTATTGTATTTGTCTCTTTTCCTCTCTTTTTGACCTCTATACATTAATTTTAGTTTTGACACTATCTGCAGGTAACATTTCTATTCCACTGCAACGAACTTATCATTGAAATAATTAATAATCTCTTACGTCTTTTCTTAATTTCTTAGTCATATAGGCCTTATTATACAACATGTTAAGGGGACGAAAGTCTGAAATTATGTGGAAGGTGCCCCTGTGCACCCCCCCCCCCTCCTCCCTCCACACGGATCCGCCACTGTTAGCCTTGTGGTATAACAACCAAAAGAAAGCTTCAAACGGCTTGTGAAATAAAAGCTAGAGCATTTGTTTTCCATGAAATGTAATACTAACAAAATTGTCTAACTTATCGAGACCTCAAATGGCTCAGATTACATTGCAGTCAAACTTGAAGCTCAAATATTTCTATTTAGGTGCTTATATTTTTCTTTATGTTGTTCAATTAAAAATATGTAATACATCTATTTATAACATTCATTTTTTCTTCTTGATGTGTAACCGAATATTAACCACGGTAACGGCCATGGTGGTCACATCCACCACCGACTTAATGACAAAATAAGCAGATTATGATAGCTGACGGTACTAAATAACAAATTATTCGATATGGCTCATATTCTGCTTGTTTTATATTTTGTGTTGATTATTTACCTTTCTTTTCTGGTTCACTGAAATCAACTTATTTAACATTCAGTTTCCTTGGCAACTGTCTAATTTTTTTAAAGACCATGGCTTCAAATTACCTTTTTTTTTTTTTATTATAATCAAACGGTCAGCTGAAATTATTAGATATTGTGGTATTTTCTACAATTAAAATATTTGTTGATCTGTTACCATGGTGACGGCCAAGCAATTACGTCCATTACCTACAAACAAACATATTACGATAAATGAGGGTCTTTGCAAACATAAAATCATTTTCTAGAATAAGGCAAACATTTATTTAACAAAATATTCACTAGGTACCAGTATTTTGTTTATAGAACTATAATTTGTTGTCACCCAGCGAAAGCAATTCTTCAACATGACTGACACATGTAACACCTTCCAGGTGAAAACAAGTGAGAAGCTTTAACTACAAACATTCAAATGTTTTCAATGAGTTTTCAACTGTTTACATTACAAACATCTGATTTGTTCTAAATTTTTAATGTTCTTGATCCGTTACCATGACAAAGTTAGTAATGAGAAGTTCTTACACGAGCTGGAGTGCAAAGGAAAATGATACGTGAGATGTTGATTAGGCAGTTGAAGATCATGGGTCACATTAAACGTAAAGAAGGCATAGATAATCTTGCTTTCACAGGGAAAATTGTGGGAAGGAGGAATATGAGAAGAAGGAGGATACTCTGGATGGACAGTCTGCAGAACTTGTTGGAAGAGAGAGGAGTGAAAGAACTGGGAGTGGTGCTAATAAAGAAGGCTAGGAACCGAGGGTTGTAGAACAGCATGATCGCCAAAGTCAAACGATATGGCACTTAGAGAGTGAGAGTGAGAGAGAGAGAGAGAGAGAGAGAAAGAGACCATGGTAATAACACTAGTTGTCACACTCATCGCCAATTTTAGGGCAAACAAGCACATTCTGATACTAAAAGGTCCAAACAGAAATACTAAATTTGAGATTGTGTTTAAGGGGGTGGGGTCTTTTCAATTGTTGACCCCTTGACTAATATTACTAATACATGTGATATATGCCTAAATATGGCCCATGTACAGTGTAGATTTACATGACTTGTACAGAGTATTTTCCACTCAAAATCAATTCATTCGGGTTAGCATGAAATGACTTATCAAGCACAGTATATGATCATTTCTTTTCTGTGTGTGGCATTTATTATGTTAAATCAAGAACAAGTGTTTCATCGGACAGCGTTACGATGTTATAGAAACTTAGAAATATGATTAGTTTGAATAACCCAATATTCTGAGTTAATCACACTTCTACTTTTCATTGCGGCATACATTAAGTGTGTTATATCCAACTTTAAAATGTATATCAAACAGGTTTGTAACTTCAAACTCGTAATGAAAATAATATTAAATGAAAGTTCTGACATTTTTACCTGGCACCCGAATCTTAACCAATCCAATCCAGGTATTTATAAAGCGCCAATATCTAGTTGCGTAATCAAAGGCGCTGATGAGACTGAAAATCTACCAAAAATGCCCGTTCATGATTCACCCAAATCTATTTGTAATACAAAGCAATATCTAGTGATTTAATTAAAATTTGATGTTTTCAGGAAAACACATTTTCTTGTTTTCTACACCAACATACCAAATTCGTAACATCATCGTTTAAGCAGTTCAAAATCGGCCATAAATTTCATAAGTAAACATATCAGTAATATTTTTTTACCGGGGACGGAGGAATATAATGTGATCATTTAAAATGCAACAAGTGAAGTATGGATATAATTATAAGGACCTATGTGTTTTTCTAACCATGTACATGATATTCGTAACATCATCGTTTAAGCAGTTCAAAATCGGCCCATATTTTAGGGTATAAATATGTTATTTATCTTACATGTCGTACCTATCTTATTAGAGAGAAATGTTTGTATCAAAACGGAACGCAGTAGTTCCCAAATTTGTATAAATAGTTTTCCATTGTGATTTTACTCGAAATAATCTATTCGACAAACATGTTTTTGAGCTTCTAAGCACCCACGCTCCTCAGGTTTAATACAATCAGAACAAAAAAGTGTGACTTTGTCTGGAAACCACACAAATCTAAGTCCCCATTAGTCATTCCATGATACGGACTGGCACACTCTTTATATCATGCCACAGTATCGTAGGTGAATAAGATAGTGAATACGCCTGTGCTTCTAACAAGGGTAACAGAAAAAAAAAAAAAAAAATATTTGAAAGGAACACTCTGAAAGGAAGGGTACCTTGATTGAAATTATTTGTAATCATGTTCACGCTGGTAGGTTTTACACTAACAAAATGATCGTGTGCCAGTCCGTATCATGAAATGACTAATGGGGACATAGATTTGTGTGGTTTCCAGACAAAGTCACACTTTTTTGTTCGCTCTCTCTCTCTCTCTCTTTGTCTTTAATCATTCTTCAAAATGTAATTCTTTTTCATCATGATAACATAATAATTCGATTTACTCTATACATGTACAATTCTCAAATTACGATCGAATTTTTTGCTGAATATTGAATCAGTTATAATATGAAGCAAACTAAAACCATTTCTTTCTCTTACTACCTAAGCCCAAACAAAACACCATCCAATACAAAGGTCTTGCAGATGAACACACACACGCACCACAACAACGCGTTCCCATTTACCCACACTCACAACCAACATGGCTGGAGACAAAAATGACAAAGCTGAGACAAAGTAAGGCTATAGGCCTACATTATGCTTCGATACTATTTTCTACATCGTTCAAATTTCATGAACGTGTTTTTTTAAAGCATTGTAGGTCAATTATCGTTCAGTTTAAGTTCCTAATCTTTAAATGGTATATATTTCCTTAGATTTAGATAATAATAAATAGGCATATGTATTACAATTATACTCAAACGTAACTCAAATGTAAAAAATCAAAACATAATAAAAAAGTGAGTAGAAATCCAGAGCCTGTTTTACACTCTTAACCCCACCCTATCTAATATCATGTTAACGTTTGTAACGGCAGATTTAGAATTGTCGAGATTTGATAATGTGTAGTAGATTTAAATGATTGAAAGGTGGGTAAAAGTGTTCAGATGCAATGACAGTTGATTTAATATATTGAAGTCCCTGCTCCCCCAATCGTCATTTAAAATAATTTCTTTGCTGTATAAATTTATGAACAGACTAAGGTCTCCACTTGTTGAGTCGAATGCCCAGGCCACCTTATCACGTGATATTGTTTGTGTCATAATACCCATCAGGTCCGACTCACTAAGCAAGAGATATGTATTATTTTGTTTGATTTGTTAGCTCTAGTTATAGTATTTCCACTGGTTTCGTTTTAGGATCCCATGATCCAAATGAGTTGCATCAAGGACCTGCTTATAGTGTCACGTCACCAGACGGTGAAATACAGCCCCACGTACGCAGCTAATGTCCGATTCATGCGAGTTATCTGTCACTACATAAACATCTGATGGAACAAAGTACATTTGTGCAAAGGGAATCTGCATTAGATTGAATTCTAGAGCATTTTCTTCGACACACTGCATGTTTTGGCATCTGTCAAACCGGATTCATAACCAAGAGACAAACTCTCTTCTTATCTTGTGAAAGAGACATTGTAAACGCCTTTATAACACGTTCTAGAATAGACCTCTCATGTCACTTGTTGCCAATTGGATTGATTTATTTTTCTGAGTAGTGGACTCAACGCCTCATTTCACTATTCATTTCGCATTTAGCAGGATCTGAGCAAACAGTGAGTATAATATTTAAATTTTGACTCGTTACCTCTGATTTTGTTGATCTAAGCAATAGCCACTTTATATGCGCATCGGAATAAAGTTACATATAATTAATGTTTATGTTGCAGAAACCATAATCCTTAGTAAATATCATAAATACTATTAGTATTGTGAGAATGATAAGAAGGTTGACTATACCCACGTTAACATGTCTTAAGTTTCTTACGTCTATACTTGGCGGGGGATAAGGCTTTTTGGCTCTAGTAACATTTTGTTCGACTCTGTTCCCCCAAATACCAGGTTGGATAGGGGACTTTGCATTTAAAGAACCTATATTAAAAAAAAAGGTCTTTTCATTAAAGATTTGTTGTTGTTGTTGTTGTTGATGATCATGGTGATTGTCCGTGATCTCATGTCTTAAGAGAACAATTCAACATTCGGGCTATGATCGGCAATTTGCATAAACGTTTGAGCCCAATGTTTCATGATGATGCATGGCAGGCGTATTCTCAGCTTCTGAAGGGAGAAGGATTCACTTCTGATGTTTATTTTGTAATTTAATGTTATATATTTGTATTAAAGTTCAAGGTCAAGTAAAGATCGGAATAGTTGTCACTGAATATTGACAAATTTCACATTACGTGATTATTGTATGGTAATCTCAGGTTAATCACATGCAAAGTATCATAATATACATGATATAACGAGCATGTATTATATGTGTCTCTTTTCCTCTTTTTCGACGTCTATACATTGCTTTTAGTGTTTACAGTATCTGCAACTAAAATGTCTATTCTACTGCAACGAACATATCATTGAAATACTTAATAATCTTATTTCATAGTCTAATTGACTCTAGGCCTCATTATATAACATGTTAAAGGGGACGAAAGTCTGAAATTCTGTGACAGGTGCCCCTGTGCCTCTCCCCCCCCCCCCACAAGCCGGATCCGCCACTGTTGCAGTATGTTTATATTCGGAGTAGGATGTGAGTGAAGCTTTGTGGTATACTAAACTTGCAAAAGAAAGCTTCAAACGACTTGTGAAATAAAAGCTAGAGCATTTTTTGTCCACGAACTGTAATACTACCAAAATTGTCTAATTTATCGTGACCTCAAATGGCTTATATTACATTACAATGAAACTTGAAGCTCAAATATTTCTATTTAGATGCTTTTATTTGTCTTTATGTTGTTTAATTAAAAATATGTGGTCATTTATTTATTAGATACCGGTATTTTGTTTATACAACTATAAATTTTGTCACACAGCGAAAGCAATTTTTAACATGACTGACACATGTAACACCTTCCAGGTGAAAACAAGTGAGAAGCTTTAACTTCAAACACTGACATGTTTTCAATGAGTTTTTAACTGTTTTTAACTGAACACGGGGGATAGTTTGGATGGACAGTCTGCATAAATTGTTGGAAGAGAGAGGAATGAAAGAAGCGGGAGTGGTGCTAATAGAGAAGGCTAGGAACCGAGGGTTGTGGAACAGCATGATCGCCAAAGTCAATCGATATGGCACTTAGAGAGAGAGAGAGAGAGAGAGAGAGAGAGAGAGACCATGGTAATAGCCTTAGCTCACACTCATCGCCATCTTTTGGGCAAACAAGCTCATTATGATACTTAAAGGTCCAAACAGAAATACTAAATTTGAGATTGTGTTAAAGAGGGTGGGGTCTTTTCAATTATTGACCCCTGGACTAATATAACTAATACATGTGATATATGTCTAAATATAGCCCATGCACAGTGTAGATTTACATAACTTGTACAGAGTGTTTTCCACTCAAAATTCGCACCCTGTAAAAAGGCATCAATTCATTCGGGTGAGCATAGAGTGACTTATCAAGCACATTATCTGATCATTTCTTCTCTGTGTGTGGCACGATAACATATATATTATGTTAAATCAAGAACAAGACGGACAGCGTAATGGTTTTTTTAAAAACTTGGAAATATGATTAGTTTGAATAACCCAATATTCTGACTTCTACGTTTCATTGCGCCATACATTATGTGTGTTATATCTAACTTTAAAATGTATATCAAACAGGTTTGTAACTTCAAACTCGTAATGAAAATAATATTAATTGAAAAGTCTGACATCTTTACCTGGCACCCTAATCCAATCCAATCCAATCCAGGTATTTTTAAAGCGCCAATATCTAGTTGCCTAATCAAAGGCAATGAAGAAACTACCAAAAATTTCTGTTCATGATTCACCCAAATCTGTTTGTAATACAAAGCAATATCTAGTGATTTAACTAAAATTTGATGTTATAAGACAAGCAAATTTTCTAGTTTTCTACAAAATTCGTAACATATTTTAGGGTATAAATATTTTACATAGCTTTAATGTCGTACCTATCTTATTAGAGAGAAATGCTTGTATCAAAGTGGAACGCTGTAGTTCCCAAATTTGTACAAATAGTTTGTCATTGTAATTTTACTCGAAAGAATCTATTCGACAAACAGGGGCGGATCCAGCCGGCGGCAGGGGAAGGAGCCCAATTCGTGAGAAAATATTTAGCGGCGAAACAGCCAGCCGGTGAATAATTTTGCTCCCAAAAATTAAGATCGCACCCCCACCCCTCCCACCTTGAGCACCAGGAGAGGGGGCCCGCTTTCAAATAAAGGTAACATTAACGTGTTTTTACCTTTTTGTCCACAGGGGAGGGGACCCTCCCTGGATCCGTCATTGTCGACAAACATGTTTTTGAGCTTCTAGGCACCCACGCTCCACAGGTTTAATACAATCAGTGATCATAACAATAATTCTTTAGTGTAAAACCTACCGGCGTGAAGATCATTACAAAATGACTTCAATCAAGGTCCACTTTTCAGAGTGTTCCTTTCAAATGCATTTTTCTTTCTTCTATTACCCTTGTTAGAAGCCCGAGCGTATGAAACATCTTATTCACCTTCGAGAATGTGACATGAAGAGTGTGCCAGTCTGTATATCACGGTATGAATAATGGGGATCGGACATAGATTTGTGTGGTTTCCAGAACAAGTCACTCTTTTCTCTCTATCTCTCTCTCTCTTTCTCTATCTCTCTATCTCTCTCTCTTTGTCTTTAATCATCCTTCAAAATATCATACTTTTTCATCATGATAACATAATATTTCGATTCACTTTATACATGTACAATTCTCAAATTACGATATATTTTTTTTGGCTGAATGGAATCAGTTATAATATGAAGCAATTTATAATCGTTTCTCTTACTGCCCAAGCCCAAACAAAAAACTATCCCATACAAAAGTCTTGCAAAAAACACACACACGCACCACAACAATGCCTTCCCATTTACTGCCACACTTACAACCAACATAACTGGGGACAAAAATGAGGGATAATGATTGAAATGTAATCAAATGCAATGGCAGTTGATATATATTGAAATCCTCACTACCACCCCCCCCCCCCCCCTCCCAACATCGTCATTTAAAGCAGTTTATTTTCAGGCTTAGAACTGACTTTTCCACTTGTCGAGTAGAATACCTAGGCCACTTTATCACATGATATTAATTGCGTCAAAATGCCCATCAGGACCGACTCACTGAGCGAAAGATGTGTATTCTTTTGTTTGGTGGGTTAGTGATATGTATTTTTCACTGGTTTCGTTTTTGAATCACATGATCCAATTGACCGACATCAGGTACCTGATCAATTTTACGTCACCAGACGGTGAAATGCAGACCCACGTACGCAGCTAATGTCTTTCATTGCCAAGTAAAAATGTCAGAGGTAATACTGTCAGAGGTAAAAATGTCAGAGGTCATAATGTCAGAGGTAAAAATGTCAGAGGTCAAAATGTCAGAGGTCAAAATGTCAGAGGTCATAATGTCAGAGGTCATAATGTCAGAGGTTAGAATATCAGAGGTTAAAATGTCAGAGGTAAAAATGTCAGAGGTAAAAATGTCAGAGGTCATAATGTCAGAGGTTAGAATATTAGAGGTAAAAATGTCAGAGGTTAGAATATTAAAGGTAAAAATGTCAGAGGTATGAATTTCAGAGGTAAAAATGTCAGAGGTAAAAATGTCAGAGGTAAAAATGTCAGAGGTCTTAATGTCAGAGGTTATAATATTAGAGGTAAATATGTCAGAGGTAAAAATGTCAGAGGTAAAAATGTCAGAGGTAAAATTATCAGAGGTATGAATGTCAGAGGTAAAAATGTCAGAGGTAAAACTGTCAGAGGTCATAATGCCAGAGGTTAGAATATTAGAGGTAAAAATGTCAGAGGTAAAAATGGCAGAGGTAAAAATGTTTTAGGAAAAAATGTCAGAGGTAAACATGTCAGAGGTATAAATATCAAAACTCTTTTTTAGTTGCCCCTCGATAAGCTTTATTTCTTGTGAGAGATGAAACTTTGAAATTGACATATCTATGATCAACATATCAGAAACATAGTTTTACTGTATACATTTATATCATCATGAGACTGCTTGAATACATGATTATATTGTTTGCAGGATATTTGGTGCAGGATTAATAAAAGGTGGGCTGACATATCATGTATACAATTTTAAGCAGGTACATATTCGTACAAGTCTACACGTTAAAAATACATCGTGAATTTTGCAGAAAAAAACCATTTGAATGTGAGGGTCGACTTAAATTATAATTCTCACGCGTTTCTCAAATCACAAAGAAGATGTTATAAGATAAAGTAACACTGCGTTATGTTAACCCCCCACCAAGAAAAAAATAAAAATCTGCCTTTCGAAACGTACTGCATAAAAGTCGAAAGCACATGATCTGGCTATATATATATTTGAACGTTTACTACATGTAGGCGTACTATCTGACATTCCCACTCGATAAACAAAAATACTCGTGCACCTGCATTGCTGAATGAAACATTACCAAACGCCTCTTTAATACTGAAAGCATATTGATAATAGTCGACGTTAGATCGCTACTTCGTAACGTAAGTGCGAAAGAAGAAACGTAAAGTAATTGTATAATGTTGGACTGGGTAGGCCCCCATAATCATGTATACATTTTGTTTTTTAAAAACATTTTCCAGTGCAATCATATCCAGTTTAGTATTTACAAAATATTTCACACTTTTCATTGAGTTGGCCAATTAATTTACCGATATTTTTTTCTATTCCTCATGCAGGTCGTGTGTTCGAGTTGTCAATGATGGCTACTTCATTGAAGCATGAAGCTTTCCATAAGAACCTCGAATGTCCTATCTGCCTGAGCTTCTTCAAGGAACCCAAGATCCTGACCTGCTCCCATACCTTCTGCAAGGGTTGTCTTGAGACTCTCCTGGAGTCTCGTGGAAAGCTGTTGTGTCCTACGTGCAGGGAGGAGACTTTGCTTCCTGGTGGAGACGTTGGTAGACTGCAATCAAACATAACAGTCAGATCACTTGTTGAAGATGTGGAGACCGAGGGCCATGCCCGTACCAACTTTAATCGAGAAAACGAATCATTGCAAAGAAAATGGAACAAATGTCGAAAACATCCGAACTACGATGAAGAATGTTATTGTCGCAACTGTAACGAGTATGTCTGCTGCAAGTGTGGCATATTAGAGCATGCAAAGAATGCTCACACTATCCTGGAAGCAGGCACACATGAAACTGAGCAAAAGAATCAAGTCGAGAAACTTGCATCTAAAGCAGATGCAAAGATACGCAACGTTGACAAGTATTTTACTCTCATCGGAGACCAGCGTAAAAGGCTGCACAACGCACAGAAACGACTCAATGATGAAATAGATGCGACTTTTGAGAAATTAGTTGAGAAATTGAAGGAAAGAAAAACGGTGTTGAAAAATGAAATTGAGCACAAGCTAGGGAAACTTAGGAGTTCATTGGGAGACACGGAGAAGTCGATTCGTAGGCAGACAGACCAGATTAAGAAGCTTCTGGACTTGGTTAAGAATGGTCTTAATTTCCCCCTCCAGACAGAGGCTGTGACCTCACATGAAGCGATATGTCAACAGCTGGAAGAGCTTCTGAACCAGATTGGGCCAGATGAGGAGCTGCCAAGAAGAACTGCCGAAGAAGGTGAAAGAATTGGCTTCATGAGTCAGGGATTGGAGGGACTCAAGTTGGGCCACCTAAGACAAAAGAATTCTAAATCATGGGTTCTGCGCACGGAAGCTCCCCTGCCTGATGGGAAAAGCATGAGCGGGATGGTAATATCACCAAACAATGAGATGGCTGTTGGTTGTCACGAGGGTGGAATAGCCATATATTCTTCTGAGGGCATCTTACAAGATACCGTTCTGAAATATGTTGAAGTTCATGCCTTACGCTTCATGCCTGATGGTGGATACGTCATACGCGACACTCATAACAGAATTTCCTTGTACACAGAGCTTTGTGAAAAGCTTGATGTAACGTTTGAGACAATGGGTGTTTTGGAAGGTATATATGGCGGTCTCACTGTAGACAAGGATGGGCTGATCTTCATAGGTGACGGTTTTTCCAACAAAATACAGGTATTTAAGCCAGAAGGGGGATGGCAATTAGAGAGATAGAGTTTTACGAATTAGACCCATACGAGATATTTGCGATGACATCCAGTCAAAGGATTGTCGTTAAGAGTTCATGTATTCTCAGCAATCAGTATCAGGTACAAGTGATTAACGATGAGTCTGGTGCTATCATGAATAGCATCAGTAAAGATGGTTATAACCTTTACCCTGCTGTGTGTCAGGATGATTCAGTTATCATTGCATGGGTTAAGAACGGCCAGGGTCCGGTGAGCATCGAACAATACACAAATGAGCTCAAATACATCAAAAACATTCTCACTGATTTCAAGATAACGCAATCATTTTTTTACAATGGTTTTTTGCAAGCATTCAAGACGGGAGAGATTGCGTTCTGCACTTGTGATATGTTTTACATCTTCCATGAGACATGGGAGTAATTTTTAGTTTTGCAGGTGAAACGTGGAGTTTTACAAACTTACAAAACGCAGCCATTTTAGATTGTTTATTCGGTAAAATGGAATGCATGCACCATATAAATATTATCTGTTCCTGCCTGGTCTCCGTTGTCACAGCTCATAAAAGTCACTAACATACTCAGAATAAAAATACATATTAGACACCTCGTTGCATGTAAGAATAGGAGGATATTTTGGTACCACGCTTCCCAATGATTAGGATATATGGGGCACTACTTTGACCGAATAATTATGAGATGATTGTTCATCAAATGTCGGAACTTTAAAACTCCCGGATGCATTCCTTTCAGTGTTCATGTCTTGCAAGCCTGTGCCGAAGCGTGATTTAAATCGAGTAGTCAGGCTAGACTCCGGTCTATTATAATGCTTTCATAATGTTGACCGATTTCATTATGCTGTCGACAGTAATTAGACTATGTAACGTTTACGCTTATGAAGTATCGAGGCGTTGCACTCATTATTGCAAATTGCGGTTATTTTATAAACAGATATAGGTAGATAATCAAAAGCAAAGACGAGGAGAGGGGGTAGCACACCTTTTAATCGACTGAAAGCATACATTGTAAATATAATACACAGTCATGCATTCCCGCTATATGTGGGATGAGCAGCTGCCTCCTTCCAATGCTATATCTATTACTGAAAAGATTATCTAAGTGTTCATGGAATAGAGGCAACGTCAGCAAGCAAATTATTGTTCTCAAAATATGATAATGTATCTGAAAATGTTTACTTTAAAATATGCGAGGTATTATAGATGTGCAATTTGTCAAAGTTTGTTTACTTAAAACATGTCTTGGTAATCATGGTAAAGTCATAATTCAATGTTTGCTTCTTCCTTTGTTTGTTCCAAGGACATTTTCATAATATAGGACATCATTTATTTGTCTGTAATTATCTATAATTGTTTAATATAATTTTATCTGTGCATACAAAAACTTTAAACTTAAGGGCCTTACTTTGTACATTCCCTGATTCCTGTACTCTCTTTGCTTATCAGGCATTTATAATTTATTTATTCATTCTGTCATTTATTCGGCTAGGTTTATAGAAAGAAAATTCTTTCAATGAATCATTCCAAAGACTGATACATTCAAAATTTACATATTTTTATTATTCAAAATTATATTTTAAAAAAACAGTATATTCACACAAATTGACGAGGAATACAAATTAAGATTAGAAATGAATAAGAATTGTATAATATATCGCATCTCAAATGTATAATAAACATAAACAAATCTTTCCAATTATAAAGACAGAAAACGAGAAATTAAAGGAACAAGCTTGGGAACTCGACAGAGAGGAGAGAGAGAAAAAGATGAGGGATCTTTTGAGAAAAGGTAAAAGATTTCAGAGTGCCATTTCATTTGTTCTTGGTTTACATTCGAATCCTAATACACGCGGCATAATGATTAGCTTTTTTTTATTGGGTATATATCATGTATATATATTTATATCGTTACACAAATATTTAGAAATGCCTTTACTATGTGCGTTGCAAGGTAAACAGAGTAAATATAACAGTGAAACAAACGAGTATAATAGATACCGATGATTTAGTTTGGAACTATTGATCATATTTTACATCGTTACACTATACCGGTAGCAAGTAACACCGCTGTATAAGGGAAGAAGAATGTTATTTTAGTCTATAGCTCAACGTTGTGAATTTAATGTTCTATCTAAATTCAATTCAATTTACTCATTTAAATATTAATTATTTCATGTCATATCGATTTTCTCTATGTGCGTTATATACTTATTATTTTGGTGTTCATGAATAAACTATTTAAGCTATGATTTGTCGCATATGAATAAAATGTATGTACGAGATCCTTTAAAGTTTTTAAGAATTCCTAGTTATATTTTGAATTGGAAAGGAAATCAGTGTTGTATATACCTTAATGTCTACTACATGTATTTTATCATTTTATTATAATATGCATTGAAGTTAAAATTCCCCTTCCTTACTAGATTTATGATTCTTTTATAGTAGATTAATTAACTCTCTTTTGTTAATCTTTGTAAGAGCATAGAGACATCGGATCCCTGTATTATTGCGCTATTAATCATAATTATTATTATGATGAAATTATGTCAGTTATCATATTCCATTCAAATTATGTTACATATTTCATGTTCTTTTCAATTGTGTTTTCTTAAAGGGAATACAAGGAATAAAGTTGAAGTTTGAATTTGGTCACTGACATTTCTATAAAACAATTTTTTGTCCGGTGTCATTGGTGTGAAAAAAAAATAGAAGTGAAAGACCGAGTCATCAAAAGTATTGGTTTTAGAGAATACATGCAGGAGGTATGTGAAAGCTTCTGTAGATGATATTCGTATAATAATGCCAGCGGTTATAACGGCAAGCGTATGTAAAGGTCAGCAATCAATAAGACATCGACAAACCAGAAGACATCAAGTTCAAGAAAATGAAACTGAAGAAAAGTATTCCAAAAATTAAAGAAAATAAGATTATAGACATACAGTGTGAGGAGGGGGGGGGGGGTGGTTATCTCTTGTCTCAATATACAATTGAGTATTGTTATATTTAAAAGCAATTATAGCAATATACCATCAACAATAATGTCGTCATGAAAATTTAACTACCGGTAGACAAAGCCCAGTAGCATACTTTTACGGAGAGGTAAACCAGAAAACATAAAGCAGATAGTTAGAAAAAGAGAGAAACAAAAGTAATAGGAGCGGAGATAATAGAAAAGAGAACACAGACAATTGTAGTGAGGATGAGAGAAAGTCGAAGGGAGCAAGAATTAAACATAGTTGAGGTAAGGGTTAAAATATGATGGAGGGAGAGGTGGTAGAGACGAGAAACAAGAATAGTGTTCAAGAGAAAGATTAGGATGTGAGAGATCAGAATGGAAGAAAAAGAGATTGAGGAAGGGAAAAGGGACATGGGACGGTGAGATGAAACTAGCAAGGTATGCGTAATACAGCATTATGATGTTCATAACACTATATATTTAACCAAGTTGAGTTTCAATGAACATATCCCACAATGAATTACAGATATAAGGTATGGCATAACTGTATTAAACAAATACATATGACCGTATTAAACCCATCAGTACCAGCACCGAATAGTATCAGTGATATCAGAAATATTTATGAGTGGGAAATCCTACTCCTAAGGGGAAAAATTAATGGTCAAATCTTGTATCAAAATAACTTTCAGGACCTCCTTTTTGGCGGGCGTACCGCCGACAATCTCCAGACTATTGGGTACACACAGAGCAAACAGAGAGAATGAGTTATCTGAACAATATAACGCAATGCATTCTCACTCCTCGATTATCAGTTTAATTCAGTTTGATTCATTGGTTGGATGTACAAAACAAAAGTACAATTGGCATAAAGATCGTTCTCTGGCTGTTTTCATCACAATATCAAGTTTCAAATAAACATAATAATGAACATAGAAACAAAAAAAGAGAATAACAAATTACAAATACATAAACTGTCGGTCATCAAGGTGGAATAATTATTTGTACCACAATTTAAGGAATGATGTTGACAATGAATTATTCCTAATATATTTAAATAATAGTGTACATTCTCAGATTTTATTGAATAATAATTTGCGAGTGTTTGTCTAGCGTGACCCTTAAGTCATAATTGACAGTAATGAGGATTAATGCCTCACAAAAGGGCACTAATATAGCTGATCGACACGGTGTTTAATTATGGGGCCCCCACACATTTCCCCCCGGTCCCCAAAAGGAAAAAATCCTCTTTAGGGGCATGCAAAATGGTTCAAGGCATGCCCACAGATAGGATTTTTTTAATGTTAGGGGTCGGGGCAAAATTCAATGAATTATTGATGAGGGGTGCTAAGGGGTGATTGCACGATGTAACCCCCCCGAGAGCCTATAAAAACTACTATGCCTCGAATAATAAAGCAGTCATTATAACTTTTATATACCGAAAAGGGTCATAGAATACATGTGCGACTTACCAATCATGGTAATCAAGTAACTTTACGCTATCGAGACCTAGTCTAAGTGTGGTGTCTGATCGCGCACCGCTAAAATACTTCCCTTTGTGATTGCACGCATATATCCCTATGCAGTCTAGGTCTACGTGCATTTACAAAATTATATCCAAATCGAGATGAAAATATTTATTGATTGTGATCCTGAACTTGACGGTGATACTAAAAAAATGAGGTGTCATAATGAAAGAGCAGGTTTATCTCCATAATTCCAAAGGGACGTCATCTCGTCATTACATGTAGATGTAGGCCTACCTACAATCGAGATCGGCGGTCGCCTGCGCTGTGTTTGTAGCAAACAAATTAATCGCACAAAAACACGTATGGTAGTTGCGCTCCGCACAAACTAATTAATTAACACGTAAACCAAAGGGGATTGCAGTACTCATACCCACCTACCAGTCAATAGTCTTTCGAAATGTGCCCTAGGGCGCTTTTCAAAAGCCTATTGACTATTGACTGATAGGCGGGGCATGGCTAAAATCACAATTTCGACCAATCAGATGGCTAGATTTCTAAAGTGAGGTATATAATTATTTATAGTATTTGGTCCTGGGAATATTTATGTCTAACAACACTTAGGGAACAATAGGCTCTCAAGCTAGAGTGCACGTTGTCAATGGGAAAGCTATGTGTGTGATGTGTGCATTTCAATGGAGAGCTATGTGTTGTGAAATGTGCTTTTCAGGGATACCTCAGGCAATGAGATATACGTGTGCTATGTGAAGTGTAGGGTGCATCGGTCGGTTGCAGGGTATAATGAATTTAGCACTGGTCAAAGCAAGACCTATTTTCTGAGTGCATGTGAGAGGAGCTAGCTAAGATGCGCAGCAATTATTTCATGTTGGTGCCATCTTGGAAATCAGGGCAAGCAGGCCAGGAGAAGACTCCTCTACAGCTCACAAATTGTCTTTGACACCTCAGTCACAGACGAACTGGGTTTATACGTCTACCAGACGGTTTTTGACTTCAGAGTGAATTACTTCAGAGTACTCGTTACACGGCTTTCTATGATGATTCAATCAGCGGATCTCAACTTTGGAGTACGGCTACTCGCTGATCTTTGAGGCGGTTAGATGGCTCAAACTTCGTGCTACGTTTACTACGTTGTCCGGCTAGTACAGCATCGCTACAGACGAACGTCACATCAGATACACGTGGACATTCTGTCGCGAGGCTACGTACGAGTGCTTAGAGGAGACGTCAGCACATAGAGACAAATGACTACAGGAGACTTCCAACGACGGATGTTGAGTATCTTTTATATCTGGAACATTTAATTATCAGAAATCACTGATGCGGAATAATGAAGGGGCAAATTAATTATTGGTGAGTTCACGTCGTAATACTTGCAGTACTGCACCAAAAGGGGTAATAATACTTTTGCTGAGAAACATCGTAAGATTGTGGGAATATTTTGCTTTAAGGTATAAAAAGACACATGATACTATTTTCATTGTTCATCACCAGGTTATACCTGTAGATTACTCGTCTCGGAAAACGCAGGATAATTGTTGGTTTTTGTTAATTTCATTAATAAAGTGTGCTTGTAAGATGTAACTATACAGACAACGAATGAAATTTGTGTTTTTCTGTGTGTGTTAAATTCATAACCAACCCCTATACAAACAGAACTAGATCCTATCGCCAGACATAGCAAACTACAGTGCTTTGATCTGACAATGCGTCATCTCGCATTATGACGTTCTTAAAAATATACTTTTGATAATTTACCAAGTCGAGTTTCAATGTGCATATCCCACAATAGATAACAGATATTTGGTACGCCTACCTCGAGTTTATGCATAATGACCGTAACCAAACACTACCAGTACCAGAAAGTACCAGTGTTTATCCAAGAAATATTCATGAGCGGGAATTCCCACCCCTAAGGAAAAAAAACCATACTCATTTAACTTGTTATAACGAGAGGGATGGATAATAAGAGCACAAGTTAAACATTATACTTCCTGTTATGAATGTTAGTGGTAATTCCCACTCGATACTCATACAACATCATTGCTGAATAAAACATTATCATAATACACCTTATTGAAAGCAGAGTCGCCGTTAGAGCTACTTCGTAACGTAAGTGCTAAAGAAGAAGCGTAAAGTAATTTCATAATGTTGTACCGCAATGATTATAATAGCAAGCCAAGTAGCAAACAAAATATTTTTCACTTTTGATGAGTTGGCCAATTAACTCACCGATTTTGTTCTTCTTCCTCATGTCGTGTGCTTGAGTTGTCGATGATGGCTACTTCATTGAAGCATGAGGCTTTCCATAAAAATCTTGAATGTCCTATCTGTCTGAGCTTCTTCAAGGAACCCAAGATCCTGACCTGCTCCCATACCTTCTGCAAGGGTTGTCTTGAGACTCTCCTGGAGTCTCGTGGAAAGCTGTTGTGTCCTACGTGCAGGGAGGAGACTTCGGTTCCTGGTGGAGACGTGGGTAGACTGCAATCAAACATAACAGTCAGATCACTTGTTGACGATGTGGAGACCCAGGGCCAGGTCGGTTCCAACAATAATCAAGAAAACGAATCATTGCAAAGAAAATGGAACAAATGTGGAAAACATCCGAACTACGATGAAGACTGTTTTTGTCTTAACTGTAACAAGTATGTCTGCAGCAAGTGTGGCATATCAGAGCATGCAAAGGATGCTCACACTATCCTGGAAGCAGGCGAACATGAAACTGAGCAAAAGAATCTCGTCGAGAAACTTGAATCTAAAGCAGATGTAAAGATACGGAACGTTGACAAGTATTTTACTTTCGTTGAAGCCCAGCGGAAAAGCGTGCATCACAAACAGAAAAGACTCAATGGTGAAATAGATGGGACTTTTGAGGAATCAGTTGAGAAATTAAAGGAAAGAAAGACGGTGTTGAAAAAAAAAGTTGAGCACAAGCTAGGAAAGCTTAAGACTTCATTGGGAGACATGGAGAAGTCGACTCGTAAGCAGATATATGAGATTAAGAAGGTTCTGGACTTGGTTAAGGATGGTCTTAAGTTTCCTCTCCAAACAGAGGCTCTGACCTCACATAAAGCGATGTGTCAACAGCTGGAAGAGCTTCTAAACCAGATTAGGCCAGATGAGGAGCTACTAAGAAGAACTGCTGAGGAAGGTGAAAGAATTTGCTTCAGGAGTCAGGGATCAGATGGACTCCAGGTGGGCCAGCTAACACATACCAGGGAGGTCCCTGCACATACGAAGTCTAAATGGGTTCTGCGCACGGAAGCTCCACTGCCTGCTGGAAAAACCATGAGCGGGATAGCAATATCACCAAACAATGAGATGGCTGTTGGTTGTGATTGGGGAGGAATAGTCATATGTTCTTCTGAGGGCATCTTACAAGATACCGTTCTGAAATCTGTTAAATTTAGTGCCTTACACGTCATGCCTGATGGTGGATACGTCATACGCGACACTAATAACAGAATGTCCTTGTACACAGAACTTTGTGAAAAGCGCGATGTAACGTTTGAGACAATGGATGTTGCGAATGGTAAGCTTGGCGGTCTCACTGTAGGCAAGGATGGGCTGATCTTTATAGGTTATGAATTATGCCAAAAAATACAGGTATTTAAGCCAGAAGGGGGGAAGGCAATTAGAGAGATAGCGTGTAACGGATTTCTACCATGTCAGATGTTTGCGATGCCATCCAGTCAAGCAATTCTCGTTACTCCTTATTTAGACAACAGCGTACACGTGATCAACGATGTGTCTGGTGATATCATTCATAGCATCCGCAAATATGGTGATGAACCTTTCCCTGCAGTGTGTCAGGATGGTTCAGTTATCATTGCATGGGTGAAGCGTGATCAGCGTCTGGTAAGCATCGTTCAGTACACAAAAGAGCTCAAATACCTCAAAAACATCGTCACTGATTTCAAGATAAACGTATCATATATAAATGTATATAGCTGTTTGCAAGCATTCAAGACGGGAGAGATTGTTTTCGGTAATAGTGACTGGCTTTACATCTTCCATGAGACATGGGAGTAAATTTCAGCTTTGCAGATGAAACGTGAAGTTGATCAAACTTACAAAAACCAACCATTTTAGATTGTTATTAGGTCAAATGGAATAAATGCACCATATAAATACTATTTACTCTTGCTTGGTCTCCGTTGCCACAGCTCATAATAGGCACCAATATATGCTTGATAAATATATATATTCAGGCACCTCGTTTTCTGAATAGGATGATATTTTGGTACCTCGCTGCCTTACAATTATCAGTGGGGCATCTCTTTGCCCTAATAATATAATTATGAGATGATGGTTCATCGAATGTCGGAACTTATAAACTCCCGGATGCAGTCCTTTCAGTTACTCTGCCTTGCCTTCAACCCTGTGCCAAAATGTGATTTAAATCAAATAGTCGGTCAAGACTCCGCTCTATAACAATGCTATCATAATGTTGACTGATTTCAGTATGGCGTCGACAGAAGACTATGTCAGTTTACGATTAAAAAGTATTAATAAGGCGTTGCGCTCATTATTGCAAATGGCGGTTATTTTGTAGACAGATGTAGGTAGATGATCAAAATCAAAGACGAGGGGATGGGGTAGCACACCTTCTAATCGACTGAAAGCATACATTGTAGATATAATACACAGTCATGCATTACCGCTATTATGGGGGATGATCAGCTGCTTCTCAATGCTATTTGTAATATTGAAAATATTCTCTAAGTGTTCATGGTATAGTGGCAATGTCAGCAAATTATTGTTCTCAAAATATTACAATGTATCCGAAAACGTGTGTTTTGAAATATGCAGGGTATTATAAATATGCAATTTGTCCAAGACAAGACAAGACCATGATTGGTTATCATGATAAAGGCATAATT
Organism: Strongylocentrotus droebachiensis; assembly: GCA_035222895.1. Classification (NCBI taxonomy): domain Eukaryota; kingdom Metazoa; phylum Echinodermata; class Echinoidea; order Camarodonta; family Strongylocentrotidae; genus Strongylocentrotus; species Strongylocentrotus droebachiensis. The sequence continues at coordinate 339,316 of JAVYIG010001203.1, forward strand.
CTATATATGTTTCTTCCCCTGTTTCTTTGTTTCAAGGACATTTATATCATTGAGGTCATTATCTATTTGTATATAATTATCAATAATTGTTTACCGTATCTGTGGGTAAAAAATGTCTTAAAGGTATTACAAAGTTTTGGTATGGGGTCATGAATTTGGTTCAAATGAACATATTGGAAGCACATGTGATCCTACAATATTCAGTGATCGTTGATGCGGTTGAAATCGAGTCTAAAGTGATGAAATTGTAAAAATAAACTGTTTATGTTGTATAGCTCCCTCTCAAGATGAATATATTAATTTAGCTATAAAACAAAGTTTCTTGACTAAAATCGACCGATTGGCTATTCCCGTTTGGAAATGATATATCACAACTACATATTCTGAGATTTTCATGGTCGCAGCTGCCATTGTATGGCCGTAGGCGCTATTTGATATTTCGCAAAATTTACCGGGAGCACCGGTAAATTTTTATATTCAATTTATCTCGGAAGCAGAAGTGTTTAAGGGGCTAAATTTTCTAGTGCTTATAATACTTCCACAGGGGCATCCAAATATATCAAAATTGTAAATAATCACTATCCAGCCATTTTTCAAAATTTCCCAAAACTTTGTATTACCTTTAAGGGCCGTATTCTGTACAATCCCTTATTCCCGTTCCTTCCCCTATCTCTCTTTGCTTATCATGCATTTATAATTTATTTATTCATTCAGTCATTCCTTCGGCTAGGTTTATTGAAAGAAATTCCTTGTAAATCAGTCCAAAGACTGATACATTCAAAATTTAGATATTTGTATGGTTCAAAATTATTTGTAAGAATACAATGAATTCACCAGAATTGACAAGGAACAACAATAATAATAATAATAATAATAATAATAATATGTCTTGTTTACCCAGGGTAGCCTCATCAGTATTCATACTGTTCTCCCTGAGGGCCCTGCAATCATATTATTACCACAGTCATCGGATTCAGGCTTACACGCACACAATGTATGCAAATTCTCCACTCCCTGGGGAGCATTCCAGCCAGGCGTCATTTGTACAAGCGCACACTTGCTAATCTAAGCACATTAGCTTTCGCATCCTACCGGGAACAAAAGTTAAGATTCGATATGAAGAAAAATTGTTTAAAATATTGCACCTCAAATTTATAATTATCATAAACAAATATTTCCAATTATGAAGATAGAACACGAGAAATGGAAAGGAACAAGCTGGGGAAACGACAGAGAGACGAGAGAGAGAAAGATGAGGGATTTGTTGATAAAATGTAAAAGACTTAAGAGTGCCATTTTATTTGTTCATGGTTTACATTTGAATCCTAATACAAGCGAGTAAATTATTAGCTTTTAAGTATCGGGTATATATATATCTATATTATATAGTTACAAAAACAGTTATAAATACCTGTACTATGTCAGTTGCAAGGTAAACAGAGTACTGACAGTGAAATAGATACGGATGATTTATTTTGGAACTATAGATCATGTTTTAATCGTTACACTTTACCAGTAACAAAGAAGACCTGCTGTATAGCAGGGGAGGGGGGGGGGAGAATAATTTTTCATTTTTAGTCTATAGCCCAACGATGTGAGAAAAAAACGCACCTATGTTGTGAATTTCATGTGCAATTTAAATTATATATTTTTTTTAAGGATTAACTATTTAATGTTATTTTGACATGTCTATGTACTTTATGCTGTTAGACTTATACATATGATGTATAGACAAACATATTTAAACAATTTTGTGTCGCATATACATAAATTGTATGTACGAGATCCAGTTAAGTTTTTAAGAATTCCTAGTTATATTTGAATCGGAAAGGAAATCAGTAGTTTATATCTTAATTTCTACTGCATGTATTTTTTTCTTCTGATATGCATTAAAGTGTTCCCCTTCCTCACTTTGTCAATGATTCTTTCATATGATAGTAGAGTGATTACACTTTCTTTATTATCTTTGTAAGAGCATACACACATCATTGCATATTATGTGCTGTAAAAGCATAATTATTATTATGTTGAAATTATGTCAGTTATCATGTTCCATTGAAATTATGCTTCACATTTCATGTTCAATTTGATTATATTTTCTTAAATGTAACAGAAGGAATAAACTTGAAGTATAAATTTCCAGAAAATAGTTCTCTGTTGTCTAGTGTCATTGGTGAAAACAAAAGAAGTTCAAAAAAAGACCGAGTCACTTATAGTATCAATTATATTTTCTAAAAGGAAATTAAAGGAATGAACTTGAAGGATGAATTAGGTCATTGACATTTCCAGAAAATAGTTGTTAGTTCATTGGTGGAAAAAAAATGGAATTCAGAAAAAAGTGAAAGACCGAGTCATCAAAAGTATTGATTTTAGAGAATACATGCAGGAGGTATGTGAAAGCTTATGTACAAGATATTCGTATACTAATATTGGCGGTTATAATGGCAAGCTCTCCCTCTCTCTCTCTCTCTCTCTCTGTTGTTGTCCCTCCGCTTTTCGGAGATCAGCGAGTTTATTGCATTCGCAGTAGTAGGCTGCTGTCAGCAATCAAGAAGAAATTGAAAAACCTGAAAACGACTTTTGCCATGAAAAAGATGTTCCATCGACATTAGTATGAGTAAAGACTGTCTTCACTCCAGCGAATGACGTCAAACTGTCTTCAGAAATTCTTAGCATCAGACTCGTTTCGAGTTTTCATCAAATACTGAGGGCCTTTAAGTTTTGAACACCAAAATGTGTTGTTTTTTAAGCGGACCTCTTGTCGCTAGGAGGGGGGGGGTGCCCCCATAGGCGTCGCTAAAGGGGGGGGGGCGGGGATTTCTTTTTCTTTTTCTTTGCCTCATCAGAGGATTTATTGATTATATATACATGGTTACATTCAAAGAAACAATACTACAAATCAAATTTACATAATCGCAAAAACAAAAAACATTATTATTGTCATAACAAAGAATTGAAATTAAATTTTGCTTTGCAGAGCAATTTAATCATAATTAACATAACAATTATACTGATAGTTTTGTTTCCCTCTCTTTGTTTTCTCTTTTCTTTTCTTAAATAACACCCAACAGTTCTTTTGGTAAAAGCTTTCTCGTCATCTTTAAGTTTGATTTACTTTCCATTCTTTTTATAATTTCTCTATGGAGATTTTGTTTAGAAGCAACTTTTCTCTTGTCTATCCCAGTTATATTTCGTTTAACAATCAATTTTGAGCAGGTGTTGGATATTGAGCGTCAGTATCCTTACTTTGAATATATCTCTAAATATTTCTTTCAGATGTATAATGAAGGGCTCAATTAGTTTGCATTCTATAAATGCGTGATTCATATCCTCTTTTATATTACATGTTGGGGATACATCGTCATTGGATATTCCCCATTTGAAAAGATTACTTCTTACTGGCAATAGATTATACAGTAATTTCACATTAAACTCTCGTAATTTGCTTTCTCTAACTTGTGCAAGATTGCGCTTGAATACCGTAGACCAATCAATATCTACATTAAGTTTTTTTCCCAATAAAGGCAACATGTGTTAGTTAATACAGTTTTCGAAGGAATGAGTTTATAGAAACGATTGCTACTTATATGCCACCAACAGATATGGAACTTTGTTTTCATCTTCTTGTCTAGTATAATCATGCATACATTCTTGGGTGTGGGTGTGTGTGTATGTGTGTGTGTGTGTGTGTGTGTGTGTGGGGGGGGGGGTGCTACCCCATACCTGTCAGGATAGTGTCGGTAAAATTGCACTGCCGTCGGGAAAAATTAGAAAAGGGGGAGGGAAAAAACGGGAGGGAAAGGGGGAAAAAGAGACAAAATCAAAGAGGAAGGAGAGGAAGCTAAGAAAAGAAAAAGAAAGAAAAGAAAGAAAAGGAGAAAAGGAAGAAGAAAAAAAAAGAGTAAAAAGATACAGAAGAAACGGGAGATCAAAGAGAGGAGAGAGGTGGGTAAAGGGCTGAGAGAGGAGTGGTGGAAGTAAAATAGAGAGGGGGGGGGGGTTGTTGGGTGGAGTCCCCTCGTCGAGGGGGCAATCAAGATACGCATAATTATGTTGCTGTGTTGGGTCAGCTGTGTCTGTATCCCGGAAGGGAAAACTTAAAAAAAGATTAACATTGAGAGTCGAGAACGGTACAACAAATCGTCTTATTTATATAATAATTTAATCAAAAGTCTAAGCTTTCGAGCTTCGTGCGGGAGGGGAAACAAATTTAGACAAGGATTAAGAGTCGAGAACGGTACAACGATTCGTCCTCTTTCTCTAATAATTGATGAAAACGTCAAAGCTTCCGCAACCTACGCGGGAGGTAAACTCCCCCTCCCTTCACCCACCCTCCAATAGGGAACGCTTCAATTTTGATAGCTGCTTCATTCAGTTAGTGGTTGAATCCTTTGAATTCAGTAAACTATATCGACTCTCATGATCATAACAACATTTACAAGGCTCATACAAAAGGGAATCGGCATGCATGGAGGTGTCCAAAGCATCAATGGATTAAGGTATTTAATATAAAACAAAGGAATTTAATATATGTATTGATCATTTACCACAGACTAAAGACACATAGAGAAAAGTTTGAATAATCATTGTTCAACCGGAAAGACCTTATCCTCGAATTACCGAAGTCATCTAGTTCAAAAAATAATACTGAAGAAAAGTAACAACAACAACAACAACAACAACAAAATCGAAGAAATAAGATTATAGAAATATATGGTTAGAGGGGGGCGGGGGTGTCCCAATGTACACTTGTGTGTTTTTATATTTAAGAGCACTTATACGCAATATTAAGAAATTCAACTACCGGTAGATTATATTATTGGAAATGTGAAACTACTGACATAGCACCTTGCTGACGACATGACGGTTATCCGATTTCCCTTCAAAAGTATCGAGGGGCTGCAGCCTTCTAGCCCCTGTCTACCTTTGATGGAGAATGAGAGAAAAAATAAGGATGAAAGCAAAAGCAAAATAATTGTTTTCCAAGAGTGTTATCATTATATATTATGGCAAGATTTATCATCATCTATAAGTTTCAAATGAAAGAGGGCGCAATATATATATATAAAAGTACAAAATAAATCTTCGTAAATTTAGCGCAAACGCAATCGAAACTCGGGCAGACACTTGTCCGACGACGACCCGACGAAATTACTTGAAATATGGTTATGTACCTATTATGGTATACAATTCGCGTATATCTGCTATCCCAAATGAATGGAAAAGGGAAATAAGGAGCCAATCTATAGGAAAAAAAGAATTAAGTGAACCACATGATGATCGATTACACAATTTCCTGAAACACACAAAAGTTTCTAAACTATGTTACTCTATTTTTATACGTATAGTTGTACTATTACTTTGTCAGAAACAAATCAACAACTCAAATGGGAAAATGATCACTACAATAATAAGATGACGAAATATGGAGGTCTTGTTTTAGATATTAGAAAGTTGTATAGTAAGGGGACTTCAGATTGACTACATCGATCACTGTGATGACTTCCCATTTGTTCCAACAACAAAAAATCTATCTAAATATTTATGTTTTTTCTTCAAAATGTATGACTCGAGAGGGCCTTTTCTTTCTAGAGAACATACAATATTAAGCTATCCAAAATATTTTTTGAGGAGTGCCCGAATGGAGAAGGGACCTTCAGGTTTGGAGACGGAAAAATTCCAGAAATTAATAATATTGTTGTACACGACAAACGGACGGGGTTGTCCATGAATACGTAATAATCCACTGACCAAATAACCAATTTGAGATTCGCGTAGCTTTAGTGATCTCATTTGTGAAACAATTACGACTGTCTCATTATTGGTCATTTTTATTTCATAATTCGCCAATATGATTCTGAACTTATTACTAAAAGATTGGAGTGCCCTTTAATAGCATGTTTTTGAGCGCATAATAGTACTGTAGTGAAGAGTTACGGCACCCTTTTAAGAAATAAGAAAACTTCGCGCCACCCCAATCCCCAATTCATCACAGAAGATTCACTTTGCATCACTCTGGCACTCGTCATTTGCCATCTATACACGTACGGGAATATTTAATTATAACTTGTGCAAGCGAGGGTAACAAAAAATAGTTTGTAACCAACACACTTGATTGATATATGCAGGCACCTCGCCGAGAAGTACACGAGAAAAAAAAACTCAAATATTTAGCCACATCGATACACCAATATATGAGGATATCATTGCCCAAATGTACTTTTCGATAGAAAAGGAGAAACAAATATTTGAAGAATATTCGGGCACCTCTTTGCCTCCAAATGGAGATATATTCAGGCACTTGGTTGCCTGAAAACAACTTCTTTCTAAATGTTGAGAGCGAGGAAGAAAGACTCTTAAATTACAAACTCTCGCGGTTTCTAGCCTTCGGTTTTCATGAAATCCTTAACTCTTTAGAGTGAGAAAAAGTTGCATTATAAAGTGAAACGGACACAAATAAATAATCTCTCTCCTTTTCGTTTCCCATATGTCTTCTATTCAGGCGCGGATCCAGGGGGGGGGGGCGAGCGGACCTTGCCCCCCCCCCCAGCCCAAAAACAAAAACAAAAGGAGAGAGAGAGTAGGAAAGGAAGGGAAAGGGAAAGAGGAGAGAAAGGGGAAAAAGAAGAGGAAGAAGAAAAGAAAAGAGGGAAGAAGGAGATTCGATAACGGTGGTTTACAAATAATGCTGGAATGACATAATTTTCCGACATTTTTCCTCACTTTTAAGTAGATTATACTTTTTGTATGCGTTTGTTTTTACAGCCAGGCAAGAAAATGCTTCTTGAGAAGGGAATCTGGATCCTCGAGGCCCCCCCCCCCCCCCCCACTTTTTGTGAAAAATATTTTAAAGAGAAAAAGAAAGAAAGAGAGCAAGAAAGAAAAAATAGTTAACTGCCAGTGTCACATTATAATGTATCAAAATATGCTCATCTGAACATTATTAAATGTCTAAAACCCCGGGGGCTCTGCCCCCTGGATTCCACCTAGAGCCCTAAGGCGGGCCCTTAGATGCTCATCTGACGGTAATTTAATGCCTAAAACCCCCCAATTTCTGGGGGCTCTGCTCCCTGGACCCCACGCCAAATATTGTCCTGCCAATGTCACAAAATAATAAGGTATCAAAAAATGCTCATCTGACCGTAATTAAACGCCTAAAACCCCTGAGCTTCCGGGGGCTCTGCCCCCTGAACCCAACCAAGAGCCCTAAGGCGCCCCTTGATACTCATCTGACGGTAATTGAGTGCCTTAAACCCTTGAGCTTCCGGGGGCTCCGCCCCCTGAACCCCACGCCAATTAGTGACCTGCCAGTGTCACAATTAGGTATCAAAATAATGGTCATCTGACCGTAATTAAATGCCTAAAACCCCTGAACTTCCGGGGCTCTGCCCCCTGGACCCCACCTAGGGCCCTAAGGCGGACGCCTGAATGCTAATCTGACCGTAAATTATTGCCTTAAACCCCTGAGCTTCCGGGGGCGGACAAGGTATCAACATAATGTTCATCTGACCGCAGAGGCGTAGCCAGGGGGGGGGGTGAGGTGGTCCCCCCAAAAAGAGAGGAATGAAAAGTAAGAGGACGTAGGAAGAAAAGGGAGTAGACAAAGAACATTTTTGAAATTCAGACAGAATTAAGAGTCGAGAACGGTACAACGAATCATCTTCTTTCACTAATAATTTAATAAAACGTCAAAGCTTCCGCGCTTCGCGCAGGAAGGTGGGGTGGAACTTAATTTAGACAAGGATTAAGAGTCGAGAACGGTACAACGAATCGTCTTCTTTCTCTAATGATTTAATGAAACGTAAAAGCTTCCGCGCTTCGCGCAGGAAAGGTGGGGTGGAACTTAATTTAGACAGGGATTAACGCTACAACGGATCGTCTTCTTTCTCTAATGATTTAATGAAACGTAAACGCTTCCGCGCTTCGCGTGGGAGGGGAGGGGGAACTGAATTTAGACGAGTCATAACGGTACAACGAATCGTCTTCTTTCGCTAATGATTTATTGAAACGTAAAAGCTTCTGGGAGGGGGGAAATAAATTCAGACGAGGATTATTTTCGAGAGCGGTACAACGAATCGTTTTCTTTCTCTAATAATTTAATGAAACGTCGAAGCTTCCGCGCTTTGCGCGGGAGGGGAGGGAACTGAATTTAGACAAGGATTAAGAGTCGAGAACGGTACAATGAATCGTCTTCTTTATCTGATGATTTAATGAATCGTAAAAGTTTCCGCGCTTCGCGCGGAAGGGGGAAACTAAATTCAGACGAGGATTATTTTTGAGAGCGGTACAACGAATCGTCTTCTTTCTATAATGATTTAATGAAACGTAAAAGCTTCGCGCGGGAGGGGGAAACTGAATTTAGACGAGGATTAAAAGTCATAACGGTACAACGAACTGTCTTCTTTCGCTAATGTTTTAATAAAACGTAGAAGCTTCCGCGCTTCGCGCTGGAGGGGGAAAAAATTTAGACGAGGATTATTTTCGTGAGCGGTACAACGAATCGTCTTCTTTCTTTAATAATTTAATGAAACGTCGAAGCTTCCGCGCTTCGCGTGGGAGGGGAGGGAACTGAATTTAGACAAGGATTAAGAGTCGAGAACGGTACAACGAATCGTCTTCTTTCTTTAATGATTTAACTCTTAAGCTGCCACCCATACAATGCACCCAGTGCCACAGTGCTAATCCCTATTCTGCCAGCCACAAATCTCCTGTGTGCCAAGTTAATTTTAAGGTTGGTTCAAGTGCGTGTTATTTAAATCTTTACAAAAAACAAATCACTGAATTACTCGAGAAAATCCAATCTGACTGTTGTATACAAAGACGCGTAATCCAAAGCCGATAATCTGATGCACGCGATGGTACTTTCAATAGCGCTGCAAAAGCACTCAGCACGGTGCAATGGGCATGAACAATAACTGTTAATTATGCGCGCTAGCGTGAAGAAAGCAGAGTAGCGGTGGCTCGCTAGCATGAACGTGGCAGTCAATCGATAGCAATCTCGCATGCACACGGCACTATAACAATAGCGCGCTAGCAGTCTCATGGCAGGATAAGAGTTAATGAAACGTAAAAGCTTCCGCGCTTCGCGCGGGAGGGGGGGGGGGAAACTGAAGTTAGACAAAGATTAAGAGTCGATAACGACACAACGACTCGTCTTCTTTCTCTAATGATTTAATGAAACGTAAAAGCTTCCGCGCTTCTTGCGGGAGTGGGGGGGGGGGAAATAATTCAGACAAGGATTATTTTTGGGAACGGTACAACGAATCGCCTTCTTCTTTAATAATTTATTGAAATGTCGAAGCTTCCGCGCTTCGCGGAGGAGGTAGGGGAAAAACTCGCCCCTCCCTGCACCCACCCCTTCCCCATTACGTCACTGCTGGTCACCATTACGTACCAATATTTGGCTCGCATAATTTCAAATTTGGGCCTCCCCCCCCCCCCCCTAAGAAATCCTGGATCCGCGCCTGCTTCTATCTTCCACTCCTATCTTCATTTCTTTTTCTTCTCTGCTGTACACTACATCAAAGACGCAGATTTAATCACCCCAAAGCAAATTTATCGATAATTGGACTATGGACTCCGTAGTAGGTCCATGATTTGACCCATAACTATAGGTATTACTGTCGAGGGAGGTGTGGGTTCTTACAGCTAAAATCTACCCGTTATTATTGTACTGATGAATAACTTGCCAACTGATTTTGTTTAGTAGCGATCGGGTATGCCTTATCGTGCCTTGACTGAACTTTACGTCGACTATTTATACTCAGGCTGTTGTTTGAAACTATTAACAGAAATACTTATCCAGGAGTTTGCAGTATATATATGTATTTAATAACGCCCCTCAAACAGAACTAGAGCATGTATAGAGCTTCACATATTTCTGTACACGTTGATTTAGAATATTTTATACGCTGTGAAATAAATGTATATATATTCAGTGTCTGTGATTACAACCTCGGAACGTTTGCATTCAATACAATACCCAAACGCGCTATTTTCACAGGCAAACCAAAAACACAATACCGGCAGAATAATATTGCTTATTTAATAACCCACACATGCCTCTATTATCTGCAAGCCCCAAACCTGACTTTCAAATGTATTTGACAATAAATTAAACACTGTTTCATGGCTATTATATCACTCCAGCAGTTATTATTACTATTTATATTGATATCACTGTAACCATCATTATTATCATCACTGTCATCATTGCTTTGACTATCAATTTTCGGATAGCGTATAAGCAAAGAGCTTGAAACTTCTATCATTTTTCGACTCTGTTTGTTAAAAAGAATTAAATTCACTCAACAAAGGACCCCCAAATTTGTCACTGCGTGGTCTCTTACGACTTAAATGAGAATAATAATTATTCTATCATACAATATTAAATCAATGATAATATAAATAGAGGATCAAGGAAACCTATATGCTAGTAAGCAGTTTTTGCAGGTTAAAAAACACCTCAGAGTACCATGTAATGATGAAGCTACACTTTTCATCTTTATGCTTTCTTATGCCGATCCTATTTAACATAAAGTAATTACATATACAGAATATCGAGTGTATTTTCTTCCACAATTATTGATACTAATGTTTTACCTAGTTCAAAGAATATGAATATGGTAAAGATAACGATATTATAATATCCACTGTAACAGCGATGCTTACGAACAATAGACACTTAGAGTCAGCTTCTGTGTGCAGGTGTAATACTCAATATGAAATCATAATCTTTTGTTAGAGATGCATTCTCATAATATCATAATATTGGAAGATCATTTTTGAGCCAACTATCTCTTTATACTATATCATGTTCGTTCTTCCTTTCCTTCATCTTTCCCCACGCTCTACCATTTTACATTCCTGCCCCACCCTGTACCTCTAGTATATATCATTACAACATTAGCTGTATATGGCTTATTATCCTCCCGTCTCCTTGGGCGAATGTGAAACTCATTTGTATATTAGGAAACTTTATTTCATCGTTTACATCTAGGATATTCAATAAACAACACTAGCTGTAGGGCTTATTACCCTACCCTTCCCTTGGGCATAATTATATAGAGAAAGGTGGGCAGATCTACAGGTAGGTGATGTTTTTGACCACGTAAAACACGTATAATCCAAAGGAAATCAATGATAAGAATTTATTTTGATATTTGTGAAACTCATTTGTATATTAAGAAGCTTTATTTCATACTTTGTCTCCTTTATCAGGCAGGCACACCTGCAGGGAGGTGGTTTGACCGGCGACCGAGTTGACCACAAGCTCTATGGAGTACACAAACGACAATAAGAATCGACAACATTTGTATAAACAGGTTATTAAACTGAAAACTCATCAAAGACACAGATCTGAACTCCCCCACACCATTTTCCGATAATTTGACAAACAATATGAATTACTAAGGAGATGTGAGTTTTTGCACCAAACATCTACCTGTTATAACTATATACAACATTGTCAACTAGTTTTGTTAGTAGTGATCGGGTAGGCCCTATTGTGCCTTGACCAAACTTTACCAACTATTACATAAATCATGTCCTCATCGAACAAACTGGATTTGAAATTCATGTTAACCATTTATACCCAATCAGTTTCTTTAAAAACTAATAACATAAATAGTGTTCCAAAATTTTGTGTAAAATTGTTCAATATTATATGCAATGGTGAAATATTTATATTCAATTGCGCAACTCCTACAGAGCTAGAGCATGCATAGAATTTGACGCATTTTCGTAAGTATTGATTTAGAATATGTCATACGCTGTGAAATACCTTTTTGTATTCAGTGTCTGGGATTTCAACCTTGAAACATGTGCAATCTACACAATACGCAACGCGATATTACTCAGGCATTATCATATACGACACCTACTGAAAGGATACTTGCCGTTAGAGCTACTTCATAACGTAAGTGCTAAAGAAGAAGCGTACAGTGATTTCATAATTTTGTAGCGGGTAGGCCCTATTAATCATGACATGCATTATGTTTAACATTTTTCAGTGCAAGAATAGCCAGCTAGGTATTTACAAAATATTTCACACTTTTGATTGAGTTGGCCAATTAATTCACAATTTTGTTCTTCTTCCTCAGGTCGTGTGCTTGGGTTGTCAGTGATGGCTACTTCCTTGAAGCATGAGGCTTTCTATAAGAACCTCGAGTGTCCTGTCTGCCTGAGCTTCTTCAAGGAACCCAAGAACCTGATCTGCTCCCATACCTTCTGCAAGGGTTGTCTTGAGACTCTCCTCGAGTCTCGTGGAAAGCTGTTGTGTCCTACTTGCAGGGAGGAGACTTCGGTTCCTGGTGGAGACGTGGGTAGACTGCAATCAAACATAACAGTCAGATCACTTGTTGAAGATGTGGAGTCCGAGGGCCATGCCCGTACCAACTTTAATCGAGAAAACGAATCATTGCAAAGAAAATGGAACAAATGTCGAAAACATCCGAACTACGATGAAGAATATTATTGTCGCAACTGTAACGAGTATGTCTGCTGCAAGTGTTGCATCTAAAGCAGATGCAAAGATACGCAACGTTGACAAGTATTTTACTCTCATTGGAGACCAGCGTAAAAGGCTGCACAACGCACAGAAACGACTCAATGATGAAATAGATGCGACTTTTGAGGAATTAGTTGAGAAATTGAAGGAAAGAAAAACGATGTTGAAAAATGAAATTGAGCACAAGCTAGGGAAACTTAGGAGTTCATTGGGAGACACGGAGAAGTCGATTCGTAAGCAGATAGACCAGATGAAGGAGGTTCTGGACTTGGTTAAGGGTAGTGTTAATTTTCCTCTCCAGACAGAGGCTCTGACCGCACATAAAGCGATGTGTCAACAGCTGGAAGAGCTTCTGAACCAGTTCAGGCCAGATGAGGAGCTGCCCAGAAGAAATGCTGAGGAAGGTGAACGAATTGGCTTCAGGAGTCAGGGATCGGATGAACTCCGGTTGGGCCAGCTTACACATACCAGGGAGGTCCCTGGGTCCCCGAAGTCATGGGTTCTGCGCACGGCAGCTCCACTGCCTGCTGGAAAGAGTATAAGCGGGATGGTAATATCACCAAACAATAAGATGGCTGTTGGTTGTGACACGGGAGGAATATTCTCATATTCTTCTGAGGGCATCATACAAGATACCGTTCTGATATTTGTTCAAGTTTGTGCCTTACACTTCATGCCTGATGGTGGATACGTCATACGCGACACTAATAACAAAATGTCCTTGTACACAGAGCTTTATGAAAAGCTTGATGTAACGTTTGAGACATTGGATGTTGAGGAAGATGTATGTTGTCTCACTGTAGGCAAGGATGGAATGATCTTCGTAGGTTACGATGAACGCCAGAAAATACAGGTATTTAAACCAGAAGGGGGGAAGGCAATTAGAGAGATAACGTGTGACGGCTATGGCCCATGGCAGATGTTTGCGATGACATCCAGTCAAGTGATTGTCGTTAAGAGTATATGCATTACCAGCATTCAATATCGGGTACACGTAATCAACAGTGTGTCTGGTGCTATCATTCATAGCATCCGCAAAGATGGTGACATCCCTTACCCTGCTGTTTGTCAGGATGATTCAGTTATCATTGCATGGGTTAAGCACGGCCAGGGTCTGCTGAGCATCGACCAGTACACAAAAGAGCTCAAATACATCAAAAACATTCTCACTGATTTCAAGATAACGCAATCATTTGGTTACAATTTTTTTTTGCAAGCATTCAAGACGGGAGAGATTGCTTTCTGCCATTGTGATAGGCTTTACTTCTTCCATGAGACATGGATGTAAATTTCAGTTTTGCAGATGAAACGTGGAGTTTTACAAACTTACAAAACGCAGCCATTTTAGATTATTATTTGGTCAAATGGAATACATGCATCATATAAATATTATCTATTCTCGCTTGGTCTCCGTTGTCACAGCTCATAATAGTCACCAGCATACACCAAATAAAAATATATATGCAGGCACCTCGTCTGAATAGGAAGATATTTGGGGCACCTCGCTGCCCAATAATTAGGATATATGGGGCACCTATTTGCCAAAATAATTATGAGATGATGGTTTATCGAATGTCGGAGCTTTTAAACTCCCGGATGCAGTCCTTTCAGTGCCCCTGCCTTGCCAGCCTGTGACGAAATGTGATTTAAATCAAATAGTGGGTCTAGACTCTGCTCTATTATAATGCTTTCATATAATGTTGACCGATTTAATTATGCCGTTGGCAGTAGACTATGTAACGTTTACGCTTATAAAGTATCAATGCGTTGCGCTCATTATTGCAAAATGCGGTTATTTTATAGACACAAAGTCATGTAGGTATAATCAAAATCAAAGACGAGGGGAAGGGGTAGCACACCTTCTAATCGACTGAAAGCATACATTGCAGAATTAATATAATACACAGTCATGCATTCCCGCTATTACGGGGGATGAGCAGCTGCCTCATTTTAATGCTATTTGTAATACTGAACAGTTTCTTTAAGTGATCATGGTATAGTTGCAACGTAAGCAAATTATTGATCTCAAATATTACAATGAATCCGAAACGTTTGTTTTAAAATATGCAAGGTATTATACATATGCAATTTGTCCAAGATTGATTACTTAATGTATACATTGGTTATCATGGTGAAGGCATAATTCTAATTTTGTTTTTTTGTTTGTTTTTTCTGCTCCAAGGACATTATTATAATTTAGGACATAATTTATTTTTATATAATTATCCATAGCTGTTTACTGTATCTGTGCGTAAATACTTTCTAAAGGGCCTTACTCTGTACAATCTCAAATTTCCGTACCTTCTTCGATCTGTATTTGCTTATCACACATTTATAATTCATTTAGTCATTTAGTCATTCATTCGGCTAGGTTTGTTGAAAGAAAATTCTTTGTAAATCAGTCCATATTTTTATTGTTCAAATTGTAACTAAAAAAACAATACATTCACAAAAATTGGCAAGAAACAACAATTAAGAGTAGAAAGGAATAAGAATTGTGTAACATATTGCACCTTAAATTTATAATGAACATAAACAAATCTTTTCAATTATAAAGACAGAAAACGACAAATTCAAAGGAACAAGGTGGGGAACTCGACAGAGTGAAGAGAAAGAAAAAGATGAGGGATCTTTTGAGTAAAGGTAAAATAATTAAGAGTGCCATTTCATTTGTTCATGGTTCACATTATAATCCTAATACAAGCGACTTAATGATATGTTTATCGATACAAAAACAGATATAAATACCTGTACTGTGTCCGTTGCAAGGTAAACAGAGTAAATATGACAATGAAACCGATGATTACGTTTGGAACTATAGATCACGTTTACATCGCTACACTATACCAGTAGCAACTAGCAAGGACCAACCGCTGTATAAAGGGGGAGGGGGACAAGGATTTTATTTCAGTCTATAGCCCAACGACGTGAACAGAACACACCTATGTTGTGAATTGTTTGTTCAATTTAAATTAAATTTACCTATTTAAAGGGATAATCATTTAATGTTATTTTGATTGGCTCTATGTATTTTATGCTGGTATAGACTTCCAATTTTGGTGTATATATATATATATGGGTATATATACCCATATATATATATATATATATATATAAACTATTTAAGCTATTATTTGCCGCATATGTTTAACATGTATATATGTACGAGATCCATTTAAGTTTTTAAGAATTCCTTGTTATATTTTGAATTGAAAAGGAAATCAGTGTATTATACCTTAATTTCTACTACATGTATTATATCTTGTTATTCTGATATGCATTAACGTTAATTTCCCCCTTCCTTATTAGGTTCATGATTCTTTCATGGAAGATTAAAGGTAATACAAAGTTTTGGGAAATTTTGAAAATTGGGTGGATAGTGATTCTTTACAATTTTTATATAATTGGATGCCCCTGTGGATGTATTATAAGCACCAAAAATATTAGCCCCTAAAACACGTCTGCTTTCGAGAAAAATTGAATATAAAAATTTACCGGTGCTCCCGGTAAATTTTGATAAATTTCAAATAGTGCCTACGGCCGTACAATGGTAGCTGCGACCCCGACAATTTCAGAATATGTAGTTGTGATATATAATTACCAAACGGGAATAGTTAATCGGTCGATTTTAGTCAAGATATCTTGTTTCAGGGTTTAATTAATATCTTGACCTTGAGAGGGAGCTATACAACATAATTAGTTTAATATTCATAATTTCATAACTTTAGACTCGATTTCAATCGCGACAACGATCACTGAATATAGTAGGATCGCATATGCTTCTAATATGTTCATTTGAACCAAATTCATGACCCCATACCAAAACTTTGTATTACCTTTAAGTAACTTTCTTTATTATCTTTGTGAGAGCATGAGAAACCCTTCATTATTGCACTATAAAAGCATTGACCTAATTATTATCATGATGAAATTACTGCCAGTTATCTTGTTCCGTTCAGATTATGTTACATATTTCATGTTCAATTCAATTATATTTTATACACGGAATAAACTTGAAGTATGAATTTGGATATTGACATTATTAGAAAATAGTTCTTTGTCCACTGTCATTGGTGTGAAGAAGAAAAAATCCCAAAGAAGTGAAAGACCGAGTCATCAAAAGTATTGAATTGAGAGAATACATGCAAGAGGTATTTGAAAGCATAATTATGAACATGATATTCGTAAAATACTGTCGGCGGTTATAATGGCAAGCGTAAACGTCAGCAATCAAGAAGAAATCGTTAGAACCAGAGTCAACTTTTGCCATGATAAAGATGTTCCATCGACATAGTATGAGTAAAGACTATCATTACTCAAGCGAATGACGTCAAACTGTCTTTAGTATTCTTAGCATCAGACTCGTCTTCGAGTTTTCATCAAATACTGAGGGCCTTCCAGTTCAATTTGCTCAAGCTTCGTCACTGACAAAAGAATATTACATTTTTCTACTCCGGGCAAGATGTCCCAGGGACTCGGTTATTTTCCCTTCACTACTATATTTATACAACTGCTGCACATACTTGGACAACTGCTGCAGGCCAGCGAGCTGTATGGAGAAAAGCTGTAAAGTGAAAATGAAGGCGGTCATTGTCGCTTCGCGACAGACAGCTACTACTACTACTACTATATTTATCATGTTTAGTATTCTAATCGGAAGTCGAGTGTGATTTGAAAGCATCATCAAAATTAAAAGTCATCCTTATCTGTCGCCCTCTTGGGCAACATGCCATGTACTTTGAATTGATTCAAGACTCTTCTCATCTACGAAGCTCTCTAAGCCATACATAACCTTAATGGTTACATATGATACGGCGTATATAATACTAATACTATAATGATGACGATAATCATGCATGATAAAAATAATGACAATAAAGATAAGAATACTTGTATAAGTTTTAATGATAATGATAATCAGGGGCGGCGATTTCTTTTTATGAACGTGACTCATTAGAGCGACACCCCCCCCCCGTATGTCTTAATATGTGATTACCACCCCCCCCCCCCTCCCCCGGGATCCCTCACAGTTTTCGAAGTTTTGTTGTATTACAAATTTAAATTCCTTGGCAAAACTATAGTATAAAAACAAGCAATATGCATTTTGTTCACACTTCACTTTTTCTTCGCCTGTACTTAATATGCATGCAGTCCAAATGGTTGTAAATATTTAGTAGGTAAATTTTAGTAAGTAGGGAGATTAGACATACATAAAGTGTAAACTGTGCTTACGTGATACCGACGGAATATAGATTTTCTATCGACCGAGCGAGAAGATTTTTGCATGTTTATTAGTCTAAACGCTGCTATACCAGGCCCATCTCGTCAGTATTGTAACGATCCACCCTCACAATATTATTTGTAACTGATTTCCATGCTAGCTGTCATATCTTTCAGTATCTGAAACTTCTGAAACATGCAGCTTGAATCATCCCATCCTTTCTTTTCTCAATCTTGTCTTATTTCTGTCTTTTCCCCTCTGTCTCCCTCTCTCTCTTTATGCTCTCTCTCTCTCTCTCTCTCTCTCTCGCTCACTCCGAGACCTATATGGAAAACTTACGCGCATCTGCTCTGCGCCTCGTCGCTTATCCTGTTAAGCACGGGGAACGTACACCAAAAAAGCCATGTTTTGATATAATTGCTGGTATTACGGGAAAATGGAAATTTAAAAAAAAAATCTTCGGACGGTTTCTTATAATTTGAAATGTCGTCTTAAAAATGATACTAAATTTGGGATTATTCTTTCAGGGGAAACGGGTGCCATTTTTCCCTAAAAGTTTTGACTTTTTCAGTCTGCCTATGGAGATTGCACTGTTTTTCCCCTTTTTTGTCGGGTTTCGCTCAGTCAACCAGTCGGCAAATCTTACACGAGTGACGTATAAAAAATCTTCGGACGGATTCAGAAACCTTGACATCCCACCTTTACGTTGGTATAACGATTGTTTTCATTTGTGGAGGGGAAACGGGTGCCATTTTCCAATCAATAAAAAGTAGTTTTTCATAGTAAACCAAGGTGACTGGGATAGTGTAGCGCTATAGCTACTCACAACCATCGAAATGAGTTCGTTGCTCACAACGAGTGCGCCCGTACAATGCACAGTGCAATCGCTGTAGAGGTCAGTGTGTGTATTTAACGCAGTGCGTACAGAGTGTGTGCGTTGCGCTCAAAATCTCGGAGACCGCATCATGTCTATACATGCGCACCCGAATGGGTCATTGCACTCCAACTAGAGGGAAGTCAGTATAATCATTGGCAGAGGGAATGAGTTCGATTTCGTCTACGGTGTGATGGCAAGCCTCTGCTGGTGTAGTCTACCGTAATTTTGCATGTATTTAACTAGGTGAGTTTCATTTCTAATTCTAGTTTGTTAGTGTTAGTAAGTAGTCAACGAGAGCAAGCGCTCGCACCCCCGCTTTGTCGCATTGGACTAGTCCGATCCGTGTACTTTCACGCAAGAGTGCACTTGAGCGCTCTCTCTTCGTGAAAGCGGTTGTTTAGTGCTGTATTCTTTTATGCGCGTTTAGGGCTAAAAGTTTTCCATATGGAGTGCATGCAGCCAGCCTATTTCTCTTCATCCCTTCACATTCTTCATTTATAGGTAAAAATTAATCTCGATTAATTTTATTCCAGAAGTACCGCTGCGAGTTATAGTCTGGATTGTGTGTGTTTTTGTGTATAAATACCTGCTTACGAGCAAAAGTTTCTAGTTTGAAGAAGTCTAGTATGAACGGCTTCCGTATAAACACAACCGGAAGCATACGCGTACGTTGCTTCCGACACACTAGATCTAATCTATAAATCGTAGTAATATGCCTAAGAATTCATTATGTATGAAATATGTGATAAAGTTGTATATTTATTCAGATAGACAAACAAATTATCTCTAATATCATATTATTGTCTTAACAATCTCTTGTCAAAAACGTAAGAGAATTCGAATTTTGTACTTCTTTAAGTTTATTAACCAGGATCGGAATTCAGGTTGTGCGGTTGACGCGCATTATGTAAACAAACAGTGAATCCCAAATTCATGCTATGAAATATTTGTTTGTTAAATTTCTGCTCTTAAAGGAGAGCTTGAAAAATGTATCTTATGCCTTGTATAAAGTTTCAAATAAACGCATTGTAATGTTTCCATTACTATAGCAGTGTAACTTTTGGAATAAATAAGCATTTAATATTGAATTAATAAAGATTTGGAACTTTATAAGGACCGGTTGCAATGTGTACGAGCGCATCTAGTTATCTAGCTCTGTGCATGATCGCGGCGTTGCTTACAGCACGCGCATAGATTTCCCCCACGTACGCATGATTTCCCCCACGTACGCATACAGTGCATATATAAAATAGATTTTTCGGATTCGGGGCGATTCGGCAGAATCGCGCAACAAATTGGTCCAAACGTCGTCTCGCAAGAGCCGCCCAACAAATTGGTCCAAACTTAACACTAAACTTTAAATAACATTTACTAATTCCCTAAACTCTCCTTCATAAACAAACAGGTATAGTTCCTTAGTTAATTTAAAGTCCATTACCAATTTACAGTGTTATAAACAATAAACAGATTTTATAAAATAAGTATTAACTTGTGTGAATATATATATATATAAAGACTTATTTGAATTTGTAACAGTGGCGATACAACTATTGATGTAAAAAGAAATGATTAAATAAAAATGAAGTTTTTGTTTTTGTGTTCAAACTAAAATCTTGTCTCAAACAAATGTGTTCTTCTTTTTGAGTATCAATTTAGTTATTCCATATACCTGTATTTCTATAGTCATATATTTTGACTGAAACGAGCTAGGATTTTATAGAAACATCACTTCTATCTTTCTTCCACGAGATATGGCCACCAATACCAGGCTCGCCGTGAGGGAAGGTAGGGGTGATGCGGTCGACGCCCTCAACGAGGGTGACGGCCGGTACAGTATGTCCTATACATTTTTTTCTTTGCACCTTTCACATTTTCCGGGCGGGGGGGGGGGGGGGGGGGGGGGGGGGGGGGGGACGATCCACCATTAAAAAATATTGAAGGGCGGCGTGTCCCCCCCCCCTCCGCCCCTCGGGATCGCCGTCCCTGATGATAATTGTAATACATATACAATTTAGGACTCGGGGGGGGGGGGGGGGGGGTCTAGAGGATTATGACATTATGCTATCCATCATATATTTTGAGTAGCTACATGTGCACACAGTCTGCCCCGCGAACACACACACACACACACACACACACGCACACGCACACACACACACACAACAGCAGTCACTTGGTAGAAATAGCAATTTTTGTAAATTTATTTATGATGATCATGTAGGACATAATATACAGAAATGTATTTAATTCATGATTACCCTCAATCGGGCCAGCTATATAATTATGAACGAAACTGTACTCTGAATTTGCTCTATAAAAGTATAGGCAGGCATGATTTTACTAATTAAGTTAAAGACATCAGTATAGCTACGGCAAAAATTAGGAAAACATAAAGTCATTAGTGTGAATATAATGCTTTGTAATGTATCAGAAATTATAGGCATATATAATAACTGGGCCAATTATGTTCAATGAGAATAGACGCATTTTTATTTTTGTCAATTTCAATCTATTCGATCATTTCATAACACATAAAAAGCAGAAGTGGGGGCACTCTTACAAAAAATTCTATAGAATTCTATAAAAAAAAATCTATAGAATTTCTATACGCAATTCTATAGAAATGTTTTATAGAAATTCTATAGAATTTCTAAACGCAATTCTATAGAAATGTTTTATAGAAATTCTATAGAAAAGTGGGCCACTTTTCTATAAGAATTCTATAGAAATCTATAACGGACCTCTATAGAATCTCTATAAAACATTCTATAGAATGGCCTTTAGAAATTCTATAGAATTTGTTTTATAGAATTCTATAGAATTTTTTTATAAAGAATTCTATAGACCATTTTATTCTATAGCAATTCTAAAAATGTTTTATAGAGATTCTATAGAAAAGTGGGCCACTTTTCTATACAAATTCTATAGAAATCTATAACGGACATCTATAGAATCTCTATAAAACATTCTATAGAATGGCCTATAGATATTCTATAGATATTTTTTATAGAATTCTATAGACGTTTTGTTGTAAATAATTCTAAAGACCATTATTTACCAGTTGAAAACCAGTTTATTATTCAGTAGCGACCAGCAATCAATTGATAATTAATAATCAATATTGCATGACATCTGGCCACCGACTAAACCATATTTATATAGACTCCTGCAATTGCTCCATCACAATGATCATTTGAAGCAAAATACAGTTGAGTATATATTGTTAATTAAGTAGTGCGGAGATCTTACATACATATATACAAAATTATACATGTTTTTACTGGTTAGTAAATTACATATATTAATATATCTATTTTACGTCTTAAGTTACATGTTTAAAAAAATCGTACATATATATTATATTTGTCAATAATTGTCTAAGAAAATATAAATCACAAAATTGATGTTAATTGTCACATTTGCTTGACAGATCATGATAATTACATTTTCTGTGAAAACATGCAAATTATCATGAATATGCATGAGATACATATCTTCATATAGAACAAAAATTCTATAGAATTCTATAGAAATTTAGATCTATAGGAAACTTATTCTATAGAATTCTATAGAGAAAACTGATTTCTATAGACATCCTTAAAAATTCTATAGAGAAGTGGGGACGCCATTTTATATATTAAATTTTCTATAGAAATTTAAATCTATAGAAAACTTATTCTATAGAATTCTATAGAGGAAACTCATTTCTATAGACAACCTTAACAATTCTATAGAGAATTAACTTTTCTATAGAAATTTCAATCTATAGAAAACTTATTCTATAGAATTCTATAGAGGAAACTGATTTCTATAGACAACGTAAAATATTCTATAGAGAATTAACTTTTCTATAGAAATTTAAATCTATAGAAAACGTATTCTATAGAATTCTATAGAGGAAACTGATTTCTATAGACAACCTTAAAAATTCTATAGAGAATTAACTTTTCTATAGAAATTTAAATCTATAGAAAACTTATTCTATAGAATTCTATAGAGGAAACCGCTTTCTATAGAGAATTCTTAAAAGTTCTATAGAGAATCTGGAATGTTATAGAGTTCTATAGAGTTCTATAGAACTCTATAAAGCGTTCTATAGAATTCTATACAACTTTTTCGTAAGGGCTAGCACCCCTCCCCAAACAGCCTATTCTGCAATCCCACCACCATGCACATCCCAGGGCACAATTACCATTCAATTTCGGTGAGATCGATGTCCCAATATATAGAGCCAATTTATAATATTGAGCCCGGCCATACCATATTATATATATCGATGCAGTGTAGCGTATATTATGTCGAAACTTTAGAGACTAGGCCTATATAGCATAATATTTCACAACAAAAGCTTCCCTTTTTTCCCGCTTCATTCTCTGGTAAAATGAGAAAATGAAAAGAAGACATGCAAGCTAGGGGCGACCTGTCATAGCCCGGCCTCGATCAGCCCCCTCCCCCTCCCTCCCTAGTCTCAGGCGAAGATTTTCAGACTCCTATAATTTGCACCTATGCATAAACCCATTGACCGTTGCGTATCCCCTTCCAGTCTCTCCCTAGCCCCTAGCCCTTGCCCCCCCCCCCCCCCCCTGGGCGTCGATCCTCGATCCCCCTCCATCACCCCCCCCCCCCCCCCTCCATCCTGAATCCGCCACTGGTACGCGTGCAACAACAACAACAACAACATGCACGATTCACGATTGCGCAATCATAGCGAGTTCGTTGGTGTGATTTTTATCAACATCTGCGGGCCGACGTACATAGGTGCATTACTATCCTGGTTGTGTATTAAAATCTGTGCTGTTAATTCTCAACATTTCAAACACCACTGTACAAAACTCAACAAATTTTACTCAAAATCGGTACTTAAGTGACAATTGATGACACCTAAATAGCAGTAAAATACAATTTTTTTAACTTTTTGACATTAGAAAGAATAATTTAAAAATTCAAATTGTGAGTCTACAGTCAAACCAAGAAGTCAAACTTGCCGATCAACCGCATCGGAATTATTGTGTGCATCTGTGTGTTATGAGTATATTGACTATTCATGTATTTGAATGCTGCGAATTAACACGTAATGCAGTGCTAAAGGTAAATACACATTAGCATTGAATCTCTATGCCTTGCTGGAGCTGGAGTGGGTTGTCGATCGCTGCACTGCCGAAGGCGAAGAGTCTTGGAGGCGTTATTGGCGGTAAGTTGGTTATGGAGATGGGATGATCATGATGATGAACTCAATGTTTAACCATGGAGGTCTCACCTCCCTGGATTAACGAACTTATTCCTTTCTTGTGAAGTTTTGTAACTATATAATTGATGGATCATGGATTGTCTTAACATGCAGACCCACACATAGTACTTTTTGTCTTTGGTTGGCTGTTAATTGCTAAACAGTAACATTTTAAATCAGCTCTTCTTCTTCTTCTTCTTCCAAGAAAACTGCTGCTTCAATTAAGGCCTTGAAGATTCTACTGTATCATTAGCCAATGACCACTGGAAATTACGAAAGTGTAATAGTTCTAAGTTTGAAACATACTTTGAACCTAATTTAATTAATAATTAGTCGTTTGTTGAACTAAATTTTGACAATATGGGAGGATTCTTCTTCTTCTTCCTTTTTGAGTACAGACCCCTTTACAGAGTATTATCGTACTATACTGGGGGTGTGTGCAGGCCACTACACCAGGGTTTTCCCCTACTCTTATACGAATAGTGCAGTGGGTTCTTAACATGCAAAGGTAGTGACTCTTCTCTACACGGGGCCTCCATTTAACGTCCTTTCTGAGGGACGGAGTGTTTTCCACTTAAAGATAAACTTTAGTACTGGTAATGCGATTGCATTGTGAAAGAAAAGGTGTGAAAGGATCAGAAACAGTTGATCATGTAGCATGTAAGTATTGGTGTGCACTGCAAGGTTCTGGAGTCATCAAAATCACAATAAATTTGACCGAGTCTTGGTAAAGTAACAAACACTCACATAGAAAGCTATATATGGGACAACACACATGGTGTTGGGGATGGTACTACCTTGGTTTCCTTGTCTTTCTATGCTCATTACTCAGCCAGTATACATTTTCTTCCAAAATTGTTTGGCACATGTCATTTATTTGTAATCTTGAACATTCAGTGTAAGTTTCGTTTGATTCTGTGAGAATCATTTTTTTTTTTTACCAGTACTGGAGTTTATCTTTAACATAACCTGCGTCTATGAACAAGGGAAGGGGCACGGTAACACACAACGCAGGCTTCAGTCATCCGCCTGGGTGGGATCGAGTCGAACCCGGGATCTTTCGTTCGACAGGCAGACGCTTTACCGACTGAGCCAACTCGCCTTCTGATTGATTTGATGAGCTTTATATACTGTTGAATGGCGCCCTCTACCATGTCTACAACTAAGTCTTCAAACATACTTTGCGTTGCCATAGGTAATTCAGGTCGTGAAATATTCTGCTTAAAACATGAACCTTGGTGACGGGCGATCCGGTAGGATGTGACTGTCATTGTTGGTCAAAC
Organism: Strongylocentrotus droebachiensis; assembly: GCA_035222895.1. Classification (NCBI taxonomy): domain Eukaryota; kingdom Metazoa; phylum Echinodermata; class Echinoidea; order Camarodonta; family Strongylocentrotidae; genus Strongylocentrotus; species Strongylocentrotus droebachiensis. Next base: position 364,432 of record JAVYIG010001203.1, read on the forward strand.
AGTTTTTGAAGCATTGAATCCAATGACCGGGGTAAGCGCTTAGAGACGTTGTAGATGTATAAAGCCCTATAAAAGCGGAATATTATATTAATTTTATTATCACTATCTCTTTCCGTAAACCACTTACACACTGCAGATATGCAAGGTCAAGCAAGGGAAGGGGTCATGGATTTAATATACAGCAGTAAGGAGAGTATACGGAAGATGGTTTGGGATTATCTGGAGGAACATGACCTAGCTGAGTTCCCACGGCCGGTTCGTCACAGGATACCAAACTTCAAGGTAAGGATCGAGGTAATGTGGAAGTGCTTCATTTACTTGACTCTCAATTAAAGAGATGGGGTGATGGGGGAGGGGGGTTTGAATCACACTTTTGTCTTTCGCATGGCAAGGTGTGTTTTTTTTCCTGTATCTGTCTGTTTTAGGGGTAGGCTTTCATATAATTAGGAATCCCTCCTTTCTGCCTATCCCAAATGCTCTAGTAAATTGCCATTGTTATTTGTTATCACTATCTTGTTTTTTTATCATTCCATGCTGTATTTTTATGTTTTTAACTTGAATTGAATTGAATTGAATGTTAATCCATATTTGCCACTCTCCATCCAGGTGTAAATGAGTACCTCGCAATCGCTGGGGGTAATGATGATTACAGGGGGGTGTTTCACAAAGACGAAGATTGATTTTAAGTTGGACTTTACTATGGCAGGCCTTTCATGCCACTATAGCTACCGGTAGTTCCTCTAACCATTTCTGGCATTTGTTTCTAAAGGGACGTACAAATGGTGGTCACAAATCTACAGAATTTCCATTTTGTGATAGTCCATTATTGAAGAAACAAATATTATCTAAAGATCATAATTGAGAGACCAATGGTGAGAGCTGCAACCAGTGGCGTGAACAGCCTACCATAGTTAAGTCCAGCTTAAAGTCGATCTTAGTCTTTGAGAAACATCCCCCGGATACCTTTTCTATTTGTACCTGTAGGGGGCAGCTGAAGCCTGCAATAGACTAGGAAGCATGGAGATCTTCCAGAAAGCAAAAACGATAAAAGTGAATCCAGACAAACCTCAACAACAAGCAAGATTTCTGGCATTAGAGGTTAGCCAATCCTTGGTTGTCTTTTTGGGGGGTGTACATGAGTCTCTGATATGAATGGGGAAGAGGGAGAGAGAGAGAGCGAGAGGGGGTGGGGGGGGGGGAAGGGAGAGGTGGTGAATGAGAAGGGAAGAGAGAGAGAGAGAGAGAGAGAGAATTATAGAGAGAGAGAGAGGGAGAGAGAGAGAAGAGCTTGGGCCATCTTGTTAAAGGTACTATGTCCCATTTGCAGGCACAAAAAAATCAAAAGGTTAAATTCCAAGGGCATTTGAAAGATAATATTAATTTAGAACTTCCCTAAAAGAAAGGGGACTTGAAAATAACTTTAAGTGGGAAAATAACGACTATTAGTTGTCGAATCGACTTAGGAGCTATAGTGCCAGTTTTAGTAATAGTTTTGATTGTCAGACTATTGTACCGCATGGTCGTACGTTCAATCAGTTTAATTTTGGCCATTACAAGAAGTGGGTTATTAATGTAGACAAATGCTCATGTACCCTTTACAGCTCATTTTATGTATGTTATTACCAAAGAAGAAGAAAAAGCCAGTCATGCAGTCACTCAATAGTGTCTAACAGTGAAGTCTAGCAAGTAAACGGGTTTCCTTGCATAATTTGAATATTAGGACACTGCTAACATTTAAATTTTACAGATAGGACATAGTCTACATGACATATCCATAATACCTGCAAAGTTCTACAGGATTTGATGTTGGCTGCAAAAGGGACATAGTATCTTTAATATTTTGTTTTGATCATCAGGCGTACAAGACCCTCCTGGTCCCCACCCCTCGGCTCAGGACCGGTCTTTTCAACAGGATTACCCCTCCCCCTGGAGCCAACAAGAAGATGCTTAGGACCTGCTCATCTTCACAGGTAACTAATCCCCACCTCCCCCTCCCCATCAATTTACAATTGCCACACTTGACCCAGGTTTAGTAAGTAGATACCTAGCTGATATATGTGGATAATAATAATAATAATAATAATATGGATATTTATATAGCGCCGGTATCCGCCAGGCTCTGACGCTCATGGCGCTGTACATACATGTATTACTATCACAAAAATATAACTTTCTTAACTAAAATAAACTAAAACAACACAAATTATTACGCTACATTGACATGATTAAATAGCACTGTTTAGAAAGAGATGGGTTTTTAGAGCAACTTTGAAGTCATGAAGGGCAGTTAAATTACGAATACTAAGTGGCAGCTTATTCCAAAGGGACGGATAAGTCTCTGAACGGCAGCACTTATTGCCACTCTCGACCCAGGTGTGGTAATTATGTAGAAGTGTCGTAGTCGAGTGGTTTAAGCACTTGACTTGAAATTCAAAGGTTGTGGTGCTATCCCCGACATGGCACTAATTATTATGTGATGGTTATTTTACCTGGCTGCTAAGAGAGCATAAATGCTTGTAAGTAAGCAACAAGATGGCCGACGGCTTTAGGTCCTCTCCAAGGGACCTGGTAATGAGGATTAATGCCTTACCTAAGGGCACTAGCGCATCGACTTGGTTTCGAACCCAGGTCACCGGATTACGAGACCACTGCTCTACCAATGAGCTATCGCGCCACATTTGGCATTAATCTTCATTTGCCACACTCGACACAGGTAAGGTAAATGGGTACCTGGCAGGAATGAATTCCTTGGACTGCAGGAGCCCTGTAATGGCAGGTAGGCTAAAGATGGGGTAATAGTTAGTGTGCCTCGGAATAGAATTTCTAGATAGACGGCGCTATATAAATGCCTACTATTATTATTATTATTGTATGATAATTTTATACTTTTTCTTTATGCAGGGAGTGAGGCAGTACAGTTCACCAGTAGGTCTAGATGCAGAGGTCAAGGTTGACCTGGTCCTCATAGGGTCAGTGGCTGTCTCTCCTAAAGGTAACACTTCCTGTTGACACTGATATTCTAGAGCAACCAACCAGTACGATTTTATCGTATTTAGTACGATTTTTAGAAGTAAATACGACAGTACGATTTTCAAAAATAAAAAAAACAACAACAAAAACGTGTGTGCGTGTGTCATTTTTGATGGCAAAATGCCCACTCTGTCCTGTAGAGTTTCTCACAAGCATCTCACATGAGCAATTTGGGAATGTTCATTGGTTCATCGAACACACACCAGTCATGATCAAATCATAAATATTCAACCAATGATCCATAAAAAAAATTCTTGTGTGTAGGAACTGTAAGAGGCATTGATCCATTTTTTTTTTGATACAATTTTTGTCAGTAAAATACAACTTTTGTGATTACAGAATACAGTTTTTGAACTCCAGAGGTTGGCAGGTATGGCGGGCGGAACATGCCATATACATGACAACTATACAACTATACATCCATTCAATGGATGTAGGGTTTTAACCAATCAGAACGCAGGAAACTGTACAACTATACAACCATACAACTATACGACTATACGGCTATGCATCCATCGAACGCATGTATAGTTTACAGCGTGCGGGCCGAAGTGCCATAATCAACAACCATACAACTATACGACTATACGTCTATAAAGCTCGGGTTTCAACTACTGCTCGTGCAGTGGTTTTTCTCTCCCCCTCTCTCCTCACAAAACAACTGCTGCTCGTGCAGTGGTTTCTCTCCCCCCCCCCCCTCTCTCCTCACAAAACAACTACTGCTCGTGCAGTGGTTTCTCCCCCCCCCCCCCCCTCCCTCCTCACAAAACAACTACTGCTCGTGCAGTGGTTTCTCTCCCCCCCCCCCCCCTCTCTCCTCACAAAACAACTACTGCTCGTGCAGTAGTTTCTCTCTCCCCTCTCTCCTCACACAACAACTACTGCTCGTGCAGTGGTTTCTCTCCCCCCCCCCCCCCTCTCTCCTCACAAAACAACTACTGCACGAGCAGTAGTTGTTTTGAGAGGAGAGAGAGAGAGAGGGGGGGGGGGAGGGAGAGAGAAACCATTGCACGAGCAGTAGTTGTTTTGAGAGAGAAACCACTGCACGAGCAGTAGTTGTTTTGTGAGGAGAGAGGGGGGGGGGGAAACCACTGCACGAGCAGTAGTTGTTTTGTGAGGAGAGAGGGGGGGGGGGAGAGAGAAACCACTGCACGAGCAGCAGTTGTTTTGTGAGGAGAGAGGGGGAGAGAAAAACCACTGCACGAGCAGTAGTTGAAACCCGAGCTTTATAGACGTATAGTCGTATAGTTGTATGGTTGTTGATTATGGCACTTCGGCCCACACGCTGTAAACTATACATGCGTTCGATGGATGCATAGCCGTATAGTCGTATAGTTGTATGGTTGTATAGTTGTACAGTTTCCTGCGTTCTGATTGGTTAAAACCTTACATCCATCGAATGGATGTATGGTTGTATAGTTGTCATCAATATGGCATGTTCCGCCCGCCATAGGCAGGTCTGATATTCATGCATGCAAGATAGTCGTCGAAATCAGAATCTATCTCTGGACAAATGAAGACAATTCTTTATAACCTTAGCCAGTCTGTGTAGCTTGACAGTGGTCACGTCAGATGTCATTCTCGCTTTGTGTTGAACAAAGAACAAGAAGAAACAGTGCAATTCTAACAGTTAATATTAGGCAAATTTCATTGATTTGGTGAATGGTCCGGTATAAAGCAGGGAATAAGTCAATCAGAGCATGTTTTGGGACTTTCCAAAACATTCTTGCTTTGAAAACAGCAGATTTTGTCCATGGTGCAAAGGTTTTTGGTATTATGGTAATGTACGCTTGAGCAGTTAATGCCTGATTATGTAAGGGGCTTCCACTACATCATTATGATCATTGTGTCTGATCGAGTTCTTATTATAATGACATTAATTCTGTTGTCATGACACCATTCACCACCTTTTTCCCGCTCTGTCTTTATATTCCTCAACTATCTCAGGATACCGAATTGGTAAGGGTGAGGGTTACGCAGACATGGAGTTTGCTATGATGTCTTCCATGGGAGCCGTTAACCAGGATACAGTCGTCATAACAACCGTCCACGACTGCCAAGTCAAGGATGATCTTCCCGAACATTTATTCGGAGAGCACGACCTGGGTGTCGATTTCATCGTGACACCGACACGGACAATAAGGTGC